>VZTF01005306.1:273621-338798 GCA_013397755.1 Cnemophilus loriae | reverse complement strand
AAAAAAAAAAAAAACTTAAAAAATTAAAAGCCTTCTTTTAGATTAGCTATCAGTCAGAGCACAAAGGCTTCAAGCCATAGCTGTTGTGATTTGTCTGTCCAAAATGAACCTCTCCATGGAGAGGTACTCATAAGAGCGGGCTGTGTCAAAAGTTCCTATTAAGCTGCCACTAAAAGAAAGAAACTTCAGAGGAAGAAGCTTTTATTTCTGGCATCCAACCTGAGGAAGTTAGAGAAGAAATGCTGAAGGTCAAGGCTGCTAGAAACTTTTATGAAAATGCCAAAAAGTTGTTAAAGGAGAGATCATCTGCTATCATCTTTACAAACTGCAAAGAAATTCAGCTTTATTTAAGAAGGGTCCTTCTAAGAGTCTTCCAGGCTACTAAGCTAACAGTAAGACAAAAGAAGGTTTTAGGGTGCAGAAGCAAAACCAGGAAACAATTATCCAGAGAATAACAGACTCCGAAGGAAGAGACAAAGTTAATCCATAGATACAATAAATTTCTGCACTTCACCTGTTCTCACCTCAGCGGATCTGTCCCAGAAAAGTCTCATGCTTGTGTACCTCCTTCCCACTCGGATTATAGCTGAACACGGACCACAAGGGGTCCTAGCAGCTACTGCTCCCACAATAGGCAAAAAATTCCCTTCTCCAAAGAATCAGAGCCCATGCTGTCCGCCAATCATAAGACACTGAAAGGGGCACAGAGAGCTTATGAGGAAGAGACTTGCCCAGCCTGCATGAAGCGTGACCCCAAGTGTGCTTTCCCCAGGTCATTCCCTGCCTTCTTCAGCTGAGCTGATATATAACTGCCCTAAGAATTATCAAACTATGGACGGCAAATACAACAGCATAATGTAGCTGCTAACTTGGAAGCCATCAGTACATGGCATTCAACAGCAGGAAAAGTTGTTTTCTTACAGAGAGCACCAACAGGAGCTCTAGGAAAGGAATGATGGGCCAGGCAGGTGTGGAAGCCACAGGAAGAGCAGATTCTGGAGAAATATAAGTGGCAGGAGCTAACACCCCCGGAACCAGCCTCTAAAACCTGAGCATTGCACACCTCTCACACACTGCACCTCTGGACATCCAGAGGAGAGGCAGCAAAGAAATCCTGAGAGTCATTCCAGTGGGCTTCAACAGAGGGCAGAGAGGGTCTCTCAGATCTGCAGGCATGGCTAGCCTGGGAAAACCCAGAATGGTGGGCAGGGTTCGGCCCAGGACCACCACGCTCCACAGCATCCAGAGAGCAGATCAAGATTGGAGGAGCCGCCTGGGTACGATGAGCATCTGGGCACCTTTCAGCCCAGAGCATGTGAAGACATGTCCTGGTGCTTGTGAATATGTGGGCAGGGATCAATGAGTCACACCAGTCTTGTTTTTAAAAGCAATCCCAATCCCCTCCTGTAAAATCTTTCTCTAAAATTTGCTGTGCTGTCACCAATGTGTCAATATTAGGTGTTTATATTATGCTTAGATGCATAACCTCTTCCACAGGCAGTTTTCAAATATCTTTTTGATATCTCCAGAGACAGTAACCCAACCACTTCCTTGGGAAGCCTGTTCCAGTGCCTGACAACCCTTTTTGTGAAGAAATCGTTCCTAATATCCAACCTAAATCTCCCCTGATGCAAGTTAAGGTCATTTCCTCTTGTCCTATTGTTTAGCTACAAAGAAGCTTAAGGTGTTTGCTACGGGAAAACATCCCTTGAGGTGAACAAAGGCCAAGAGTCATCCTTGGATCAGTTCTAATGTTCCAAAGACCATACATGTTATAGGTTCATCAGTGAAATTAAGTGTGTCTTAAGCTACACAGGCACACAGCACTCAGTGAGCCCTGCTCTGCTAAGTGTTTGGAAAGTGCTATAAGTGAAAGCACATTGGAGAAGACCATCCTCTCATCAGAGGTGCGACCTTCAGAATGAAACTACCTCCTGCTACAGTCTGAAAATGATGCCATTTGAAATTGGTTTTGGAAAAAGATTTGGTTTGCATTAAGAAACAAAAAAAAAAATTCTTGTATCATTGTCATTTAGTCTTTTCCAGCCTGACATTAAAGGATTTCTAAATGATTTGATTTCTAAAGCAAAGGTATAAAAAGTTAAAACTATAAAGCTTTACTTCTGTTTCAGGCCTTCAGGGAGCCTTTGCAGTTACTCTTTTCCAAGATGTATAGCGGATCAGTCTGAGTTTTTACTCCATAGAAGGGAGAGAAAAAAAAGTCTTTTAATAGCACAATTTATGAATCTATCCTTTAATTCTTTGTAAATTCTAGTCATCGTTCCTTATAACCTTGCTCTTTCCTGTTAGTGCTTGTGTGCACACACATATTTCTAACTTATTTTGTTATTTTTAATTTAATTCTATTTGCTATTTCACTGTAGAAAGGGTTAAAAAAGCTATTTTAAAGCGTTCTGAAAATTCATTGTTGTCATCTGGAAAGCAGTAATACAATCTCTATTTAGAGTGCACATTCTTAACAGCAGCAGGTTTGGTACCAAAGGCTTCTCTGAAGTATCTATAATGTCACAGCAACCTGGTACGTATATTGCACATAAATTCATTTATTTAATAGCTTTGAGTGCATTATCTGCCAAACCCTATTTTATTAAGCAATCAAAAAAATTCTTTGTCCATACATTTACATTTCCAAAATAGTTCTGAATTCTACAATACTGTTTATAATTAACAGAACAATATTATTTTTACCACATGAATTAACTTTCTTAATTTGCTTTTGGTAAGCAGTCTAAATATCTGAGCTTTAAAAAACAAACTTAACCATGTTATTAGGGGGAGGGTAAGGTACAGATCTGAATATTTGTGTTGTGGTTAGAGAATTTTCCAACTACATCGGATTTGCAAAGGAAATGTACTTCCAGTAATCCATATATTTTTAGAGTTATGTAGACCTACAGTGTACAAACACAGACATGCTACTTGGATTACTTGAAAAAAAAAATAGAATGTAGATGGCAACACTGCCTGTAATATCAGTGAATCAGGAAGAGAATTGTTTTTGTGTTTTCATCACATTATGATAACGTCAAAGCTTACAGTTAGACAATGATATTTCTGGATTCAATCCAATGTTCTGAATAAAGTCCCTTCACTGTTTCACTCTATTCTTTCAGTATGTAATCCTTATTCTCTAAACAGATCCTTTTACCAGTCTTACTCTTTTTGCCTCAGAGCAAGCCTCTGCACTTTCCTAAGAGTAGGTCTCCTATCTTGCATGAACATTCTCACAGATTTCTCTGGAAGTTGAATCTCACTTGAAGCGAGAAGCTGAATTTTCCCTCATTCTACCCAAACCCACGTACTTACACAAATTATTATGGTGTTTGAATCCACAAAATTGTGTTAAACTTCTAAGGTGAAAATCAGGCAATACCATGGAGGCTTTCCAAGATGATACATAAGTATATAAGTAGATGTGAATCTGTAAATGCAATGAGAAACTTACACTAAAAAAGGCTTTTTCCAGGCATTTTCTTATCAAATAGCACTCATTCACTTTGACAACACTTCCAGACCAAAATCAAACTGGAAATTGAAAGAATTTAAGGAAGGAAATCTGAAATTCATCAAAATAACTGAGAATATTACTTAAGGTATTGCCTAAGCTACAATATCACTGTTAAAAACGTTTTTGAAATTGCTCTTAGGAAGAAAAAAATAATGCTTTCTTCTGCATTCTCTTTCAATACATTTCTTTTAAAATCGGCTTAATATAAATTGATTTCTAGGTACGAATACCATCAATAACATTGTCATCATTATTTGCCAAAATGGCAACGTATGCCACATGCAAGTTAGGAACAACACTGACTTATTGAAGAAAAAAAAGTGATTTCAAGTAGAGTCGCAAGATACATTCAAAACAAACAAGGAGCTTCTTTGTCGGGTGTAGAAATTCCATGTCATTAAAATGTTACTGAAGTGTGTTTAACAAGGGAAAGCAGGATAGTAGGTTCTTATTGAGAAGCAGCTTTTATGAAGAACATTTTCAGTTGTCTGTCTTCTTTACGATTTAGGCATCAGATAATGAACAGAAGCATCCTGCTTCCACTCTGCATTGAAAATGTTACCGATGCAATACTCACCTGGACAGTATGATTCACTCTAAGTCAGTATTATAATTTTGCCATTTGGACAAACATGAGAACACAACGTGTGTTGATTAACTCTCATACAGATATTGCTGTTGTTGCATACATATTTTAATATTTATTTATTCTAAGATGTTTTCTTTAAAAGGTTTGGACCCTTCACCTCCTTCCACACAAATATCTCTTGTTTTGACAAGTCATTTTTATATAAAAACTGTGTTAGGAATAATAAGTACTAAGTCACATTAGGTAGTTAAAATTATCCTGAGTTTTTAATACATTTGCAATCATTAAAATTTATTAACTGGTGTGAATTTTGAAAAAAAGAGAAGAAAAACATTTTAGTGGTTGTTTTATTAGTTGAAACATCTTGGATAATTAAAGTAATTCCTAAAATTCAGTGTTTTCTAAGAAATCAGCAGGTTTGAAAAACTTCAAGGAGAATACTGTGTCCCCTTTGTAGACCATATTACCTGCTATCATTACTATTTTCTTTCATATGATTAACTAAAGTGTTATTAACATGCCATATCTTCATGAAGTATCACCAACTGCCTTTTGTAAAGTGCATTCTGATTTGCAGATTGAAGTATTGTAGATCATAATTGTAAGGCTTGCTTAGCCAAAAGATTAGCATCCTTCAAGGAATAACCAGCCATGTTTCAAGGCTGTTAAACGTGAAAAGTGGTGGATGGGATTTATTTTGAATGTGGTCCAAAATATTAATATTCTTTCTTTCAACTGCTGCATAGAGAGAAATGTTTTATTTTTCTACTACATGAGCATGTTGGACATAAAAAGGGCTTTCCAATTTTTAAATGAGAGTATTCGTATTTGATATTTGCATGCAAAAGCAACTGAAAGTTTATGAAAATAATATTACATAGCTACATACTCTGATCATTTAACACCATCCCCAGTTACTAAGATAATTATTTAAATAGAGAATACACTTGCATTCATTTTTCTAACATGCAGGAAATTTAAGCAGATTCTAGAGAGGTAAGCACTGCTACTACAGGTTGTGCGCTTCCTCTATTCAGTTTAAATCCAGGAAGCTCATGTGCCTACACAGGCATAAGGAAGGAAAAAAAAATTACTAACAATGGTTTAGTGAAATATCTGAACAAAAGACTGCTCACAGTACAAGCTAAAACTCCAAATTATGAAGGTGTTCTTAAACACCAGATGTTCTCCTGGTATGTGTGCGTTAGCAGGAAAGGTACTGATGAGCTGAAAAGACTCAAAAAATTAGCTTAGAAACAGATACTCAGAATCAAGAGATCTAGTGTTCTAATACTCGTCTTAACATTTGAGAAAGCAACAATAAGAGATCACAGTAACAAATCAAAGCCTAAAACTTTAGTAGCAATAAGTTTCCTAGATCATGGTAAAAATGTAGATTCTCATAATACTAACAAGAGAATAAAAATAATAAACTAAAAAACCAGTATCTGAATGTAATTGTATCTTACTACAACTTTAGCAATTGCTGATCTTATCTCACTCTTTAAACAATGATTTTCTACCAGTAACTTTTCTTTAGAAACCTCCTGAGGAATCACTTAATCCCATGCAGTTTGCAGACATGCACAAAATACACAAAATTATGCCTGAATATTTAAGAGCACTCTGGAGGAGTTTGAATGCAGATGTATTTCAACCTTTAGAAACAGAATTAAGTAATCCTAGCACCTTACAATGGTTAGTTCTCTTAATTAAATCAGGCATGCCTGCATCACTTATCAGTTTCAGTCCAGAGGACACAAAATTCAAGACAAGCTGTAAAATGTATACACAGCTGAACACAGTATTCCTGGGTTTTCATCCTGGGTTTTCATCCTGGGAAATGCTGCAGTAAAGTCATGTATCTGGTCAATAAAGGTCAACACATCCTGAGAGCCTCTAAAAAGCAATCTAGACACTAAATAAACAGCTGAGATAAAATGGGAGCCATCAAGATACAATTAGGAAACAGCAGGTTCAGGAACACCAGCAGAATGCAGACTATTTGAAAACAGCTCCATTTTCTCTTTTGAGTACATTTGATTTCTATTTAAAGCTCTGTTAACACAGATACAATGACCATGTACATAAATTAACATGACTGTATTTTTTCCAAGTTATCTGATGCTGGCTGATAACGGCAATTTTTTTTTTCTATAAAAAGTAACTACTCATATGTGTAACATTTAACAATAGCTTTCATGTGGCAAAATCCAAGAATGATATATTTTACAAAGTATATGGTAGATTTAGAGGGCTCTTTTTTGTAAAACCTCAGCTTGTAGTACCAAATTAAAGCAAATTTCTTAAGATTGAGCCTTAAACTATTACCTGCATTCCTCTTCAAAGGGAAAGTCTCAGTGGAAAGTACCTAATATATGACAGTTAGGGCAAGTTACAAGATGGGACATAGACAAGAAAATGTTTTCAAGTAGTTTGGATTTACTTGACTTCGTTCTTTCTGGGTCTAAAGCAGAGGAACTACAGACTTAAGCAGGGGAATTAGGTATGAAAACAAACACACATATATACACAAACATTTGACATAAATACTAATTTCTATTTATAAAAGCAGACTAAATCTAAACAGCATAAAAAAATCCACCATTGGTCTACTGCTATATAGCAGGAAATGCACCTTACTTAGCAGCTGCAGTCTCAAGCCTACATATTATCCAAAAAGGTACCTCAATTATCTCCTCTAGAACTATGTCAGAAAGAAAGTGTGCACAGCACCAAATAGACTCATTGAAACAGAGAACAAAAGAAGCATGATCTTCTCTCTGCCAGAAATAAAGGGTTTTTTCCTCCTCTATACTTTTAGAGTTTCATTTTGGGTTTACACAATTTTTTTTTGTTAACTTTTTTTTTCCTTTTTTTTTTTCCTATTTTAAACAGGCCCAAAGTTCATTACTACCTTTAGTTATAAAATTTTTAAAAAAAATTTCATCGTCGTTCAAGTGCAAATAAAGCAAACCACATCTGTTTCTTTGATGCCATCTTTTCCCCGTTACAAGCTGAATTACATAGCACTGACAAAACACTGACATCAGTCAAGCCTTCAGACAGCAGATGCTGGGTAGAGGACCAGTCACAAGAGGTGATCAGAATTACTAGCTAGTTCTCCTAATCCATGCAAAGCAACTACAACAGCCAGTGTCCTGTAACAAATGAAGTCAACTTCTGAAGCTCAAACGAAAGGAAACAAAAGAAAGACAATTTAGGAAAAAAAAAAAAAATTGCAATCTCACAAGGGGCATAATACAAACACACACAAATGTTGTCCTGTGTATATACAGAAAACTCATCTGTGGGAACAAATTACCCAAAAGCAGGCATGTGGTATTTACCAGAGGAATTTGCACAGTGGGATGTATCTCATGTTTCTTCAGGTGAAAGTTACATGTAAAATCTCATCAGAGGGGTCAGTCCTCCGATTTTAGAATATTTTAAGACAACTGAGTGTCCTGGTGTCTAAGATGGGAAGGCTAGAACTGCTTGGACAATCACCTGACTTGTGCATGGCTAAGGTTACATGAGAGCAGCCCTGCTTTGGATGCATTCAAATATTAAACAAGTTACAGGAAGAAAGGATTACATTCGGATATGTCAGGTGTAGTGGGGCATTTTCAAAACTGATCAGCCAGGATACACACTTAATTCTGCCTCTTTACAGGTGATACAAACATTGTTTACAAGGGTGAGAGGGGGGAAAGAAGCGACACTGCTGCACAGAGCAAAAGCAGAGTTCCTATCCTCCAGTGGTTAAGTAGATTTGCCAAGACAACATGCTTTGTTACTGTCTTAGCTCTGTAACTCACAGCAGATTAGAAAAGACAGCACACCGTGGAGCATGGAGGGAAGGAGATGAGGGGTGAGCACACCAGGATTGTGCTCTGCTACCAACTGTTATTAATCCACTGGATAAGCATCGGCACACACAAGTCCCTTCTACTTTTGGACCTTGTCCATCAAGAGCTGTTATAATTGGACATAGGTTAGAAACAGTTTCAAGCAAAGCAAACAAGTTAAAAATGTGTATACATATTTAAAACAAGAGTTTAATTATGAAAATATCTGAGAGCACGTCTATTTATTAAAGAATAAGTGAGAAAAATCCCTAAATTCCACATTATTACATATTGCTTTGTTCGTTAACTGACTTGACAGTTGCCGTAGTATGGATTTAAGACAACTATCAGTAAAAAAGCCCTCACACTTTTCTACTGATCTCACCAAAGAAACAGTCCCTTCATTAAAACATTGCTTGTATTCCAGCAGTTCTCATCTAAGGCTTTATTGAAGAGGTTATGAAGACATTGTCAGCATTCAGAAATGGACACATAATTCCCAAATAGAAGTGAACTAAAAAGAATAAAAATATTAGTATGCATGCTCTGTATTCTGCTGAAATTCAGTGCTTGCATTCTTATTTAGACAAACGATGCACAAGCGACAGGAGTGTTAATTGACACAGACATTTCTCATTTCTAAAGTAGCTCATTTGGTGGAGCCACTATCAAATAAAATTCTGTAATGGTTAAATTACAGGGCATTTCAAGGCAGCAAATTGATCAAAGTGGTTATTTTTTTTTCTTGCTCTGAACACAAACAGCAGATAATTTTAGTGTGGCAGTGTGCATGCTTTGTACATGAAATATAATAGAATGAGGGTCTGTATTCTGAACTAAAATGAGGATACCTTTTTCTTCCTGTGTACAGTTTAAACCAGGAAGAGTAATAAATACATGAAGATATATAAAGAATGTGATCCTGTCTGAACTCCTGCACTTACTCTTTCCCTATCCAGATTGCTGATGTGCAATAGCAGAAGCTGTATCCAGCTGAAATGCTTTCTAAAGCCCTGGCTGAAAGGCAATATTCACACTAGGATGTACATGTTCTCTTCCAAAAAATTCTTTTCCTCTTCTAATTTTTAACTAAAGGCTCATCAATATTTCCATTTGTTGGGATTTCCATCCACACTAAGGTCACTAAGGCCACAGTATTGCAAGACAGTCTTTAATCACATCTAAGCAATGTTACAGATCTGATTGCATGTATTTCTCAAATAAAATAGTACAAATTTCAGTATTCACGAAGGTAAAATTGAATGCACCAAGATAATACTTCCTCATAGAACAAAAGAGATTTCAAACTAGCAAAAGCTGATAATAGGCAAGAAAATATCCACATTTACCTCAGACATCTCTATTAGTCATAGTGGAAATCTGAAATTCTTCCCTAGCTTGCAAACAACAAATATAAAGCCACTATAGATTTAAAATACCAAAATATGCCTTCTAAATACTTAGTTTACTGATAACATGTCTTACTTTGTGTCCCAGGCATACACAGACTTCTGAAATTTGGCCTGTAAACATGTGCTTAAGCACACAAATCAGATTCTTGACCCCTACCACAAACTGCTGTTAGACGATAGCTCAGGTCACACAAAAATAAACAAACAAACCCTGTACTGGAAACATAGAAAAGCCTCTCCTGGGTTTCCTGGACCAAGGTAAAAGAAAGTGAAATGTGTACACAGAACTGACCTTCTTTCACCAGCAAACCCAATACATTTCCCTTCTCCATTCAAATCTGCCTCTGAACTTTGCTCCATTTCACAGAGCTGCCATGTCTTGGGTATTGCCCTCCTCCAGAAAAACAAGAAATGGGAAAATACTGACTGACAGTACAGAGGAGGGCAAAAAACTGAGAAACCAAGGAACAGCTGCAAAATAATTAGGAAGAAAATGGGCATCAAAAATGAAGAGGATGTCCTTTAAATAAGGGAGGTCCACTTCAGACTAAAACTATTCTAAACTGTTCCCTACACTTTTAGTTGCATAACTTTGCTTTCAGGAGTTTTATGACCAGAGTGTTGATCAGATTACTGTGAGTCAATAAAAAATGGTATGTTGGATGTTGATCCCATCTTTTCCTTAACCCTCTACCATCTCTCACTCCCCGCTTCAGTGAATACCAACTAATTTCCCCTGGGGAAAGAGAAGTGTTTAGCTGAAATAGCTTTACATTTTTATTTATTTTAACAAAACTCTCGATACTGTTTATTTAAACTCTACAGATTCTGTGAAACCCCGAATTATACTCCCTCTAGTCTAAAATGGTTTGACTTAAAATGCATTTTTCTAGTAGCTCTCCGGCTAGCACGCTTCCTGCTTTTTTTATGTTTCCAGATACAGAGACCCAAAAGGGTTTTTATTTAACAACAGCTCAATAACTACCTTTTCTAAATTCCCATCTCTCCACTATTGTTTCTGGCATATTAGTTTTCAAGGTCTCAAAGTCCACAGTGGGTTTTTTTGAAAGAACAGTGATAAAGGGCTTGCATTATGAATAGTAATTTTATTCTTTACTACTGTAGCTGAATACAGTGACATACAAGCTACCTGGTTTCAGTATTCCATTGCAAATTCCTTAGGGTTCTGTGTCAGCAGCAACATATTTAGCAACCTTGAAGAAACCTTTTCTTTACGTTGATGATTTTATTTATTTAAAAACCGTCCTCATCTGGGTAGCAACATAATGTGCATGGACTCACCTGCAAGAAGATCCAATGGTATGGGAAATGTTCTGAAATTCTCAACAGCTGTTAAATCAGATTAAAAAATGAGTGTAGTTTTGAATGCTCGTTAGGTATTGTATTTTAATGAGACAAGCACATCACATCCTCATTCTGCTTTAAATGTCTTTTGATCTGGGATGTGGGGATCTGAAGGATCTTGCAAACATTAACATTGTAGCAAGCATTTGCTTAGTTGGTATTAATCAATTAATTAATTAATTCTTGTTATGCTGAGCTTCTGCTATTTGCAATTTGAAATTTGAAGCAGGTGGTTTGCTTTTTTTTTCTATAGGTAACAACTTTTGGTTATACATACATTTAATTTCAGGTTTAAATGATTATATGAAAATACAGCATGTTGCCAAAATCTTAATTTAAAAGAAATATTTTCATTGACATAAATTGCTTATGAAAAAGGAGCAATAACTATTGAGAAGCTATTTTGTTTCAGTTAGCAAAATAAAGTAGCAATTTTATGCTTCAGCCAAACCTCACAAATGAGGTACTATTTCATTTACTTAAACATAAGAATATTCTACACTATTCCTTCCCCCACTGTATACAGTATATCATGGAAATAATACACCATACTCCACAAGCTATACTGTTAAAGCTATCCATCTAAAAGGTGATTTTCATTATACAGATTTAAATGTTGTGATTCAACTACAACTTCACAACAGTTTCCCCCCCAGTATGCTGTTTAAAATATATACATTTGTAGTTCGAACTACAAATCATCAGGAGATTTACATTAGCTTCCAAACAATATAAAATGAGGAATTCTTACAGACAATGAAAATTTTAAAGTCAATCAAACCTTCTTAAAATAACTTCTGTAAATATGCATAAGTGACTAATAGGAAATTTTTGTTTGCATGTGTTATATGCACATTTTTATTACTGAATTTCAGACTTTATAATTTTAAGATGTTTCCATAGATTCCCAGATGTATTTAAGACCGTAAAAAAATCACTGGATTTAAGTTAGACAGCAAAAATTTCAGTAGAAATCTGTTTGTTGTATTTCCATTGTTGATGCTGTAAATAAACAGCACAGATTCAGAAACAAATAGTTTCCAAACACTGACTTATTTCTTCTAACCATAGTTCAGTTACTCTCAAGTTGTAATGTTACGAAACTAGTTAGAGGAAACAACTTTATATTGAAATCAGCTACCTGAGTTTCAGCTTGTTACAATTCCTTAGGAATGCTTATTTTTTAATGTAGTGTAATTTCTACTAGCTCTACATTTATATCACAATCCAGTAACTTTAATACAACCTAATGCAGTGTGACTGGATGGACAAGGCAGCGGGTTAGGAAGAGCTTCAGCTCTGTGAAAGCCTTCATGACTTCTGCACTCATGCAGCCAAGTATAAAACCTGCAGCCAATTTAAATGGATGGAAGTGCACAATATCTCAATGAACATATTTTCTGATCAGGAAGTGACAGGCTCTGAATATATTATCAACAGTAGCAGTGAGGATATTCCATTGCTCTTCTTTATGCCTGATGGGCTATGCCAGTTAACACGCCTGATTTCACATTCTGAGGCTCCTCTAACTTCCCAAATTAGGTAGGGTGGAAAAAGCATTAACTGAGTCAGGTTATTCTGTTCACCCACCTGTTACGAAAAACAAAAGTAAATACTGAGCAGGCCGGGCAGAAAAAAATTCACTAACCAAGATTTACCCTCTATCAGAAATAAAGGAGAATGAGTTCTCTCAGCTGTGTTATCTATGTTTAGAAGTTCTTCCATAACCATAATTTTTAGCTCTCTCTAGCCCACTAAAAATAATCTAAAACTGCATTTCCAAGGTTAAAACATTCTTTACCCCTCAAGAGCTGCAATCCATATTTAGGAGGATCATATACTTACCCTGAATCACAAAAAAAGTTCTAATTTTGAATATTGAGAATATTATAAAAAGATTTGAATATAGACACTACATATGCAATACAAGAACTAAGGCTTTACTGAAACTTTGGGAACAATCTGTTTAAGAAACCACTAATAAATTCAGATGGTGACTGAATTCATTCCAGGCCTACTTCCATATTTGATTTCTTGTGTGGGGTATTCCAAATCTGAACAGATACTGATGAAACCCACAGATGTTAGATGTGCAGTAAGCTATATTTTGTTATAAATTCAGACTTTACAAGAGTCAGAAAAACTTTACATTGAAATGCATGTTCATTCCTTAATGAATGAGCTTGGAAATTCTATAGTGTCTACACATAATTGTAAAATTTGCATATCATTGAAGCAAAATGAACATCACATTAAATTAAGCTTCTGGAATTTTTTTATCCAGATATATTTCTTGTACTGCATGTTCACAACACTGGCATAACCTATAATTACTAGTTTAACACACAATAATTTTGGTGTCATTTGCGCTTCTGAAAATGTCTTAAAATGCAAATATACTTGCAAGAAGGACATATATTTCCCATCACATTTTATATTAATCACCACTAATAGTAATAAAAACATCATATTAATCACTAGAAATAAGTTAAAGCTATGAGACTGTTTCAGAGGAAAGGACAGGGAAGGGAAAGATAGGAAGATTTGGGGTCTTTGACGATAAGGAAGGATAATTAGAGATTATTAACATACTCCAATTTTCTTCCCCTCCAGTGAAATTCTTGTAGAAATAGGTCAACTGAGATTGATTTTGCAGTGGCTATGAGCTGTTTTCACACCACATGCCCATCTTTTCTAAGGGCATGAGTACAATCTAAGTGTTAAAAAAGTATTTACAGAGGGCAGAGTAAAGTAGATTTTTCAGAGATATGCAGCTAAGCGAAGTAACCTATCAGTGCAACTGCAGTACATCGGCAGAACCAAGTCAAAGAAGGTTGATGTCCTATCACCAACTGGAACATCCAATCCCTCAGCAAGTATTTCTGCATATAGATAAATCCATTTCTACACTACTTCATCCTTGGAAACATTCTTAAAGACTTTCAGAAAGTGTGTTTCTACATTACTCCAAGTCAGAGAAACTACCTGAAAAAAAATGAGATGCAAGGACTATAGAGAAGTTCAGGTACACAATTTTCTCCATAAGAATGAGGCTATTTGGGTCAGAATGCAGAGATACAGGGTGAAAAACAAGGACCTAAGAGACAATTTCTTTTCAGGAAATTACCTGTGGGATATAATGGATTACATGTGAGACACATGCAGTGAAAAAGGCAAAACGTTTTCTTTAGCTACAGTTAAAGAGTCTTTAGAACATATGAAGTTATTTCTTTATGCTTTTCCCAGCTCAATACTGCATTCAGGTTTGCACATTGCATTTAAAGACTGATACAAGCAAATCGGAGACAGTCCAAGAAAAGCACCGGAAATAACCCCAGGTCTAGAAAAGAAGATGTCTCATATAGATTGCATAAACTGGAGTTATTCATAACAAGATGAAAGACCAGTATGGAAGATACTGATACTCAAACGCATAAAAAGGCCACAAAGGAAAGGAATACATTATGTTTTCAGTGACTATGGTGAGTGATTCAAGAAACTGATGAGGTTAAGATTCAGATTAGATGATGAACGGAGAAAAAAAAGCCAAAGAAATTCTAACTTTAAAAAGAGATTTCAGCTTTCTAAGAATAGAATAGATTTAACTGGAAAAGTTATCTAGGATTTCAAAGATGTGCTGGACTACCATCTATAGCACATTACATGCGTGTTACTAACGATGCTTTGGGATCAGGATCAACACTACCCGGCCTCTTGAAGTCAGCATCCAGCTCCACTTCCTTATGTTTCCAGAGTTTAATAAAAACAAGGTAAAATCCCATTGGAGATAAATTCCACTCAGCTCCCGCTTCAAAATAATCTATTAGTAAGTAAGATAAACTATATGCAACTGGTTTTATTTTCTCTGGAACTGCCTCGAAGAGAGCAAATACATATTCCTGATTTTTAAACAAAGAGGATCAAATAACTTCTTTCTGCGAGCTTCAACACACTGAATATTTTTAAACACAACATGATGTATATTTACAATTCCTAACAACAAGACAGCTCTGCTTGAAATTATGACTAAAACTTAAATACTTGCCACAGTAATTTGCCACACTAAAATTGTCTAGTGATACAGCAGGAAGGAAAAGGCAAACAAGCAGAAAATAAAATAAATGTTTTGAAAACCTTCAGATATGGTAGAAAGAAGGATAGGAGGATTACAGACAGGGTTTTGGAAACTATCTTCTGGGAGTTACACTCCAGTTACAACTTTCTTTTACACAGTTGCCTTACCATACCAGTGCTTAAAGGGCACCGCCAAACCAAAGACAATGAACCTTTTGCCTGATTAAGGACAAAGGAATATTAAAGTAGTAATAATTAAAATCAGAGCCCTAATACTTATACACTTCATCTCATTTGGACTAATCAAAGTGACAGAATTAAATGCTTGCTCCTGCAGTATCAATGATTAGGGGCATATATAAATTTTCAAAGTAAGTTCTGGTTTAAATGTAAACTTTTGACGAGGTAACAAAGATGAGATTAATAGATAGGCTTGGATGATCCACGTAATGCTTGAGCTTGGAAAGATATATACTTGAAGGCTACTTTGAATATGAATGATTGATTTGCTCATTACAACATTATACGACTGGCTGTAAATATTAACAGAATGTTAATAAAAATTATACATTAAAATCTTTTTGACTTGCATTTTCAAACGTTGTGTATAAACATCCCCATTCCAGTATAATCTATTGACAGGATTTTTTTGCCTTTGCTGAAAATGTAAGTACCAATAACTAACATTTTTTTCTGACATCAATGGTAGACTACTTAAGAATTCTGTGCATTATTCATGCAGTCCATTTTCTTCTAAATTATATTTTGGTTAGAATGTTATTCTGAGCTCATTTTTCGTTTCATTAATAAAAAGCACATATGATATGAAGTAACTTGCAGCATTTCTGCAAGAACATCTTGTTCATGTGCTTTAATCTTTTGTTCTTAATAGCCTCATCAGACTGAAGTACTCAAACCACTGTTCTAAATATTGTGTTCTCAGCAGTAGCTGTCAAACCTGGATTTAGTTGCACTAGAGTTAGGCAGAGTTTTGCACTGGTACCTGCAATTTACCTTCCCATAATTTTTGGTGCCAAAAATATACTCTCAGATTTCAGATGAAAGTCAGATTGATGTTTCTTGATGAAACCAAAAAGCTCAACCATTAGTTTTCCCCAGTAGCTGTCTTTAAAATCAACACAAAATCAGAGGAGATATAAAACCTGCAGAGCTGATATTACACAGTGTTACGTAAAGCATTTTGGCTTTCAATATTAAAATCAAACTTGAAGAAAAGAATTTGAACAGAGGCAGATAGGTATCTCAGGAGCTTCGGTTGGGAACATTTCAATGCCTCTTGGTTGCAGAAAATACTGTGAGTGATCACCTTGGGACACTGGCTGTGCTTACCCATCGAGAGGACATTTGAGACCCAGTCTGTGGATCAATGACTTTTGGCAAGAGATGCACATTTTTAGAGTCCTAAGCCAGTCCACCTTCCAGTAGGGATGAGAAGAAAGAAAAGTGGCACTATTGGTTTAGACATATTTGGTTTATAATCATCTTTGCTTCCCCATCCCTGAGTTCTAAATTGAGGAAACTTTTCTCAGAGTACTGGAAATCCTACCTGCTACTGAGAGAGCCTGAGTTTTCCCTTGAAACCCTCCCATAAGGTAAATCAAAAATACATCACAAAGATAAACTACCACCTGCTCCAAACCATGAAAACACTTTTTTTTTTTCTACAGTTATGCAGCGCTCATTTTATTTTAAAAACAATCTTTGTTTTCCAAACTCTGTTTCTACTTTAAACACTATAATGGTGATGGCTCTTGTTAAAGAATATGCATTCTATAACTTGGAATCTTCTCTGCATAGTCTAACTTCAGAGCACCTTATTATCTTTAAAAGGCATCAGAAAATGCCTATTAATTAACTTCCATTCAACTTCTTTTATGAGATGAACTTTCCTTGAAGGAGAAGTACAGAACAGACACTATCCCTGTCCAGAACAAGGATGAGTAGAAGTAATTTAGGGATGACAGAGTATTATTTGATAGGTTTGCACTTTGTCATCTGCATCTCTGTGATTGTTTAAACTTACCCAACACTGCCGTTTGCAGTGGGCCATAACCAGTATACTTTGCCCTAATTAATTTTGTCATAATCTTACTCAGAGTTAGCTGATATTTTGTGACTTCCAGCCTTTTGACATAGTAATGAATATAACCTTTAACATGTTACTTCCAGGGTAGTGAACACTACTGACTTCAATACCTCTTCTGGTTGAACTTGTCAGCAAGATGTAAGCTACGAGACTATAACTCATCCTATGAAATGCAAAACTAACCAGGTCCATTGTCTATAAAGCACTGACTTAACATAAGATGCACACCAAAATACACTCTCTGCATGTAGATTGTAAAGTGCAATCTGTAGCTGGTGGTCTTTGGTTTATTTAGTGTTACACTATTTATTTAGTGTTACACTATTTATTTCGTGTTACACATATTCTAACAGAAACATCACAAGATTTGAACTTGGTGTCATTTTTTATATCATCCCAAACCTCTTTAAGAACAGCTATTGCTTCATCTTCTCTTGAAGCACAGCCAAGAAGGAATTTGTTGCCTGCGAAGGAGCAGTCAGCAAGAATGTAATTTGGCAATGGTAACAAAAAAAAGTATTGTCTCTAGTTGAAAAGGAAAGATAAAAGAGATAAGAAAATAATATGCAACCCAAAATTTGCTGAAAAAAATGTTAACTTTCAGCATTTTCTGAAAAGAACCAGGGGGTTTCAACACATCATTTCTCATCAGTGTATGAGTTTCTGGTTGATTCTAAATAATTCTATCACTGCTCCCCAAAACTATGCATCCTACTGCACAGCACAAGAAATTAATGCAACCTCCGAAATTACAGAAATAATTTAATCTTAATTTTATAGTAATGCTTCCAAACCGCAAGGATTTATTTTCTCTTTAAACTCCATAAAACAAATTACTTCCTCTGCTCCCTGGAAGGAAAGCCAGGTTGGAGTCTTGTGTATATATCTAATAGCACAGGCCTACTGTGGTTTCTTGAAGGCATACAATAGATTTTGGGAAATGTGGATGAAATAAAAGAATAACTGTAAGAAAATAGTGCTTGAATGCAGATTCCCCAAAGCACTGTCACATAACATTAAAACTGATGTGCTCCTGTGTGATAGCTAAGGGAAAAAAAGATTAAGGAAAGTAGTACATGGTATGATTCTGATTAATTCATATTGGCTTTCTGGGAGATTCAAAGGCAAAGACGCACATACAGAAATGCTAAATATGATGACATTAAAGCCTTTAACGAATTCAGGTGAAAAAAAAAAATCTCAAAGGTTTTTTAAAAGTCTTAATGAATAGAAGTATATTCCCAGCAAAGATTTTGGAAATCTGCCGTGGTAGATACGGGTTAGTAAGTCAGAAATTTATTCAGGATGCAAAGCTAAGCACCTTGCAAGTCAATATGTTAATCCTGAATTCAGTCTTCCCTTTAATAGTCACCTAGGGTGAAGTCCCTGCAAGGCTGATACGATAGGAACTGCACAGTCAGACTGAATAACACTGGGGTTTACCTACTGGAAATCTGGAGGTATAGAGACCCACATACATTAGGGGGCATTCATCTCATGCTACAAATATTCTTCTTTAGGGAGGCGACAAAACAGGAAAATATGATCTCTCATTGTACCTAATGAGTCAGAGTTTACTGAAAAGTCAACAAATTGTTAAAAAAAAAAGAAGTTCTCTAAACGATTATAAATTAGAAACAGGTTGACACATACCAGTAGCTACAAATGAATTTAAAAATAAAATTAGAAGCAGTAATGGTGAAATTAAGTTCTTTTCATATGTATATTTGTCCTGTCAATAAGAATAATAATTACGTTTTTCCACACAGGAACTGTTTTTTACGTATTACCAGGGCACACACTTAAAACTACTTAACCCTGCCTTTGGCTTGGTCAATAAAATCAGCTTTTAATTATTTGTGTCCCATGAAGCCTCACAGTAATTTTCTTTTACAGGCAGCAGTAAAGACCACAATTGCATGAATTGAAGTTTTGAAAACTCTCACAGGCTGATTTATTTAACAATGAATCAGCTTTGAATTTTTTTTCTTCTCACCTAGGGATTGCTTTGGGAATCTCAGACTGACCATTGGACATGTAAATACCTAGAATTTTTGAGGCAGCAGACTCTGCTTTGCAGACACTGCCCAGGCTGTTCAGGTTGCTGTTATTCTTGTGCACATCAAGATTTGGGTTTTAATGCAGCTTGTAAAAGGCATTAGCAATGTCACCAACGTAGCAATAGCCATAGTTGATAAAATAATGGATTCAAACACTTTACAGAAAAAAAATCTCAGATATGATGATCGAGGTTGCCGGGACATGAAGCTTGAAGACTGACAGAAACTACCAGAACCCATTTCCACTAAAAGTCTGTAATGTGTTGATACATTAAGTAGTAGCAGAAGAGGCGCAAGACAGAGAATGCTGGTACTCAAATGCGAGACCAAACTAAAATAATTACACATTTCCCCAGTAAGAGTTATAGGGCAAAGCAATACATTATAAAGCAATGCATTGTAAAGCAATGCACAGCCCTGGGAAAACACAGGCCTGGAAATAAATCTAAAAAAATCTAATTACTTGTTCTAAGCCTGTAGCACACCCTGCTAAGTAGTGAAAAACATCATAAGGGCACTATGAAATTGAAAATCTTGTACTATACAATTTGTCTTCATTAACACACTTCTATTATTTTGCAACACGTATCTAATCTTTTGCTCACTATATATCCCTTTCGCATTTTCCAGTGCTTCAACAGTATCAGGGGTTTCAATGTTACACTGGAGTATTTAATTTGCTGGATTTTTTAATGCTGTGCACAACAACAGTAAATTCTTACATTTGTCAAATTTAATACAATTAATTGAGCTGTGACTTACTCCACCAAGGTGAACTGAACTGTCGAGATCTTATTCTTGACCTTTATTTCTTGCTGTTTATATTATAGTAACACTTATTTTTACTCAGATTTTAACAATTGCATCTTTCTTAAATTAATTATTACTTCCAGTAACTCAGCAACAGTCTGGTTTTGTACTCCCACTTTCTAGTGCTCCTCACAGCTGAAGGGGTGCTGAATTTTTTTGTTTTTTTCCTTCATTCTCATTTGATGAAACAAGCAGACTCGAACATTTACACAGAAAGTATTACTGCTCATGCAGTGGCTGTATTTCATGGACTTGCAGGTTAGCATGATCCCAAATATTTCATTTGTACTTCATGGGGCTAGCTGCATCTCCCTAGGAGCTTTGTGCTTACCAAACATAATATGATGAAGTGTTATTATGTTTCCTCATCTGGAAACTGACAACTTTTCCTACCACTGAAATGTACGCTGTGCATTACAAATCCCTCCAAGAACCACAGGAAGGAAAGAACAAGTGTATAGGTCAAAAAGGCATGCTTTAGGAAACTTGGGAAGAATGAGTAATGTCATAAACAAAATAGGTTTACAACTGCCTCTGAGAACTACTTCATCAAATCGTTCTCCTCAGGGAAATAACAAAATTAACTACTGCTCTGGACTCAAAAAAATCACCAAACATCCCTTTAAGAAACTGTTTTCCCAAATGTTTGTGGGGTTTTTTTTCTGTGAAAGTTTCAGAGTGTCAAGAAAATACACATTTCTATTCATCAAAAAAACAATAAAGTATTTTCGCAAGAACCTGCTCTTTCCTTCTGTTAAGTGTAAACATCTATTTAGAGGCTTCAATTGAGATGCAAATTTTAAAATATTTTTATATTAACCCAGGTCCAAAAATTACAAAGAGAACGTCCTGGGGAACTCCTATAGAATGTAAACCAGATTCCATACAGTAAAATACACACTCTTATTCTTTTGACAGGCAATTTTCTTCAAGGCATGACTTCTGCAGACCCTTGTGAATCGCTGCTTTCTTTGGGGATGAAAATATGCCTCCAGCAGGTTACAATAACTAATCTAGTTACAAGAGCAAGCTGGGGTTCATTTCGCTCTAACTTTTGTATTGTTTTGTTCTTTTAACAAAACTTGTGCTTTGGAATTTCATTATATTGTACAGGTGAGAGCTGAAGCATTACCAGGATTAAAATTATAAACACCGGTGTAGTGGCTCCACTGCTGTAGTGTCTAGCCTTGTATACACATTAAGTAATTGCTATCCCAAATACATTTTCTAAGGGCTTGCAAATTAACGCCTGACCCTGTAAGGACTTCCTGACTGATCAGTCAAGATCAGTAGACCTTTAAACTATGTAGCGATATATTTGGCTAAAATAAGTAGCAGGACTGGAGTCTGACTGGGCAAAACAAATTAAATAAGAAAGCCCTTTTTCCACACTTCGTAGATGTGAAGCCACAGATATGTAACATTAAGAGAATATTAACAAATATTAACCTTTTCTTTTTTTTTCTTTAGACTGTGGCCAACTGTTTAACCCCATCTCTGCTCAATGACAATTCTCTTCACACTGATCATTAAAGTGGTCCAGTTAAACTTCACGAGGAGGAATGTGTGTAAAATTAAGCACTGTTCACTTAGGATAAGTACAGTTTGCTCAAGGTCATATGAAATTATTAACAAAGGTGGCATTTCGAGACTTCTAGTTAAAATATAGTGCCTTAAGCATCTGCTCCTCTTTTATTTAAAAAGCATTTTGACCCATAGATATTTGTGACTACTGGGAACTACTTGACCTAGACTTTCCCATCCTAGGACTAAGGCAGGAAAAGTAGACTTCAAAAAAGCAGGTTGCGTCTTTTAATTATAACCATGCATGTGTTTGTGTACACAGAAATGTAGACACACACACATCCTCTGCATATTTACAGTCCTGCAGCTCTCCAGTCAAATGGTATTCAAGCCTCTCGCTTCAATTTTGCACCATTTTGGTACTGTGAAAAGGTGTGTGGGTCTAGGCAGAAGTGAAGGTGTCCGTTCCCTATTAATAAAGTCCAATTGGAATGATCTCAGTATCCTGAGATCTGAACTGCTCAGTATCCTGAACTGCTGCACAACTGTCTCTTACTGAGGTTCTGCAGGCTACCACTTGCATCCACATATTTGCATTCCTTCCTGAGAACACAGTGGTTGACCATCTCCTGGGACTCCTACTGAGAGACTCCACTTATCTCTAGTATCACCCCAGAACGTGAATGGGTCGGCAATGTACTACAGATGCTGAACTTTCATATTGTTAATATAGAACCCTGTCATGCAAAAGAGTAAGAGAAAGACCAAGAGGTCACCAAGACATTTTGTAAGGCGCAGATACCTTCTCATCATTGCTGTGACTGGGAGAGGAAACTACCTGTCTTGCAGTCTCATCAATCTATAGGGATGCCTTATCCTAGATGGAACTATCAAGCTTTTAAGTGCAAGGACCAGGATGCAGCAGTTAGATAGCCAAATAGAAACCTCCTCCATGCTCACCCCTATTTCATTCACTGAAAAGAAACAATAGTGCTTCATGTTATCATTGCAGATTTTAACTCCGCTTTAATTGAAGTTTGATGATGGCTGAATTTATTCACCCTAATCACTGGGAAAAAATATTACAGCTGTTGGGAGAATCAAAACTATTTACTGGAGTTGCAATTGTCTGAAAGTCCATTAAACACCATCAACCACCTATTCCATGTAAATGAATACTTGTTCTTCAGGATATTTTTTAAAAACTTGTATTCTTGAGGAATGTTCTTCTATCAAATTCAAACGTAACACAGCAGAATCAAAGCCTCAATCAGAGAGGCTTATTAACTGCGCTGAAATAATGGATGCAGTCACAACTCAACAAATTGGATCTACAATGTGTAGTAGACTGCTAAAGGCCTTATGAACAAGTTCTTCCCCATACTTTCTTAGTTATAAGAGGATGAGGAAGGACTCTCAGAATATCTCACCTTTGGTGATATCCAGGATGACCTAAGATTATGATTCTAATAGGAACTGCTGAAGTCTAGCACAAAAGCTCTTCCTTGTGCTACACCCTCCTATACCTGGGCAGAATTTGCAATTTCTGCAGCTCCATTTTGGGTTAATTTTTAATATTTAAATTTAAGATTGCAGCGTGTGCAGATGTTTCACAGAACATCTGCTCCCCACAGTTAATATTCTGATCGGGTTCTGAAGATGAGATTTTTCTATGCCAAGCTACTTATTTTGTCTTGCTTTGCATTCAGCATATCCACAACTGAATAAAATACAGTCATAATACTGCTATTTACTAATGCTAAGTATCACACAAACTGGAGTTTTCCTTATCAGGAAAATAGTGGCCTCAGCACTTGAAACTCTGCAAGATAAAAACTTAATATTGTATTTTGCTATTTATGTTTCAAGTCCTCAGTTTCATCATGACTCATGTACTGGACTGAGCTGTGAATCAATGTCATCAAATTCAAAAGCACCTTCAAAAGCACACACGTGGGAGTGACAGATGGTGAATAAACCTTTATTTTCTTGGCACTCTCCTGGCATTAAACCAGATGGAGACATTTGCAAATAGCGGATGGTAAATCCTTGGAAGGGCAGGCATTCTCATCACTTCTATGTTGCTCAGAATCTGCAGGTGTCCCAGTATTTCAAACACATATTTTGGGTTTAAATTTCTACTTGCAACACTGTATCTAACAGTTCCATACAGAATCTTTACCTGTTTCCTTTCCCTTCCAATACAGCCCACTAGTGCCAAGTATGCTTTCCAGTACGATTCCTACAGGACAGTCATGGAGTGGAGCTGATTACCGGGAGAGGCTGCGCACTCTTCATCCTGGGGATTTTGACAGCCCAATGAGATAAAACCCTCAGGAACCTGGTCTGACCTCAGAGCTGATTCTGCTCACAGCAGGATGGAGCGCAGACCCCCTGAGGTCCCTTCCCCCCTGAAATTGCCCTGTGGTCCCTGCTTCACACGGTGACTGTACAGGTGTGGGTGCCGGGGTTTTCTCCGCTCACAGTTTGCACAAGGCTGTACCAGTAAGTCTCCAAGTCCACTCTTGACTCTGATGTCATGGATCCCTAACATAACACAGCTAAACCAAACTATCAAATGCTTTTTCTGCTTATGTCTCCATATTTTATCAAAACTTGGTCAGCTCCAAGTCTGCTTTGTGAATCAATATTGCCATAAGAAAGAGTATTTTAAATTGTATGCCACATTTTATTAGTCCCAGACCTAAAATGCTTTTCTTCTTAGTTCCCTCATAACGTCTCCTTCATATCTTTCAGGATTTTTCCCCACAACAGTAAGAAACACAGCGCCTTTCAGCATGTGAAGTACAGACAGCTGATATCCCACCGTCATTTTACCACAAGCTCAGTGGCATAAAACTACATTTCTTTTAAAGAGCTTTATCTAGCATTTCTTGCCACACTTCTTATTTCCAGATGAGTCAGGATTTTCTCTGTATTCCATTTATCAAAGTTAACTGAGGCACTTCCAAGAACAGAATTATGTATTCCCTGTTGTTTCATTTGGCCTAATTACCGCTGCCTTCATCAAACCTACAGATAAGAGCAGTAAGCCGTCCATGCTAATTATGGACACCATGAGGCCTGACTTGAGCAACCTGGTCTAGAGGAAGGTGTCCCTGCCCATGGCAGGGGTGCTAGAACTAGATGATCTTTAAGGTCCCTTCCAACACAAACTGTTCTATGAGTCACAAATAAAAAAAATACCTAATCAAAAGTTAAAATAAGAAGTCACAACAGACAATAATCCTCAGTGGTTTTGGATTCTCCACGCAGAACTTCTCATATCTCTTTAAATTTCCTTTTCAGTGATTTAGACCCAATTTCTCTGCTGGCAAAAATCAGCCTCTTGAATATATATGTGGAGTAGAGTTCCTATTCTTTTGACTAATATGGGAAATATATAGAAAGGAAAGGAGATCATTCTCTCCTCCTGTTTGGAAAGAAACTATTGTATACCACTGTCTACCAGCTGAATGAATCTGGGAGAAAATGTCTGAGCTGGCAAAGCACTTACTGAATGCAACTTTCATGGATGAAATTTTTGCTGTTATTCAGTAGTAGCCTGGGAATATATATGCTAGGTTAATTGCAAAATAGGATACTTTCAGACCTGTGTGAATTAAAACATTGTGAGACCTTCAAAGGTTTGGCTGTTGTGTTGTAATTGATACAAAGCATATATAATTAAAGCAAAAATTGGATGCGCTTATGATTTTCAGAATATTTTTTTCCTGGTTTTTCAACTAGGAAGAAAACTTTCCTATGTTGAATTGAGGGTATAGTTAAGGATATCTTATTCTTGTAATTATCAACTCATCAAAACTATTTCTCTCCAATTTAGAGAGAAGGATGTTGTGGGGTACCATGTCAAAGACTTTACAGAAGCCCAAATAAATAACATCTAGTATCCCTCTCCTTGTCCACTGATGGAGTCACCCCATCACAGAAGGCCTCTGGGGTGGTCAGGCAGAACTTGCCCTTGGTGCAGCTGTGCTGGCTGTCTCGAACCATCTCCCTGTTCTCCATGTGTCAGAGGTTCTAGGAGGGTCTGTTCCACAGTCTTCCCAGGTACAGAGGTCAGGTCATTCCTAGGGTCCTCCTTTCTATCCCTTTTTTTCTTCCGTTTTCCCCCTAACCTGTGACTTCACCCGACTGCCATGGCTTTTCAAATATCACGGAGCCTGGCTTGAAAACTACATTTGCCAATTCCTTCAGGACTCTGGGAAGCATATCACCAGGTTTTATGTAGATTCAGGTTCCTCACACAGCCATGAACCTGATCTTATCTTACAGTAAGAGGGACTTTGCTCCCCTAGCCCCCATGCTGCTCTCCATCCACTTGAGAAGTGTGGGAAAAGAGGTTGCCAAGTGAAGACTGAGGCACAAAGTTGTTGAGTGCTTCAGTCTTCTCCTCATCAATTGTTAACATTTTTCTAGCATATTTTATCAGAGGGGTACGCCTTCTTCGACCTTCTTTTCTGGTTAACATACATTAGCATGTATGGAATCAGAATACCTCCGCAGGTCAGTATTACCGGATTAACAGGGGCTTGTTCATATACCTCCTTCTGCATTTCAAGAAGTTTGTGAGTTTTTCCCCCTGCTCCCCCAAAAAAGTTGTGTTTGATGGTTTTAGCATCAGCAATACTAAATGATAACAGATTAAATAATGAGGGAATTTTTCTTTTATGTTCATTATTCCTCACCTGTACCGGTATTTATCTGAAGAGCTCTTTATCACGTATGCAGATGCGTATAGAATAAGCTTAATGTTAGAGTCAAGACTTTTAGAAAATAAGTACCTAAAATCATCTTCCTACATTCCATTTCAGCACTGGAGTAACTGGTCTTGTTATCAGTCTCCTATCTCTCGGCTTGACAGATACTGCTAAAAAAAACAATCCTTTGCAATACAGCTTTGTGTTTGCTAGTGGAATTTATGAATCTCCAGAAGATAAAATCTGAGAATGAACCATTTATCTTCGCACACTTTGGACTCAATTAGTTTTGAAAATGTTTTTGTCTGACCTATCTATATTCTGAAAGCATTCTCCAGCAGTATTAGTTTATGTTTTAAACATATCCATATGCCACACTGGAAACAAAAGCAAAATCTGACAACTTATTATTTCCAAGGAATGTTTCATTTTTTCTTCATCTATACTAACACTCTGAAGGAAAGAAGGAAAGAATTAAAGCACGTGAGAAATTAATCACACGATGACAAAAAAATCCATTCCAAACAGAAATTAAACATTACTTTTTACAGTCAAGTTTTCAAGAAGACAATATCCTATTTGAATAAAACAGACTTCTGTACCAAAAAAAAAAAAAAAACCAAACAAAAAAAACCCCAAAAAACCCCCCAAAAAACCCCTTCAAATTACATATCTTTTCAGTAAAAAAACCCCCAAAAACATTACTGCATTATTTTACACATTATTGCCACTGCAAATACCTTCCTTCATACCTTTTATAAAATGCAACTGTAAAATCCTTCGGAGAAAAATCACTTGTTTTTTTCTCACAAAAGGAGGCTTTTCAGTTCCTTTCTAGGCCTGACAGTGGAAGTGATAATTCTTTATGCTAAACTGACATTTCTTCACTTGGAAACTCTCATTAGATCATGTAATGTTACTTCATTTTGCTAAAATAATGTTTCTTCATTGTAATTTGGCATTGACATTTCAAAGCATACACTGATGACACTTCCAGTTCACTAACATTTCAGGTATTCTCTTAAACTGGTTTGCAGATAAAATGACTGTCTTGTTTTTTTTCTCAGAAAAAAAAAAAAACCACCCTGTTTAATACTAATGAAAATGACATCATATAAATTGTAAAAACAGAAATTCATAAATCTCGGGGTTTTTTTCCAAAAAGTGGAGTCTATTTTCATTTGCGTTATCTGATTTTTTTTTTTTTAATGTACAAATTATATGTTTGAACAGATTAAAGGCATGGCATTCTTCAGAATATAATTTTATTATTGGATAATATTGGTTATATGCAGACTTTGTCATTCTCATAGATTCACAAAATGTAAGCATATTTTTTGATTTATTTTGATTTGTTTTTACCTCCATATTGATATTTACTTGACGATACAAAGTTGTACTTTCCTTATCACTTGAGCAAGGATTGTAACTAGCTTCGGGGAACAGATGTGAGTGTCCACATCACAGTGCTTTGCATTTCCTACAAACCTCGTGGGTCAGAGAGGTCCCTGACACCCACGAGACTGTTTGGTACACGCAGGGCAGGAGCTACACCTATGGATGGAGTTGGATACGGCTGATCTGTGAGCTCCTGTAACAACCCTGCACCGACAGCAATAGCTACGAGTTTGCAAGTCAGTGAATGGCACCATGGATTTTATAGGGTTTAGCGTAGACCAGCACAGAAAAATCCAGCTACTCACTCAAAATTCTTACAAAAACAATTTCCAAAATAAAAATCAGCTCAAAACACAGATGGCACAGTAGGACATGTGAATAATAAGCTGAGAGAAGTTCGTAAAATGCCTTCTTTTCAATGCAATCTGCAAGCACTGAACAAAGTAATTCCTTAGCTTGGGAAAGCCATTCATTATCAAAAAAAGGTTCAGTTTGAAGGATGAAACAAGGGAGATTAAACCACTGTAAAATCCATTAAGGATATTAATGGGAGGCAAACAAATAGTATTAGCACTAGACATTAGTAACGACTTTTCAAAATAAAAACCAAACAATGCTGCTAACTTCTAAAACATAACTTGGACACACCAGAGTCTCAGCAGGTATTGTCACTGTAGATGAAGACTGAAAAACCCAAGGAAAATAAGAGCCACACAGACTGGCTTATTAACCAGTAGATGACTTGAATATCTTATTGTCAGTTTTAGAAGAAGCAAAAGTGGATGTCAAGTCTGTATTAAAAGATAAGAGATAGAACTGAGGTTAATGTTCAGGTTTAGAGAGACTGAAGCCGTGCAGCCCCGAACCATTGCTAAATCCTATCAGGCTGATGAGCAAAGCTGACAGCTGACATCAGGAGATAAAAGTGCCTTAGTTTTAAATTTTAGTTTAGTTCTTACTCTGCTGCCTCACTGAAGGCTGGGCTCGGAATTGAAATCTGAGAAAGCAAGGGATGAAATTAGTGCTGTAGTTAGCAAAAGTTATAGAAGATAACTGAAAGCTGGTATAAGCAGCTCTGAGTACCCAATTTTTCATTTCCAGGCTTCAACAGACTCCTGACCTTGGGTAAAGTCTACCAGTAGAATTGGAATGAGTTTGAAAAGCAATACAGCTGAAAAAAACCTTTATTGATTAATTTTTCCAGGTCTGCAACGATAAACAGATTGCCACCATCAGGAGGCTCAGAAACTTTAATTTAGGAGCATAGGTCTCATTTCAGGCCTGGCCTTATGGCTCTTCAAAATGAAGTTAAGGACACTTCATGAAGGCAAGGATGCCACAACTTCAGTCTGACAAGCCAACAGAAATCAGCTACTGACAGGTGTGAAGCGATTGTACGGCACTGCAGAGCACCAGCACCTGGGGCAGCTGTATCAAAAGGCACACATAGAGCTGCTTTCACTGACTCTCATATTCCTGCCCACTCTCCTCATCCCATGATTGTTAAATGGCCCAAAAGGATCGTACAAACTAGTTCAGCAGCCTGGGAAGATTTACTACCATCACTACAGCTGTTCTGTTTATATTTTTGGTAATCTGGGGACAATTTCAGTTAACCTTAAGCAGGACTGTTCTCATCATTGTGGAATAACTTGTCAAAATATAAAACTGCTGGAAGATGCCTCTGGGTAGGATCCTCTGTTGTCTCTTTTTATTGCTTGTCATTCCAAGCATCAGAGTGGACTAAGTTTGAGGCTGGATTTACAACAAGAGATTTTTCTATGAGTGCCATTTGCCCTCTTCCCTCCTTAAGCACCCATTTTTATTTGCTTCATCAGTAATTCTTCCCTACAAGAGTGAAGAGATCAGTAAGATACAGTGAGTGAGGAGACTGACACGGTACACTATCTTTGTTTTGACTTTCTAGGCCACAAAGATAATTATAAATGCACTTATTTTTGTGGGTACAGGAGTCCCATTTCCCTTCAGCAGCTCTAAGATTTTATAGACCCTAAAAGCACCAACAAAAGTCATAGTGGGAAAGACTCTTGCCCACTCACTGCAGTAACAAAAAAATCCCCCAAAACCAAAACCAAAAAAACACACCAACATAAAGAAACAAGTTAAGTGTTAACCCAGAATATTGTTTGTTGAGTGAGGTTTTTATTAACAGGTTTATTAAGCATTATTATTGCTTTTTAACAATCTGAAAAAAGTAATACTGTCTTTACTGTGACCTGTTGGAATACCTCAGTGAGCACAACAAAAGTCGCATATTTAAGGTCTCTAGGAGAGACATGATAAATCCATTAGTGGCTATTAAGCACAATGATCTGGAATGCAATTCCTCAGGAAATTGCTAATGCCATTGAGTGCACTGTAAGGAAAGGATCATTCTGTTCTGCTTCACTCCTTCAATATTTGTTTATAAGAAGCTGCTGAAGAGGTTAAGATATTAGGAGAGATAAGCCTACAGCCTAAATACAGTGCTTGCTTTGTTCTTAAAGCTCAATATGTGATCCTGAGATGCATCATAATCATTACATTTTCTGGTGCATCTAGGATACTGATAAAAAATGCAGGTGATGGTAAAGAAATGTGGAAATACAATTAGTAAGTGTTTGACTCTTTAAGCCCTGCTAAAGAAAAGAATGATACTGAAAATCCTTAGACTCAAACAAGAACAAAAAGTGAAAAAAGATAATTGGATATGCTGACACCCACCTGTTGTGGAACTCCAGATACCAGTTCTAGAGTAGGTTAAGATAAGATATTAGGAAGAAATTCTTCTCTGTGAGGGTGGTGAGGCACTGGAACAGGTTGCTTAGAGAAAGCTGTGGATGCCACATCCCTGGAAGAATTTAAGGCCAGGTTGGATGGAGCTCTGACTAGTCTGGTGTAATGGAAGGTGTCCCTGCCCATTGCAGGGGCATTGGAACTGGATGATTTCTAAGGTCCCTTCCAATCCAAGCCATTCTATGATTCTGTGATGATTCTATTAGGTCTTGCCAAAGCTACAGTATTGCCAAAGCTTTGACTAATTTGAATTTAGAACGGATTAGGAGATATATGCCCAAAGCAGCGTTCAAGCAAAACTCATTAGTCAAATATAAATGTAACTATGATTCCTTGGAAGTTAAATTTAGGGATTATATTATACAACATATCAATCATTAAGAAATTAGAAATTATGGGTGATGAGCTAAAAAATAGTAGCATGGTAAATGATATTGAGGGCTAGCATTTTAAAGAATGATCTCAAGCCATTCAGAGGGAGGTAAAAAATGTATTTCACTGCTGCTTGTAAAAATGTTCAGAGATGTCAGTCTGCTCAGTTCATCAAAGAAAATTTGAAAGGTGACTTGACAGCAGTATATGAGCACTTCCAAAGAGAAAAAATAAGGGCTTCTACAGGTCTCCAGTACAAAAAGGCGTAATACAACTCCATAGCTGGAAGCCAAAGCCAGAAAAATTCAAAGTAACTATTAGGAAAAACCTACCAAGAAGAGTAATTCATTTTCTTCCTCTCAATGTCTTCAAATGAAAACTAGACATCTATCTAAAAAATACACTTCAGTCAAGCACAAACTATTCTATGCAGTGCCTGAATACACTGGTGAAAAAACTGCAGTACACGTAAGATCAAAACACACACTCACTGGTCAAGCTTAGTATAATATTTTATACATCTAGTTTCAGGAACTATGTATGTGTAACACTAAACACGATTCTTTTGTTTCATTTTCTTTGTCATTAAATGTTTTTTAATCATACCAATCCTTGTTCTTGGAAACATTTACAAAGAGAGACCACCCCAATAGTGATATTTATGTTCTTTCTAAGGTTCTGCTATACCATTTCTTACTATTAACAGCCTGAAAACAATGTATAACTGTTTTACACTTCAACTTACGCCATTTACCTGGGATTCTTTTTCTTTTAAATATGCATTCTGCAACTTTGTTATTTGTGTTTGAGAATAAAACTTGAATGTTTCTTTTTAACTGTAATGTAAGAAATTCAGGTTTTTTGTTATTCAGTTTGATACTTCTATTACTTCCCACCCTCAGAAAGAGTTACAGCATGTTCAAATCACTATAATTCTTTTTCCATGACTTGCAGTTCACCCTATAATTCTGTTTCCAATTATATGATGTGTAAAATACATACTCCACAAAATGTGTGAATATTCTCAGCTCTATTACAAACCAATCTAACTTCTTTAGTATTTCTTTCTCAGTACCAAATGTATTATGCTCAAAAACTCCTTGGGATTGTTACAATGCTATGAGTCTGAACAAGGCAACAATTTTCTCTTTTACCCTCACTTCTTTTCTCAAATGTGAATGCATAAAGTTCCTGTAGACCATTGTCCTGCACAGTGCTAAGTTTGGCACACTGGTGATGTGGACCATCTGAATTTCACATTTACTATGAAAAAGCTTGATCTCCTTCTTTGAAAGCTTAACACCTTTATATTGGTTGGAACTTCAATTACTTTATTATTATTTTTTAAAAGGATCTTAAACAATACACTCATATTTCATGCTGACACCATAGAATATTAACAATAAAAGCTCAGTCACACTTCTGATCAGTCAACCACATTTCTTCAACTGCTTTCCAGGCAGTGCTGCTACTGCCTGCCAGTACAGCAGCATGCACATAACATACCTGGGAACTACTGAGTGAAAAGAATTTCAGTCTCTGCCAAACCAATAGAAATGTCTAATTTTGACTGAATTACATCATTGTCCAAAATAGCATTATTGAACTGTTCTTTGTTCACCATGCCCTGGACATTAATAAAGGCATCCAGGCATACTAGAACCCTTAGAGAGCTAATGGTAGACTTTTTGAGTACTAATCTGCATCAGCACATTAATTAAGCAACTTAAACACAAAGTTTGTCTTGCTTGCTTTTGTGCTGTCCAAATGTTTCCACTTGTTTCAGGATGGAGATGATCTACTTGGAGAAGCATGGTGCAATGTTTATTGAAAAAATGCTGTGTAAACTTAAGTTCATCAAATACTTGATCACAAACAACAATTTCAACAAATACTTGGTCACAAGACTGTGTCCAAGCCATTGACGAAGATGTTGAAGAGAACAGGCCCTGAAATGGAACCCTGCAGAACCCCACTAGTGACTAGTACAGCTTGCTTCTGCCTTTAGGCATCTCAGTGACTGAAATCAAACTGCTTAAATACTAGTGAAGAACAGGCAAAACCAGTAGGCTAAAAAACCCTAAAAATCAGGATAAGTTTAAAATTAAATTAAAATCTGTGAAATTTACTTGGTTCTGATTTAGCTGACACATATGCATAAAGATTAACACGTCTACTTCAGTAACTATATACAATAAGACAAAGTCAGTCTTTACCAGGATCAGAACCAACATTACATAAATTACAACCGTATTTTTCTCTTACAGTACAGTAAATATTTAGATTTGTCGTAACTGAGACTATTATCTGGATTATGCTGCCGTTTAACAGATGACGGGCCCACATGTAAATATTACATTGGTTACAGAAAACTTAAGAACCACCAGAGATAAGCAGCCACAAATTCTGAAAACTTAAAGCTATTTTTTACATTTATGTCAGACATACAACACATATATAACCTATTGGACAAGGACATTGTTTCAATATGAAAGATTCTATTTTATATATTAAGTATGCATGAAGCCAAGCATCTGTATTAAGAGGCTACTATGCAGTGAACAGCTTCTTCTTCATCAATTGTAAATATCTAATTTACTATCCTAAGACTAGAAAGCAGATTTGCCTAACTCCTATTACTAAAACAGACTTTCACAAAACCATTATAAAAATCACTTTGTTACCTTAATATCCTACAGTGGTCACAATTTTAGTGAAAGAAAGAAGATTAAAAAAGGATTTTGTGCCCATTCTCTATATAGCTAAATCCCTAAACTGATGATTAGAGTCATAAGAGCTGCAGTCCATTAGCTAAACGCCACAATAAGGGGCTACCATCTTGATTATACAATATTCTTTGAATTGCTGATTATAGAAGTTTAGCATTTTACATTGATGAATACTCACTGTTTGTTAACTTTCAATGCTTTTCCAACAGCACTATTTTTAAAACTGTAAAATGCCATGAGTTTCTAGAACCTTTTTCTAATTCGAAAGTCAGTATTGGAACATACTTTTCTGCCAAAATAGGAACAGGTTTTGAAAAATGAATATCTTTAAGAGTTTGTGGAGCATTATTAAAGTACTGTTGCAATTGGAAGACAGAAATCAAGTTAATTTGAAAACCCCTTTGTGGATTATTAACATCACCTTTAAACAAAAATAAAAAAGTTGCGAGACAGTGGGATGGTTCCTGCCCAGCTGTACAGAAATGTGCCCCATCATTCCACAGAGATGTAAAGTGATAGCTGCTTTTCTCTAAGAGGAACTACAATGACAGGTGGGCATTTCTAAAGTCCTCGTTCATTCATTACTTAGCCAAAACACTTTCCAGACTTCATAAGTATGTGCAGAAGCACCACGCAATCCATTTCTCTGGATCCATCAGGATAAGCTGCTTGTAAGAGCAATCAGGTATGTGGCAGTACTACCAAAAGGGGACACTGTTCTCAAGGCTTAGTGTGCCACTACCATCAAACCACTGAGGTAATTCTGGTAAATTTGTTTTTTCTGCTGTTTATTTGTTTATTTACTATGGCAGGTTAGTAATTTTATAAAATACCTTTGCATTCATATTCCTGTAATTCAGTTGCTTAGAATCACCAGGAACACTTTCACAAAGCAAACACACAGAGACAAGGTCTGATTCTTTCTTTCATATTGGTTCCTGTTGTTATCCTTTCTTTAAGGTGCCGGCTTTGATTTTAGATAAATAGGAAAACCTTTACCAAAAGTAATTAGAATGGTAGAATGGTATAGAAAGGAATAAATTATTTCAAGCAAAATACAACAGACAGGTGCGTAAACAACTGATGCATTTCCTTAGATATTTTCTCAAATTAAAAAAAAAAAAAAATTAAAATAGCAAAATTTTTTTTCAATTTTTTTCAAGTTTTCTTTCTTTTTCCACAGGCATTACTATGTAATGCAATGTTTCATCTAGTCACACTGTAGTTACAAGAGACAGTAATTTAAAGACAACCAAACAAAGCTGATGCTTTTGTTGTCCTTTCTATGGATTCAGCTGTGCGTTAGGCCAGCAATGACAAGTTGTTGGTAGCGCAACACACTAATAGCTAAAAAGTTTTGAACCCAGCTAGGATAATTTTTTTAAAAGCAGTACACTGTGATCACCAGGTGATGGAAAGTCTTTTCCTTGTGGATGCAAATACTGATGATAAGAGGATGAAGAGGAAAGATTTAGGGCATGAAAAATAAATCTCTTTACTTCCTCTTGAAGAAATTAATAACAATAATACCTTTTCCAAATTACAAATCAAATTTGAAATAATATATGCAGGCTTTTCTATGGTATCACTTCTGTCTCACAGAACACCTTAACAGAGCTCTTCATTTTCAATCTAATGTAGCAGATAGGAATGCAGATACATGGTTTATTGTTTTTAATTAAAATACAAAGTGTATTGTACAACATGTGCTCATAATTTATTCACTTAAAAAGTAATATGTTCCAAATATGTGACTGAAATTTGTAGAAGAAAATGAGTCATATAGATGAGTCACATGTAACTAAGAATTGGTAACCAAGAACTGGGACTAAACCTTTTTCTGGTTTATTACTTGAAAGAGCTGAAGAGCTTCTGGCAGTTTTAGCACATCATTTGTATCTCAGTTGCATCAACAGCATCAAATCTCTGCCTCATTTTACCTTAACACAATATTAAATAAAAACTGAACAGTAGAGAGTATAATTTTGGTTGGAGAGTATGTCTGCAGGAATTTTCAAAACAGTTACAAGACTGTAGCTAAAACTTTGGTATTCCAAGTGTTATATAAAGGGACTTACCTGCTTCTTGGGTTTAATTTTTTTTTTTTTTAATTGCTATGGATTTCTCATGGAAAAACCCAGATTGTTGAATTCTCTTTCCTGTCAAACCACATTTCTTGTCTTCAAGCAATGAGATCTAAAGGATTTTGCAAGGATAGGGGTTAGAGTTTTAGGTTACTATTTTTGCTATGCAGACAGTGGAATAATGGCAACTAAAAGGAGGCATACAGTCTGGGTATAACCTAAATCACAAGTACTACTTGTGATTTTAAAACAGTAAATACTGAGCACAGGATGAAAAGGGCTATAAAAATCAGCCAAAGTTATGGATGTAGGCAAACACACCTGAGATTCTAAGTTGATAATACTAGGATGGTACCAGCAGTATAAAATTCTGCAACATCTCATGAACTTAAAAGAATGTAAACTTAGATGAAGCAACAAGAAAACTTATAGTGATACTCAATCAAATAATTTATTTGGAGAAAAATTATTGAAATTCCTTTTTTTTAAGCTATTTAAAATTGGCAATGAGCTAGAGAATGAGTTAAAAGTAAAACCTTGTACTGAGAAGTAATTGAGGAAGGATACATTGAGAGGATGACAGATCAGTTTGTTTCTAATACCTGGGATTTCTAAAGCACAGTCAATAAAATCCGGCAAGAATATGCCACTAATGCTTTGCAGAATATGTGTTAAGTGTCAAAAGATAATTCATATATTGCACTATGTAAACTTCATCTTTTTTTTTTTCAGTGACCAACTGAATTTTATGAACAGCTGATGAAGTCTGCAGTCAATTCCCAAGTCCTGGCTTCTACTCTGCCTTATGATTTTTCAGTGCTTGAATAGGTTTTAGTAATATCTACTTCAGAAGCTTTGTAACTCCACTTCTCCTAACCCATAAATACATTTCAAGGATTTTTATGGGTCTTGTAACATTTTAAAACAAGCCAGCGACATGCACATTTACATTGCTTAACAAATAAATTTCTGATGTTTTACATCTTTCTGGTGCAAAGCAGGGCACCATGAAGGTTAAAAATCCACAAACCATGACCCTCATTAATGTTGCTGTTGGCAGTAGGAATGGAACACACAGAGCTGCAAGATCATTTTTTCACTGCTTCAGAACATACAGAAATGGGTAGAGATTCATGATTATTTGCTAGATCAACATCAAAGCCATTTAGCTGTAAAATCTCTCATTGGGTTTGTACATCCCTCTGAACACAAAAATCCCTCCTTAATTTAAAGGCATACTGGAGGCATTTCAGAGCAGAATAGCCCTTGTGCTATGGAGACAGTATTCCATGCTGCCACAGGTGAAAGGAGAGGCTTCAGTGCTAAAAATCAGTTTCAATTCCAACAGAGACGAATAGAGGAGTAACAGCACAGATATTCACAGCAATCACAAGGTGAGCATAGGAGCCCTCTGCTTCTCCTGTCGGGATACTGATATCATCACAAATCAACAAGGAAGCCAGGAAAGCATCCTAGTGGGATGGCCCTCGGCTGCCTATTAAGTATCATCGGGAAATATGATGATTACCTTGAGCGGATTACAAAGACTGTTATTCTTGCCCATTCACGTGGTTTGGATTAGCCCCTTGAACACAAATCTCATGATAGGTTTCCTAATGATTTGGTTCATTTGGCATTGTGTGTCATAAATTATCATAACTCCATTACATCATTTCGATAGGCATTTTCATTTACAGTGCTTTACAAATACACAGAAATACAAGTCCAGACAACTTTTTCAGTGAATTCTAATGTATGTCCTTATATACTAACATAGTATTCTCTCCTGGAAAGCCAAAGCAAAGCCAGTGCTACTAGACAGGCAATATTCTATAATAACATGGCAGCAAAAATGATATCTTGACAACTTATAACACTTAGGTGATACCTCATATCAAACACTGGATCAATTCCCTACCAGGACAGGCTAAAGAATAAAAGCTACTTTATGAGGTAAATCAAATTGTAAATTTACCCCATATCTGACATCCTATTTCAGATTTCTATGCTGAAAAACACTGCTGAAATTACAGGTTTAAAGAAATATACATACTTAAACAGGAAGCTAAAAGTTTCATCTATCTCTTAGTCCTATAAAACAACAAATCTAAACAACAGCTTCATAAACAACAGTTAAATACTGAAACACATTTTTGGTATTAATATTCACTTTCATGCCAAAATCACTCTCAGAAAAAACTCTTAAAGCCTTTTCATGTAAGTTAATGATCTAACTTATGAAATCTATTTAGTATGTATTTAGTAATAGAGTAAACATTTATATAGAAATATTCCTTTATAAATTTAGCTTATAGTCACAGGCACTGCAACTTTATCACAAGTTTCACACTATTCAGCTTTTTTCTTTCTCAATAATTCGTGATACTGGAGTTCTGAACTTACATTACAATTTTAAGTTTCAGTTAAAAGCAAAGACATGAGTTTTATAAGCAAGGAGAAAAGTATTAAATCCAACATTAAAATGCAAAGACCATATTTTCCTATATGCTAACCAAATTTCATACTCCCTTACTGACAAGGCAACAATCATTTATCATTTTAACATTCATGGAGAGAATGTGGTAACATACCCAAGAAATAGAGCAGCACCTCATCACTAGTTAAAAAAAAAAAATCAAAAAAAAATCCAAACCAATTTTTTGAATGGAGATACATCTCTTGAACTCTTAATTCTCAAGAGCGTAATTTCCTGTATTTTAGAAACTTACTACTGTAGGCATTGACGTAGGATGTAGCCAAACAGAGATTCTGATCAGATTTGAAACTTCCTGAACTTGACTCACACTGTTATCTCCATTTGATTTCCTACAGCTGGTCTGAAGAGGAGTAAAGAGCTGATTAGATTGGAGACTGAAACATTTTCAGCAGGTGGAAGTAGAGAGCAGAAAAAAACCCCATGCTTGTTTGCACACAAGGCAGGCAATTTTGGGGGTGATCTCTTTTTGAAAAGCTATGTTAGCTCTTGCTAAAACCATGAACACAATCTAAAGAATAATTTACCACGGTTTTACTAAGTTACATAAAGTCTGTGAAAGACCTAGGAAATATTTTTTTCATGAGAACTCAGTTCTGTCCAGTAGGACAGCCCCTACCTGAATGCTCACGTCATGTTTTCCTTTTTGTCCCTCAAACAGTGTTACTCACAGTTTAAATTATTACCTGCAAAAAAAAAAAANTTTTAAATTATTACCTAAAAAAAAAAAAAAAAAAACAAAACCCAAAAAAACCAACAAGAAAAAACAAACCAAACGAAAACAAACAAACGAAAAAAACCCAAACCCACCAACAAATTGTGTTTCACATTGAAGTAAGATCCCTTACATGGCTCTAGTACTCAGTATTTTAGCTAAATTCTGACTCAGTGCTATAGCAATTGGGACCCAGTGTCTTAGATCACTACAGAAAGTCCTCTTGCTGGAGAGGACAAACTGCCTCAAGAGTGCTGGCACACAAAGCACATGATAGAATGCCTTAATCAATGTATGTGAAGCCTTCTGCTTCTTTATGTTGTCACTAATATGACATTATTTTTTGTACATATCTTTCTTTGCTGTATCTCTTGACTGATCTGCCACTGGAATTAATAATTTGGCTGGCAATCAGTGAACCATCACTTACATGATCCTTACTTAGTCATTCTTCAAAGTCAAGTCTTCGAGACTTTGAGAAAAATTTTGAAGTTAATTAAACCACTTTCAAGCATTAATAATTCCCTTTGTTGCAAGAGACTTGATTCTTTGCTAGCATCCAAAGAAAAATACTGAAACATATTTACATCTACAAATATCATCTGTAATAGTTCAAAATCAATCCTATAATGTGCATGCATGGAGCATTGTATAAAGCACAATTTCCTCTACTTTTAACTGCTTTCTTTTGTTAATAAACCCAGATATTTATTACAATTTTTCTATGAGTTCAGCAAGTAAATGATACAAAAGACTCTGCAACTCCAATCTTAAAGTTATTGACTAATTTCAAACTACAGGACTCAGTCCTGTATTGTCATGATTAAAAATTTAGGTAGAGATTCCAAGTTAAAAATATTCACTCAAGCCAAACATTCTGATCCAGGTTAGCATTACTTCTTAACAATTTCATGAAAACTTAATTGAAATAATGTAAATGGAGCAGCCAAAACTACAATAAACCACNNGACAAAAATACAATAAACCCTCCTTGGTTTTTTTTTTTTTTTTTTGTTTTTTTTTTTTTTTTTTGTTTTTTTTTTTTTTTGTTTTTTGTTTTTTGTTTTTTAAGTCTAGTCTCTATCTCCAGTTGAGTGAATCAATTTAGAATACTAAAACTAAAAAAAAAAATAAATTCAATAACTCATGTCTATGCTTAATTTCTTTAGCGAACAAAAGCAAAGTAGCAGTGAATCAGTTAATTTAAGCACTTCTGCCCACAAAAATGGTATGCCAACAAAAGCGATCTGGAACACAAGGATTTTTGCAGCCTTATGCTACAGATACCTAGAGAGGTGAGGAAAGCTAATTCTCTCCTCTACCTTAAAAGCAGAAGAGTGATGTCATCACAAGCTTTTTCTTGTAAAACACAGTCATGTAATAAAGGTAAACTAATTCTCCTCAGCCCCACAAGTCTGCATCCAGGTATCTCTGATATGCAATATGACCCCAGAGGTTACAAAACCAAATGAAGACCACAGCGAGGCCCTCTTTCATACAGTAAGAAATAAATGTCCTTTTTATTCATAACTGAACATCCCTATTTCGAGCTTGTCATTTTTTCAGTCAAGTTATATATGTCAAAGCAAAGTTCACATTATACAAGACAGGCTGAGGCTACAAACATATAGTGCCCGGATAAACATGAGACAGCAAATACTTGGAGAGGGAATGGGGGAAACAAGTCTCTTTTACTCTCCAGACTTTTCGAAAATTGGAAGCATGTGTATGGAGGCAGGTCTGCACAGCTCATCAGAACCCAGAATGTATTCCTTTGCCGGATATTTCCTGCTGTACTACAGGAGAATCCCTACTGCGGAGGCAGTGCGCATTGCGAGACTGGCACGGCAGCCATGCAGTGCAGAGCTGCTGTCAAGCTGGAAGTGACACTGTGTGCCTCTACCCTCAGGGCAAGTCAAGAGCAGCGCAACTTTCATCTCTGCTAGCAGACAATTCTGCCTCCAGGGCAGGCTTCTATCTTTACAGCAGGTATGTTTTCATGTCAGCCCCACAGCTGAGCATCCAAAGCCCAGCAAAACCTACAGCCCAGAGTGACACAGCTCTGGCTGCAGCAACAAACCCAGTCCATACTGTGCCTCCAGGTAGGAGCTCTGACCATCCTTTTATTTGTTGCAATGGTTTAACTTCTTTTTCCATCTCAGTTCGGTATGCGGAGCTTCGGCTGAATTGGAAGACCTATTTTTATGACAACAGCCCCTCCTGGCAGACATGACGTGCCCGCTGGAGCAGGCTGACACGCTGCGAGGAGCCAATTCAGTTTTGTTATGCCCCAACAATGGTTGTCAGAGGCACACGGAGGAAGGGTTGCACATGTGCCACCTGCAGGAGGCAACTCCAAGAACCCTTGTCTCTGGGAGGACTTTGCACGGCAACATCTCCCACGGGATAGGCACTGAAGACACAGTAGGAAACACTGAACTGCCCAGAAGGGCTTCTCCAATCAGATGGTGAAAGGTTGGGCTGGGCCAATGGTCTCCTGCCAGCAGACAGACCTTGGGAGGGGCCAAGGGGCATAAAAAGTAACTGAGGCACAAACTTCGGGGGCGTTTGGAGTTTATGCCTTCTGGGGGATTTTTGGAGCTTATTCGGAGCTTGTTTCTTTGAGACTTGCTTTTTGAAACTTGCTTTTGAGTCGGGGCTTTTTGAGTCTTATGCCTTTTGCCCTGGCCCCAGTTTACCTTTTGGCTTTCCTGCCCTTGCTGGCTCTTGCTCACTCTCGCGTCTGTCCTGCCTCCGTGTCCCTGACCGACGCCCTGCCGCTTCGCCCCTGCGTCCCTGCCTGAGCCACCTGCATCCAACCCTGCCCGCCTCCTATCCAGCCAGCAGCTGCAATCCCCGCCGTGACCCTGTGCAGAGTCCTGGACCTGCTGCTCGAGTGCCCCCTCGCCTCGCGTCCGGCCGCCTGTCGCAGCGGGAGCCGTGCGCAGGCAGGCAGCGTGCACACCCCCGCCTCACGGACATCGACGGCACTCCCCGACCGCCGGTGGTAAAGCCCCCTTTTCCCGTCTGTCTCCTCTCTCTCTCTCTCCCCCTCCCATTCTTTTCCCATTTTCCTTAGTTTTGCTCTGTCTTTTCTAGCCCTCTTTAGTAGGGTAACTGCTTTTTATTTTGTTTTTTTCATTACCGATAAACGGTTCTCAGATACAATGTTTGTCTCGTTTGGCTTAATTTCGCTCTTGACCATCTATTTTTAAAAGAACTCCTGACAGTTCCCCACAGTGGACACACACCACGGTGGGCGTGGGAGCCCCACTGGTGGCCTGGAGGCCCTGTAATCCCCACAGCAGAACTGTCTGCACTGCTTCCTTCTGGGACATGATCATCCAGCTGTATTTTCAGAGTCAGCAGCTCACTCCTTGGAGAAGTTACAAACTCCAGTTTGGAAGCACACTGGCAAATGACAGTTGGCATGCCCACTGCCTGCAGGGCAGATACTGCTCTGGAAATAGATGTGTTTCCCATCACAAGAATGACCCAACTCCCCTCTTCTGGCAGAATTGAATTCCCACTCTGGATCACTAACACTGTAATTTCTGCTTTTCAAGGCAAGGCTCTCACTACTAAGCAATTGGCACTGCAGGTACACTACAGCACTGGGAGGGAAATTTGGAGGCAGTGTTGTAGTGCTTCCCTAGAAACAAACAGCGAGACTCATCTGTAAGAACCAGTGAAACTAATCCATAAAAAATCCATAAGACCAATCATATAAACTTAACCTCACTGGAGGGAAGGACTTTAACGAGGACCATAGCTTATTTCTGCCAGAAACATCATTTTTAAAAAGACCATCGCAAGAAACAGAGCTGCTTCTGCAGAATATGTGGAACCCTTCTCAGACCTCACATTGCTTTAGTTAAAACTTTTATCTTTTCCAAGCATGGCTTAAATTAAATATAACCCATTCTTTGCCAAAATATGATACTTTTCTTTTCTAAACCTGCCATAAATTCTTCCATCTTTATTCAAAATAAGCAAAGTTTTGCATTACTGATTAAACCACACCATCTGAGGCAACTGCAAATGTCATGGCATCTAAATGCCTATAAAAATTATTTCTATAAATATGTATATTTACGAACATACGTATACCTATATGTAAAGTAACAACTTGTAGCACCCCGAGAGGCAAGACACTGCTTGAAATAGTTGAAGTTATGGTTACTTGTGACTGGTTTTAGTGTTTTACAAGTGTTAGAGCTGTTAACGTTTCATTGCATGATCTGCTGCTTCAAAGCCACAAGGACATGATCTAACTCAATTATAACCCGCAGCTGACCTGTGAAGCTGTATTAGCTGAACTTACAAAAGAACCACCAGTACCACAAAGTAACTCAGTACACACGAGTCTGATTTTCATGGTTCATGTGTCGTGTTTCACAGGTCATGGAGAGAACTCTAAAAGCAGATTTTGACAGGCTAAGTACAGTATGTAAGATTAATAGAGCAAACAAAAACAAAATAAGGCTTTTCTGCTTGCAAGTACAACAGAGAAGTCTATTCTTCTAGAAAATCTTTCTACTACATGGCAGCATATCCTTCTCAATGGAAACAAACACTTTTCCTCCCAGATACACTGTTTTTCTCAAATCACATAAAGTGCCATATACATTACTGTTATATTGTTTGCGAAGATTTTACAAGACAATCTATGTCAGTTTGTAATTTACGAAGAAATTGAAATGACTTTTAAGCACTGTGTGTAAACAGGACAAAATTTATCAAATGCCAAAAAATATTCTTCCATTTCTTTTTCACCCATCCTATTCTTCATACAGTCCTGGAAGGCAGTGAAAGACGGAGAAAGAAGGAGCTAGAGTACATGTAATTCTGAATATTTTACAATGTTGTTAATAAAATGTGTTATATTGCATAGTTCCCAGCAATCCAATGCTACAATCGCACAGCCGTATATGCATATAGAAACAGACATGTGGTGTAAACTGCCATTTAAAGGTGGTAACAGTATTAAGAACAAAAGCTAATGAGCATTGAATCTTTTGAAGACATTTCATGACAATACAAAATGGAATGTGCCCCTGCTGGCTAGTAATTTCAGCAGTAGCTACTGTACAAACAGCTTGGAATTATAGATTGCCAAGCCTTTGCTTTATATTTGTTGTATGTTTACCCATGTATGAACATTTCTATACTATACAAACATCTGTAATTTTTTTCCCATCATTGGTATGCTTTCTCATATGAAACTGCTAGGAAGAGTTTTTATTCATAGGCTGGACTTGATGATCTCAAAGATCTTTCCTGGCCTAGTTGATTCTGTGATTCTGTAATTATTTATGCACTGACAAAGTGTTCCTTGAGCTGTGGAGGCCAAATCTTCCATCGCAATATGAGCGTGCTCATTGTCACTGTGAGTACTCAGATGGGCTTCTGCTCCTCAGACTATGCATCTTGTGTGGGAGCATGTGTAAAATTGTGCTCAAACACCTTCAAACGTTCACATTAATCTGAGGGGGTTTAGTCTAAAGACTTTAAAGAGAAAAATTAAAATCACACAACCTTTTCTAGGTATAGTAACACTGCACTGCAATTTTTTGGCCTGAATTTGTAGAAGCACTATTTCACACAGCACTCATGGATTTCAAAATGAGCAGCATCTGTTCAGTGCTTGTAAAAGTGCGACCATATGAATTTGTCATTGTATGACACTAATTCAACTTACCTTAATCTGAGATGTCCTTTTGAGGTGCAAAAAGACCAATAAAATAGGCTTAATTTAAACAAATGCTGCAAGACAATTCCTCTGCAGTTCTCTGAGAACAATCCTTTCATCACTGACACAAGAGATATTTCTCAGCAGGAAAAACTCTTAACTTATTTTGATTCTATTCATTGAGAGTTAGCAAAAATCTGAATTTCTAATATTGAGTTACCCAAATCCTTAGATTTAGGAGAGAATTTTATTCCTCATTCCATATATATGAAGGAACAGGTCCTGAGTAGAAGGAAAAAACACTGTGATTTTTAGATATCTCCACAGAATTATTGCTGATGGGACAAGATTATTAAGAGATGACTTACTTTAAAAGCAGATCGGGTTTATTTTAAAAATTGGCTTGCTGGAATGGTTGAATCTTGCATAAAACAACACGATACTTGCAGATGTCATCCCGGTGCAGTTCCTATTGTAAAACTAGAAGATAAACATTCAAAGCAGAGAAAATGCATTCCTTTCTGCTCAGAGTTCTTAGTAGGGTGATAAATATTTTGGGAGTGATTAAGCATTTGCTAAGAGAGTCAGTTTATTTAAAGCCTTTAAGGAAGAGTATAGCTGCCCATGGATATTAAGATTCATCTCACCTGGTTTCAGACTGTTGCACTAGAGGTATTAATTTTTGAGCTAACAACCCTGAGAGCTCTCTAAAATTGCTGAGGATAAACAGGCGTTGTGTGTGATGTAAGTGGTCTGTTGCAGACATCTTTCTCAGGATGAGATGAGCTGTATCTTAGAAGTGCTTACTTTTCTCCCCTGGCTGTAAAAACTATTATAATAAGCTACTAGTCCAGTTTAAACAAAAGCAATGTCTACAGTTTGGTGGGATGTAACTTGTAAATATGTAAAGGCAACTTAAATCCAGCAAGGTTGTCAATATCCTAGAGTAGGCCTACCTCATATTTGACCTTGGTGTCACAGCCTAGTGGGCCAGGCTAAGGATTCAGACACAGTAGTAGGCTAAGCGTATAGAGCCATACAAAATGGTACACTTGAAACCCTAATTATGGTAAAGCAGGCAGAAGAAATAATCTGGTAAAAATTTTAATGTTTTAGAATTGTGGTTTTATTAATGAAGCAAAAAATAAGCAAAATTTAAAATAATTTTAAATAAATGCTAAAAATGTCATTTGATTCTAAAAAAGTTGGGTTATCACTTTGGAAGTTCAAATACTTCTTAGGCTATATCAATTTTCAAACAAAACCTGCTGTTTTTAAAAGAGAGGTCAAATGTTTTGCTTTGCTTATACCGAACTGAAATGGTCACCATTTCTAATACAAACCATTTATTTACATGTATTAAAAATTCTTTCCTTCTATGGGATAAAAAAGTTGTCAGGTACTTTAACTTGCAAGCTCCTGTTGTGTTCAATGCTTACTTGTCCTTCATAGATATACTTTACACAGATTCATAGTACTAGCTTAAAAATCCAGAAATATTGTCGAAAAGCCTTACATTACCTGCACAAGAAAAAAACATGGATAGTTCAAAGTATAATTTTCCTTGTTGCAAGTAATTTCCTAAAATAAATAATTTAAAGACTATATTCTCACTAACATTGATTCAGAAATAAGTTGCCATATTTAAAGGCAAGATTATCTCGATTAAAAATAATATAGGCTATGTGAAATCAAAAATTACATTTAAATGCACTTAATCAATGAAATGTGAGAGACTGCAAGTTCAATAATATTCAGAATGAAATATCCTGACTCAGTAGTTTAATTAAAGTCTCACTTGCACTGACTGCACTTTAATCTTTGGTCTCGTACATTTACTGAAACGTCAGCAAAAGGATGGTGGAATACTAAAAATAATTAGAAATACAGAAAAAGAAAAGAAAAAAAAATCAATGGATCTGCTAAAGCATAATATATTAATTCTGTGTTTTTCTTCTCGAAATAAGAAGGCCACTAGATTTCCACTGTTACAGAGTCTCAAACAGCCTCCCATGTGGAAAAATGTGGTACAAGCATGGTGATGTGAATAACTGAGTACACTCTGAAGCTCTTACGCAGTCCCGAGTTTCTAATAAGGCTGGAGAGCTGTAAAAAGAAGCTTCTTTGTAAATCAGCTCCAGTATTTGAAGATCCTTTATATCTTTTCAGACAACTCCCATCAACTGTTTTCCCACAAATACAAAAAATGATAGCATTCATCAACAAGACCACAGAAGACAGCAATGAAAGAAATATTGCTAACTTGAGGAAACAAAATCAGAAGAAATCAGGGAATGGTTGATATGAGAGGTTGAGAAATACATGTTCAGACTTAGTCAAGCAGGAAAACATTTGGTGAACTCAAGAGGGAGGCTTACTAAGACAAAAGAAAGCCCAGTTCTCTCCACAGATACTGTAGTTGTGCAACAGGAAGGTTAGTAATGTGCACTCTAGTAACTCTTGTATTTGGATTACTGTTATTCAACTGTACAGATGTGGTTAGAATCACCATAAGCGATGTAGCTTCAAGGCAATCACAATATCCGAATAAGAAAAGTCACCAAGAGAACGCACTAAATCCAAGAAAAAAAATCAAAATTAGATTAACACTGTGCGCTTTTTTTCTGAAATATGACTGTAGACTTTAAAAAAGGAAATACATGCCTTCAAAAAAAACCAACCCACAACATGGTGATGGCATTTCATGGAATCACAGAATATGCTGAGTTGGAAGGAGCCCACAAAGATCATTGAGTCCAACTCCTGACCCTGCACAGGATCCCCTAAGAGTCACACCCTGTGCCTGAGAGCACTGTCCAAACACTTCTTGAACTCTTTCAGGCTTGGTGCTGTGACCACTGCCCTGGGGAGCCTGTTCCAGCGCCCAGCCACCCTCTGGGTGAAGAACCTCTTTTTGATATCCAACCTAAACCTTTCCTGACTCAATTTCAAGCCATTTCCTTGAGTCCTGTCCCTGATCACAGAGAAGACATCACTGTCTGCCCCTCCACTTTCGCCTCCTGAGATGCTGAAGACGTCAATGAGGTCTCCCCTCAGTCTCGTCTTTATGCCCGACCTGTGAGCCAGTNTGCCCGACCCGTGAGCCAGTTGCTCACTCACCCCATAAGGTGCACGGTTATCGAGCTGTGTGCTGGACATCTTGTCCAGAAGGATACTGTGAGAGACTGTATCCAAAGCTATGCTGAAGTCCAAAAAATATTACGTCTACTGCTTTTCCTAGACCAGCTAGGTGGTTACCCTGTTGTAGAAGGAAATTGGATTCAACAAGCAGGACTTCTCCCTCATGAAGCCGTGCTGGCTGTGACTGATGACTGTGTTGTCCNTGTTTGAAGTGGACCAGCAAATTCAAAAATTACTAATGGAGAATACAAGCAAAAAGAAAGAGAATTACCTTGTCATAATTCTTGTTTTGGTTGCCTTTGGAAATCAAGCTAAAAGGAGCTGATTGACCTATTTTGTTGCACTTATATGTGGTGGAATGGAAGGCTTTCCTTTTATGAGTCTGCTTCAAAATGCACTTTGGAACTTAATTCCACATGACTTTCTATTCTGTGGCCCTGCTTCAACCTGTTGAAAGTGAATCATGTCCTCCTTCCGAAGGTAAATTTGAAGAACTGTAAAGTGGAATTCCTATAAATTACCTCAGATGAACACTAAGTGCTTGTCTTCTCTCCAACTGATAGTATATTAACATCCAGATATAATTAGTGTTATTTGACAATAAGGCAATTACCTCTTTTCCCAGAAAATAGATGGGATAGTAATTATTGGCTGTATTACTTGTAGCACCACTGGCAAATCTTCTTTCCCTTGTAGGCTACTGCTTGTCTGGGAGGAGAGAGCTGCTTTAGCAAAGCTCAAAGAAAAAGTTATTAATGAAGGTGGAAGAGCAATTTTAAGGATAGAGGAAGAAGAATGGAAGGTAGCGTTGATAGGAATGAATGCTGCTTGGGTTGAATGACTGATGCATTAGAAAACTACTATTTACAACTTTACGCTTACAGTGGTACTATTTTTGTTCTATTAACTACTCACTATGCTTTACTAAGTGTGAATTGGGGCACACTGGTGTGAGTGTAAAAGCAAGCTGGGTGTTTTTTAGTCCTGAATACTAAGTATTACTCTGCAAAAACAAAGCCCAAAAGGCTTTTCTGCATTAGAAATTATTTACGCTGCAAATTATGATTTTCATTACGTAAATTCTCATTTAACATTCACACACCAGAACTACTGAAATGTATCAAGGTGAAAACCTTCTGTGTCTGGGTGCATGAAGATATTTCTTATTGTTTATTTTCTTATTGTTTATTTTCTCTTTCTAAGAGTAAAAATGAGCCAGTAGATTCCCAGAATACTATTACTGTTGTTTCTCATGCACAGGGGTAATCTGCTGTCAATGCTGGCAGAGTGAAAGCCAGCAGTGCTCTGAGCCATGCAGAAATGCACAGACCAGCTCATAGAAAGTGATGAGAATTAGTTCATGTTGAGGCCAGTGAGAACGTGACAGCCAGACCCAGCCATACTCTGGTGGTCTGCAGGCCAGTGGTCCTTGTTCAGAACTCTTTGCATACAGACATTGTAGGTTTTTTATCCCTCAGCTCTTCTGCTCTCAGCTCCTCACTGTTTTTACTGACAGAATAGGAAATAGAATTTAGATTTCCCTTTATGTGCAAAAATCTATTTAGAGCAGTTTAATCTTCAGTTATATTGACTTTTATTTTAAAAAAAGAAAGAAATAAGCAAACAAAAACAAGCCTGAAACTTGTCAATGACAGTAGTGCAGGTATCTAAATCTTGGCAGCCAAAAGTGGGCAGGTTAAATCTGTGATAGAATGACAACCCACACTGGTATTCACTTCAAGATCATAGAATCATGGAATATGTTGAGTTCATTGAGTTGAACTCCTGGCTCTGCACAGCACCATCTCCAAGAGTCACACCCTGTGCCTGAGAGCACTGTCCAAACACTTCTTGAACTCTTTCAGGCTTGGTGCTGTGACCACTGCCCTGGGGAGCCTGTTCCAGCGCCCAGCCACCCTCTGGGTGAAGAACCTCTTTTTGATATCCAACCTAAACCTTTCCTGACTCAATTTCAAGCCATTTCCTTGAGTCCTGTCCCTGATCACAAAGAGGACATCGCTGTCTGCCCCTCCACTTTCACCTCGTGAGATGCTGAAGACGTCAATGAGGTCTCCCCTCAGTCTCGTCTTTGTGCCCGACCCGTGAGCCAGTTGCTCACTCACCCCATAAGGTGCACGGTTATCGAGCTGTGTGCTGGACATCTTGTCCAGAAGGATACTGTGAGAGACTGTATCCAAAGCTATGCTGAAGTCCAAAAAATATTACGTCTACTGCTTTTCCTAGACCAGCTAGGTGGTTACCCTGTTGTAGAAGGAAATTGGATTCAACAAGCAGGACTTCTCCCTCATGAAGCCGTGCTGGCTGTGACTGATGACTGTGTTGTCCTTCAGGTGTTTTTCAATACCTCCCACAATAATCTTTGCCATGATTTTACTGGGCACTGAAGGGAGACTGGCAGGCCTGTAGTTTCCATGGTCCTCCTTCCTGTCCTTCTTGAAAACTGGGACAACGCTCTCAACCTTCCGGTCATCTGGGACTTCTCCGGATTCGTAAGATCACTCATAAATCATTGAGAGAGGATTTGCAATGACATCAGCAGCTCTTTGAGGATTCTTGGGTAAGTCCCATCAAGCCCCATAGATTTGTAGGGATCCAGCTGCAGCAGCAGATGCCACACAAGCTCAGGGTTAACTGGAAGTTGATCATTCTCGTAGTCATGGCCCTCCAGCTCAGGGCACTGAGACCCCCTTGGTCCATCATCTGTGTTGAAAGCAGAGGTAAAGAACGCATGAAACGCCTCGGCCTTGTCCGTGTCCCTGTTTGTGAAGTCAGCAACCTCATCCTGTAATGGGCCGATGTTAATTCTACACTACCTTTTGCCATTATTATTTATATTATTTTAATATTAATAAAATTTGAGGAAGGACAGTCAAGAAGTTACCAGCCAGAAGCCCTTTTTTCACCAGCACCAAAGGAAAATACTGGAGGTAGCTGTAATGTCTCTTTAAAATATAAGAATTTTAAATGAAGACCAGAGTTGTCATCATAAGTTAGAGGGAAACAAAAGCATCTCAAAGAGCTGTGGAAAGGAATTACACATTGTGGATGGATGCATGGATGAGCAAATCAACAAATAAAGCTGCCTAGGCATCTCAGTAAAACTCAGCATTGCTGTACAGTGGATGCAGAAATAGCATGGTGAGTAGCAATCATTAACAGAAAAAAATAATTTAAAATTCACTCTAAACTTAAAATAACCTGACTACCATTTCTGAAACCTTAATCTTTAAAAAAGAGAACTCCACAGACCATAGCAAATGTCAGCCATTGTTAAATGTCTTGAAATTAAGTGTAATTGTTCCTTCCTGAGGGCTAACCAAATTCTTTTCAGATTCCTGCTGTATCTGCATCACTGGGGAACAGAAAAGTGATTTAAGACAAATTCCAAGTCAGTTTTCCTTTCATTTTAGCACTTTGAATTTAATAGGAAGATTATGCCAGTCTCACTGCCTTTTCCTTCCATCTCATGTCAGTCGGAGCGGAAGAGTTTGCATTATTCAAGGTCAATTAAGCCATGCAAATGAATTCTAAATGATTTTACAGTAATAATAATAACTCTCTCCTCAGAAGGATGTGCTGAATTTCTTAAAAAAAAAAAAACAACCTTACAATAAAAATATCAGAAGTTTTTGGGAATTTTACTGTCTGCTGAAAATAACCAAATAGATGTATGAATATAATAAACTTGAACTGGTAGTGGTACAAATTTTAGGTGCAAATTCCTCAGAATTTGAGCCATAGGTCTAGCCTTGGAGCATCAGTCATGTCAGGTATAAAAAATGTCTCACATTCTGCTGCTTGCATTTCAGGAAAAAAAGTGTGTTTATTTAGTTAGCAAATTATAGCAATTTTTAAACTTGAAATCAAGTTTTCAAAAGCATGTCTTGACAACATTCAGTCCTGAATGTAAATTATGGAAAAACTAAGATACATAATTTATTAACATTTTTAAACTCTTAAAGCTATGTATTTTGATAAACATTGCTTGCAATTTAAACTAAACTTTAAAAATCTGATCTCAATGAAGATGGCTTTGCTGGTATAAATGTACCATTATATCGTAAGAAAACATTTCTAGTCAATGGGATTTTTTAAACCCAATAAAATGACTCTTCTGTAAAGCTTGGTCCAAGCCTCTCTGCCCAGAACAAACACAAGTGTGTTGGTCAAAGTTCAGCTCTGCAGCAAACATCTTCTGTTTGAATAGTGTGACCCAGCAAAACAAGGGGCACATCCATGGCACTGTGAAGTCAAGCTCTCGAATACAAACACCGTCATGTTGTGTTCATATTTAAAGAGCACACTATTTACATACCAGTTACGCTTGCAGTCACACTGACATAGAGTCTTACTTGGAGGATCACAACTAAATGTTGGAAAAGGCAAGGAAACCCCCTCAATCTGCTTTTCTGCTGTATCTGACATTGTGAACACGTCTAGTCCCTTTCAGAACAAAAGGGTTGTAGGGTTAGACTTAAAAAACAACTGGAGATGGTTTGAATAAACATTTGATCTTCACTTGATGTAGTGAAATTATAGCACAGAGAAGTTGCCCATCTGGGCCCAGCTGACCATATATTTCTGCCTATTCCATTCTAGTACAAACCAGGAGTGAATAAGCAACACAGGACAAGCCAAAGAGAAGAGATCATGCAGACATACACCGTTCTTATGAAGGAGAGAAGCACGTTCTAGGTGAAACAACAGCCTACCTGTGTGGCCAAGGCCCTCTACTCCACACCCGCGTAAAGCAGCACTTGAGAAGGAGCTGTGGATGCAGTCAGGGTCTTCTTTCTGGTAGGTGGCAGCAAGTTGTTACTTCATCTCAACCATGCCTACCAGAGCCTGCCAGGTGATAGCAATGCAATGTGAATCACTCCTGAAAAATACCAGTATCTGCCTTTATAAAGTTTTTTATGATGTTTATAAACAGTGGCTATTTCTCTTCACCAAACACATTTCATTGTAGAACTGAAACCCGAAAAAACTGTCTAAGAAAGAATTGCATTCAGCTCAATCTTTGTAATAAAAATATAATTTTGAAAGCCATTTCTTGGGGAACAAGTATTCGGAATTTGAGAGTGAGGGGTGATTTATTTTTTTTTAGTAGAATTGCACTTTTCTTTGAAAAATGTAGTAAAAAGCTAAAATGAAAGTAATTCATTTTATATCGCTGAGATTTAGCTGGAATCTTCCATGCCGATGAGATATTTTACACATAACACTTGGAAATTATACCTCTTCTCAACAGTCATTGTATTTAGCCCATGTCTCTTTTAATAGAGAGCTAACAATATTTACCACATATTTATGTTAAAACCACAGATCCAAGGATTCATTCACAATTACCTCTTTTATGCAATTATGGTTGTGAAAAATGCAGATGCTTATTGAATGTGCACACTCAAAATTATGTGATTGTATTCACATCTGTACAATATTTAAAGCCATATAATACATACAAATAGAGTCCTCCAGCCACTCTGAAATGCCTAACACCTGGCAGATGAGATAGCGGCTCATAGGAGTTTAAATACTGTATTTTAATTCACTTTTCTGAGGCAGTCAGGCTACGTAATTACTAACTCATAAAGCTGAAAACATGACTGCATAAAACATTCCCCTTCAGATATATCTGACAGAGTGCACAGGTAATGTTTAAACACTTGTGCTTGATGTCTTATGTCTTAACATATGCTTCCTTCATCTTCTTGGTTACTCTTTTCTGTTTCTTTTTCATGCCCTTTTGCATTCTGATGCCATTTGTCTGGCCAATTACCTGGCACCCCCTCATTCTTTCTGATTATTCTTCCATTCCCCGTTATGTTTTTCCTCACTTTGCTTCATTTTGTTCTGAAAATTTCTCACTTTCCACATTCCTCTGAGTATGCTCGATGGAAATGAGTGCTTTTGTTCTGTATTACCACCTGAGTCTAAATTGTGGTGATGGCATCTAATGAGATAAACCAGGCCTCCTTGTCACTGGGAGTGGCTGTGTCAGGTGGTGCCATGCTGTGACCACAAGAAGCAGATAAAGGGGAAGTTCTGTGCATCTCTTCCAGGCTGAAGTTAGAGGAATAGGAATGACAACTTGTTCTTGCATGTTTTTTCACAACCTCAGTGGCACTTCTATACAGTTCTTCTTACTACTTACAGTTTTTCATACAACTAAGCAAAATATAAGATACAAATATCACTAGAGGCAGCAGGGCTGTGTGGGGGAGGGAAATCTAAAGATACGTGTGGTCTACAGCTTGATATATGGAATCTTTAACGGGTATTTATGCTATAAGACAAGTAAAAATGGACGATGTTTTAAACAATGTTTCAAATGTGATTCTAATTTAGCTCATTAAAGGTGAATGAATAACCAAATTAATAATTTATATGAGGAAAGGTTATAAAATATTCATCACATTACGGGTTTTCTACATTATTGTGTGCCACATATAATACAATCAGAGTGCTGGTGGGTATGCTACATTCCAGGAGCCCTATGGAGCTGCTGTTCGTTCCTCACGGTGCTGTAGGACAGGTACTGTGGAGTCCACACATAAACTCGTCACTGAATGATTGCTTTTCCTGATGGGAAAGCTTTAATGAAACTGTGGCTGTTGGGAAAATGCCAGGTTTCCAAAAATGAAACATTTCAGTCAAAGTAAGTCAACTTTGGCACAACATCCACTGGGAAAGAAGACAAACTGTATTAATAATTTAAGAGCTTGACTTGGGATGTCAGAACAGGTACTTGACTATCACACATTGGTGTGTCTGAGGGGTTTTTTTAACGCTTGTCTCATCTTATTTCTCTTCTACATCCCTCTTCTATGAAAATCAACTTCTGTGCACATACACACACGCACATGCACGCACACGCACACACTTATTAAGCATTTTTTCTCTGTTCTTAAGAAAGATGGGGGAGAACTTCAAAAGCTAGGAAGTTTCACGGTATAGAAAACTGTTTTCCATGTAGCCTCTCTCACTGCTATAGTTAAAGAGCCTCTGTCATTGCTTAGGGCTGAGGTCTGTCTTGTCTACAGAGAAATATTGTCAAAATTTCCAAAATACAAAATCTGCACAGAACTGTACTATTTGTCAAATATATGGAAAATCTTCTAGAATTATTTCAGAAATTCCTAGCACGTTTATTTGAATATGTTTTCCTGGTGGCTACCCGCTGTCAAAGAACTGTGCTGGCTGAACAAGAAAACTGCATAGCCTAACTCTATATGCATAAAATTGTTCCACTTTTTCTGGAGATAGAAAGAGTTTCTTCAGAGCATGAAGTATCAAGAATGTGTAGGGTACTGGGACAGTGCTTCTGGCAGCAGTCTCTCGAACAAAGTGTTCTATCTCTAGTGTTCTCTGGGTCAGGGATAGCATCTGCTACTTATATAATTCTTTCTTTGCATATGTTTTACAATAAACAGGTGTCTCTCAGTTCAGGTATTCAGAAGAAACAAATATATATGTATGTCAAGTGGTAGCTATTCTGTTGTTTTTTCTCTCACTATTCTAAGTGGCCAATTCTAACAAAGTGGTTTGTAAAAGCTTTGCCCTAAAAGATCCATGTTATTCCACAATGTGGATTATCACCCATTAAAATAATGAAATCAATCACCAAAACTACAGTGGAGTTTCTGTCTGTATTTCTATGTATGCATGATAGTTATACAAGAAAGCACCCATTTATAAAAATGGGCCATTTGGGTGATTAAGCAGATGTGCTCTTTGCCCTATATCAGGACAAATTTCTGAAATGAACAGTCATCTGCTTCTGCAGATGGAGAGCTCTGAGGGAGGATTAGTGCTTTCACATTGCTCATTGTAAACAACCTCAGCCCCAGAGAGGCACAGAATTATCTCCAGTGACTCACTGTGATCATACCAAGTTCCCACTAAATGAATGTCTCTGAGCACACAGGAGCTGGCCTGTACAGTATATGCATGCACAGAGTAACAATTTCAATGAATTCTACACACACACGCAATACAAACTTCACATTATTGTACTTAGCAAGAAGCAACAAATGCAGTTTATGGTCCTAAAGTAAATTAATGGTTGTTTATTTTACCCGATGTAAAAAGGAGAAGAAAACCCCATACAACTAGTCCAATTAGCATTGTGATACTGAGAAATAATTTCGTTCTTTAAATGACAGCTATTGAGCCGGGGAAAATCACCAAGGTAGGAGGAAGTACAGTACAAATAAAAGATTAGCAATCTGCCAGTTTACTGTCTGACCACTAGGGCACAATTGACACTGGTTTGTATTACAGATAACCGCAGAGCCACAACTCATAAGATATCAATTATAATAAGTTTGGCCAAAACCAGATAGTAATTTTTAAATCTCATACAAGAAATATAATGATGCTCTTATTTGAAGAATGAAGACAGTATGTAAAGAACAAGCTGCTGAAACAACCAAATAAAACCATGCACCATTACTCCACTTTTTGGGATGCATTTCTAGTGCATTTGCCTAATGAAACCAATATTGTATACTTCAGAGCAAAAAAATAAGGGATTAAGGAAGACTACATTTAATCTTCAAGGAGTAGAGAATGTTCTTACTGCAAATTGTAGTACTGGCTTCATTCCTCTCACTGTGGATGCTGTGCAACCAGCTGGGTTGAAAATTGCAAACACTCAAAATTAGTGTTGGAGACCCTTTGCCAGGATACACATGCAGAAGTCTAGGGCTAATGGTTTTCTGGAAGCCCTGGGGAATATGTTAACCTTTCTGTAGCTGACAAAAAACTGCCGAGCAACAATTGCAAAAATCAAAATAATTGCCAAAGTTCTTATCAAACTAACTGGCCAAATTTATTGCCAAGCTGCTAATTAGTACACAATGAGAGGATGGTACAATATACTTTGTATCTTTACATTAAGAAATTAATGAAGCAATTGGAACAAATACTACAAGAGAACTAAACAAATAAAACCAGACAACAGAATCTTGTCTCTTTTATTTAAATTCAGTACTTAAAAACCTTTTGCTTGAGTAAACTTTCCTTGCTTACATATTTTTCCCCGAAGAAGTTCATTTCTTCAAAAGAATAAAATAAACAAATAAATGGTAACTAATGTAAATATTGTTAAAAGAGAATCAAGCATAAATTTGGAACGCCTTCTAAAAACTCTAATAAAAAATAATAAGATCCATCACAAGTAATGCTCGTTCAGCGGCATCAGTTATGACTACTAATGCTGTGCATTAAAGCAACTGCAGCAGGTAGATTTAAAAAACTAGACATTTAAAGTGATAGAGTAAATTAAAACTAATTAATTGAGACAAGATTCAGAACTACATATGGGAATACAGGCAACATTCTTCAAGAGCTTGCACAGTGAAGCTGAATGCCACAAAATTGTCAGATAGAAAAATACTCTTAGCAAAAAGTTCCAGCATTTTTAACCCACTTGTTTTATAAACCAGCCGTTGTTCATTTTATGAAAGGCATTGTAATAGACTGTTCTCTTTTTGAAGGAAAAAGCCCAAACTGAAAAAAATAATGAGAAAATGCATTTTTCCTCTACAAAAAGCAGGGAGAAAACTCAATACAAATAATCCTTTCTCTGGAATCCTTTAACCAGTGTGAGGCTAGTAGCAGTTATGAGTACATTTGGGTGCCAAAGTTGAATCAAGAAGGGAAAGGTGCTATCAGAAACTACAGACATACAAACACTCAGATATCTGACAGGTCTGAAGGCAGACTCTTGAGTCCTGCTGCTAAATCCATTCTTATCTTTTTTATTCTGCCAACACAGAGAGGTGCTGGGGACCTCCAGGAGTTTGACTTTGTGAAGTGTAGCATTTTCTGAGATCACATACAAGACTAGTGAGAAGATGCTGTAAGCAATTACTGAGCAATTGTATTTGTGGTTTGAATCACTTTTAATCAAAGACTTCACAGCAGAAAAGTTCTTTTACTGAACACAGTCAGAAGTATACACACAGGTGTTCTGTTTTAAACACATTCTGTTTTTAAAAGCATGCTTTCTCAATATTGTATTGGTATGCTACCTTGTCCTTTGTGCCATGCAACCTCTGTTTACTTTGAAATCAGTCATAAAATTCTTGGTGCTTCCAACCAAACTATGAATTAAACAACTACTACATGCTCTGAAAATCCTATCATAACAAGGTCTGTAACAAAAGCCACAGGCGTCATTTACTATGCAGTCCTGGGAACACAGCATCGGGATTGATGCATATCTGTGCTCTCCTCCCTTACCTGTCCCTGTATTTCTACTCTGATCTGTATATGCAGATCTTTTACTTTTTATCTAGATTGTCTCTTAGTTTTGGGTCAGCCTTTATGTAGGCCTTGTATAAACCCAGAAGTGAGCTAATGAGGAAGAAACAAAGCTTCAGTACAGATTAAATGCATGCCATAAAATCTGATCTTTAGGATTACCTATTCTTCCCAGCAGAGTAAGGTCTAGAAATCTCTGTCATGTTCAAAATTCACATTGCACTACCAGACCAACAGAGCACATCACCTAGGCTGGGACTAGAGATATCCTCCCTACTGCAAGGAAGCCATTTCTTTTAAAGAAAAGAAAGGAAACACGTATCTAATCAGCACCTGGTTGAGGGAAAACATCAGTAAGTACTTCTTGACAAGTCACTAGCTTTTGATAGCTTTTGTGCATACTACCATGAATCTGCCACATATTCTAAAGAGCTCTTTAAATATTTTTTTGTTTTGTTTTGTTCATAAATGATTGTCTAGCTTCATCCTCTGATAATTCCAGCTACGTCAACTAGAATTTACGCAAGGGTTAAATTTGGCCTCATGTGTCCCATGGCTTGCAGTGAGAATGACCCACCTTTCCTGGCATTTGCTGTATTGTACAGAGAAGCAAGACTTTCTTCTCTTTTGGGAGTCCTTTGAACTTGTATAAAGTAGCTATTCCCAAGTGATTACTTCCTTTCTCAATTGATGCAACAAAAGAGCATCACACAAAAAAAGAGTCCCACAGTCATTTTTCTTTTGAACACACAGGCGATGCTGAAAACATTAATGCACATGTGCAAAAGCTCTCATCTCCAGCTCCTTTCTGATACCTATTAGCTCCACAGGAGAGTAGAGGAAAAGAGCATATTAAAGCTCCCTGCATCATCAGATTGAATGACTCTTTTCACTTTTAGTGTTGCAAGGATGCCACTGGTAGCTGGAGAAAAGGAAGAGTGTACCCATATTTCTTCAAATTGTTACAGTTTAATACAAAGTCTAAAAGGAAGTCTAAAGAGGGAAAAAATTCCACTTACTGGTAAGCACAAGTCACTGCTTTTTCCTGCCTTTCTGCACTACTCCAGAGAGGAAAAGAAATGTCTTTTAGGCTTCTCCTTCCTTTTCCTGTCTAGGAATATCTTTGGTTCTTTATGATGACGATTTCTGTAAATTCACATTTACAAACAGAATACCTATGAAAAATGTTTTTGAGTGCGTAGAGTTTTCTTTAATAAAAACTGTATCTAAGTATGACCTACATTCAGTCTCACATGAATAGGGAAGTCTACACAAACCATCTGCCAGTGTCTCCATTTCTATGCATGCTGTTCAGCGGAAAACTTTAGATTGCATCAGACATTTTCCAAAAAACATCCTCTCACTGCAGTAAATTGCAAGGAAGTCAAACTTAGTCCGGAGGACTTCACAGGCCTTTATTATGAAATAAGTTAAGTATCCTAGTAGGCTGTTGGTCTGGCTTCAGATTGGGTTAGAACCACCTCCTGCCTTCAGGTCCTCACTTCCAGTGCTATTGTGGACTTCAGGTATCATTTAACCACCAGATTCACAAGTAATCCCTGAAACTGTAACTGCCTTCAATGAGCTGATGCTTACAGATCCAGGCTTTCTCTGGTTTATTCTTAGTCCTCAAACCTCAGTTTGCATTCCTTTCTACTCAGTTGCCTGTTATGAGAAGCAGAGGGGATGGTCCAAAATGTGGCCTCACAGGCTGTGCACCTGGGATACCTTTATAGGTAACAAAGTTAGCTAGGACACTTTTTGCCTCACACTGGGGAAATTCTATAGCCTAGATTTCCACTTCTTGGGCAAGTTTTCCGATCAATAGGCCATTTTATTAGAGTTGGGAAAACCTCCCTCTGCCCTTGCTACCTTTCAGGTCGAACTTAATGCCATTTCCCAGTGTTCATTTTTGGCTTGAGGATCACAAGGCCTAATGGATTTGCACTTTCAGCAGATTTAAAGAGGTTTAAACTTCGGAAATTACAGTTCAAGTGCCTGATTCTTACATGACCTTACGCATCTGTCAGCTAGAGCTCTAAATTTTTGGAGCATGTTCTGCAATATAGCTCTATTTATCAATTATACAGACAGTCCCAGATGAGAACACCTTAGACTGCAGTAGGCTGAACTGAACCTAGTCCTTTTAAACTCAAATAATTTTTCATTATTTATCACAAAGGCCATCAGAAGAAATACTCTTACATCTGCTTGTAAGAAGTTTACTTTCCCTGGTAACAGAAGAATAAATTAGGTTATCTCTTTCTTCAAATGTAAGCATCTCTGTGTTTGAAAAATGGTGATGGGAAATCATTAAAAAAATTCTCAAATACAATTTTACCACTAATATATAATTTTATGGATTAATTAATTTGTCAAAACGCTAACATGTATATATCATTGATGAGACCTATCAGTTTGTTTTCAGCATTTTTCAGGCAGAAAAACATGGATTTGTTTTGTCCAGATGAACTGCAAAAGTTACAGCAGTATCCAGCAGATATCCTTCAGATAAATACAATTATCTAGGCCTTAAAGGAAGCTGCAGATTTCTGATTCAAGACGAGACTGTAAACAGGAAATAATAATAGGCAAAAAAAGGGCATTTGTGGTGCTAAGAGATACATGGATCCATTCCAAGCATTCTGGATATTTTAACCATATCCTGATAGGCACGGTAAAATGAGGCAGGATGTAACTATTTTTCAGACACAAAATCAAATTGTCAGAAGTGTTATTAAGTCTGCTTTTCTCATCAGAACATGAAAAGCTAAAATGCTAAAAGTATTATTCTAATAATCGGCTACACACCTGCCTTTGAGATGTCAGCTTAGTATTGGTAATTTTATCAATTGCCATCCTGCCCTGTCTAAACTGCCTGTAGAGAAGAAGGTGACTGAGAAGTTTATGTTAAACAGCTGTTATGCCATCTGGCATCTTTGACTTCCATGACCCTTTTCAATCTGGCTTTCAGCCTAGGTAAGGTACAAAGACTATACTGGCTTAATTGGTCTATGATCTACTCCCGGCAAAATACAGAGGTCAAGTTTCCATGCTGATTATTGTAGATTTGTCAGCAGCCTCTGTTAACACGAACCAGTAAGTTCTGCTGACTCATCTGCAGACACTGGCAAGGATGGCCAGAAATCACTGCAGTGACCTCTCCTCTCCGGGCGGTCTCAGAGGGCAGTGTCCGACAATTGCTCCTCTGCCCAAAGGGCTCTCACCACCAGGTTTTTCATCATTCCACTCTGTTGCCTTTCTTGTTCAATGTTTACATGAAGCTTCTCAGGGACAGAACGAGACCATTTGAGCCTGTCATTTCATCAAAACACACACAACATTTACCTTTGTTCATTGTGCTTTTTCATCTGATACAGATGGTCAAGTCGACTCATCTGCCAGAGCTCGAGGAGTTTGCAGATAGAGACAGGCAGACTGGTTTAAACTCTACTTTCACCACCTATTTATTTTTAAGAAAGGTATTAATGAGCGTGAGGAAGCAGAAGGTGAGGCTTGGCTTGGAATCTGGTAAGTCAGCTGTAGGTTTAAAGTTCAAAAGAATTATTTGGCTCAGTTACATAGAAAGGCCACTCACAAAAGAGCAGGAGAGCCACTAATTACACTGTTCGAAATGAAGAGAAAGTAAAACAATGTCTTACTCCACAAGGAATGGTTTAATCCCGAAAACATTAATTTAGCTATTTAGCCAATTACCAGACCTTTTTCATACAATTCTAAAATACATGTACCATATTAGGGTCAAAGTAGTAGTATATGTTGGCTTTTTTTGTTAATATACACATTTCTTGAGTTTGCAAACGAGGAGTTTCATACGTGAAGCTGCTTATGAGGTATTAAACAAAGCAGTAGACAGTGTTGGAAAAGCAAAGCTACCAGTGATTACTTGCTAATAAAAAGGATACTAATTATTTGTGAGAAGTTCAGGCAATTATTCAATTATTTTAAGTTAGATTATCAATAGTTCATTGCTGAATCAAAAAATACATCTCGTTTTTCCACTGACCTCTCTGCTGAAATAAAGCTATTACTGTTATCAGTCTGTTAGATTTCCTTCACAGATCTTGGAAATAACTTTTCATCACCTCATAAAGCACAGGGGGGAAGCAGCAACCTCTGAGCCATATTATGTTTGTCAGTTAATGGCTTTCCAATGAAATTCGCCATTTCGTCTGGAGAACTGTTCTACACATATCACCTTAGGAGCTAAGCAGTGTTTAAACCTAACAGCCTTAACATTTAGTGAAATTTCACATTGAAATACTCACCCAGAAGCAGAGCTTTACCCAAAAGCAGAACTTTACATAAATACAATCTATAGAGCAAACTATTTAAAAAACAATAAGCAAGCACACTGCAGATCAGCAGATAGCATGCCCCAAAACAAGTATCACCTTAAAAAGAATACATTTAGAAGTAGGCTTTTAGACTGTACCCAAGACCAAACATTTGTCTGTTTGTTATTTTACCCATACACTATCTCACATGCATTTATGTATTATTCTATTTGACTCAATGTTCTTATTTCTTCTCCAAAGCCTCTCCTGCCCTGTGCTTTGTTGCAGCAGGCCTAAGATATCAGTGGCTATGAAGTGCCAAAGAATCCTGCAGAAGGTAAGGGCAGAGACCTCAGGATGATGTGGGAGAAGGTAAAACACAACAAAGGGTTCTGGGCCCTCACAACTGCAGAACAGAGTGGAAACCACCCAGCCTCTTTACTGTGAGCTCCTGCTGCGAGGTTTTAATCTTCTCTAATTCATGTATTGCCAGCAACAACTAAAAAAGCCCCAAAAAAGTCTTACTTCCTCTTGTGAGATCTGAGGAACAAAAGTCAAGAAAACTCTTAGTGACTGAAAACTTCTACCTGCTCAGACAAGAGACAGAAGTGTGTGCTTCCCTGTTCTTCTCTAACCAATTTATGTGGGAAAAAATGAAAGGGAAAGCATATGAACCTCACAGTCTATAGGAGGAAAAAAATTTTAGAGTTCCTTGAACAATACTGACAAAGATGGCCAGATGAATACCATTTAGCCACTCCTGTGGCTTAGGAAATTAAACACTAATGTTATCTGAGCAACATTATGTCCTTCCAGACTATTTGAGCATTTTTTTTTTCATACATTTGACTTCATAAATGGTCATTGGAGGTATTTAAGTTTGGAAGCAACACTGCAAGCACAAAGTAAAATTAAAGCACATACATGGTTCAGTCTATTGGATTTGACAAGACCTGCTGTATAAAACAAACTCATTGTTCTTCTTCAACTCAATATTTTCATGTTTGTTTGTGGCCATACTGAACCACAACATTTTAAATCAAATAGCAGTTTGTTTTTCCTCCTTAAAGTAAAGCAAGATTATTATCAATATATAAAATATATTCCATTTTCCTGCAAAAAATTACACAAGTGGGTGTCTAGTATACATAAAGCATATGAGAGAGTATATCTGTTTCTTGCACACAATACAAAGGTATTTCTAGACCTAAGGTTTCATTACAATTACCAATAATTTAAAAGGTAAGCTATTAAAACAATATAAAAAAACCGAGTCAAACAAAGTAGTACATGAATATGAAAAAACAGTTAAGATTAATGTAAAAGATTTCCAGACATGGAAGAACAGACATGAGAGGCATCAGCTTGCTCCTGTTACTGATTCTATGCATTAATCATGAAGACATGATAAAAGCCTTTTAGTGACCAAGGTACTAGCTTGGAGAAAAGTCATTTTAGAAGATAAAGATTTCTTTTTTCCTCCTGGTGTCACTACAGGGCTGAGTTAAGGTTGAGTGTCTCAAGTCTCTGCTTCTGTGATTTAAATCCATTTCAAGACTTCTTTCTAAAACACATTGTAAATATATATATTAAAAAAAAATATATCCTTGCCTATCATTTTTTTATAAATACCATTGCCTAAGTTCACAGTTTTGAAAGGTCTTAACTATTTTTTTTATTTTGAAGGACAACAAATACAACTTCCTTCCCCTCCCACCCCAAATTCCATCTTTTCCACTTTATTTCTATTTATGTCTTATGTTTCTATGTATGTCTTTACACAAAAAAAAATTTACTCATTTGAAAGCTCATTAGTTAAGACATGAGTTTACTTCTCCTTTAGAGAATTCCATTGCCCTAAGTATGCACAGAAAGCTTCAGTTTTCTATAGCACTTTTTAACTGAAGAAATCTCTACTTAAATATTTTGCTTCTACATTGATGAAGCAGTGTAAAATATCCGATAGAAGTCATGAGGAGAAAATTTATCAACTGTAATTTTGAAAGCAGGTAAGTGTTTAGATGCAACTTCAGTTCAACATGTTTATAATGAAAAAAAACCTTATACTCCTACCTACTTATTTGATAGCAGGCAGTTTTAAACATTTACAGTTACCTTAAGCAACCAACTAATGGAACTTCAAAGCCTTCAGGAAGAAATCAAAGCAGGTTTCTAACTCACTGACTCTATAACAAACATGAGAAATGCAGCAAAATATAGTGATAGCTTGAATAATATTAGTTTTAGTTAGAAATGTACTGCATTAGTCAGACATGTACTGCATAAATAAATTATTTAAGAATTCTAATTAAAAACTATTAAGAATTAAAAGACCTTTATTTTTCTTCGGAAAACTTTAAGTTTTCTTCCAACCATTAATATTCAGGCTTTTATCATTCCTGCTAAAAGAGTTGAATACTGCAGTGTGAAAATCCACTTTTCATCAGAATATGCAGTCAACTGTTCCACTGCTACAAACCTGAGATTCAAAAGTCTCATCTACAACACAATTACATATCAAAATCATATAATATCTATATTTCAAAAAGATTTTCAATACCTAGCAACACAAAGTTAACTCAGTTATAATATTTAATACAAAAGTTGATGTCATTCTTTTTTTAAAGCACTGACATTCATGACCAAATACAAAGGAAACTCGAGCCTTCTTTGAAGACAGACATAAGGCCACACAGTCTCCTACTTGCACACAGAAGCAGATGTTGCTCCTACACAAGTGACAGAACTAATGGACTTGTGCATAGACAAAAGCCAAGGAGAATCCAGGTGGAAAGGAGGCCTTCAAATATTGTTCATTATTTATTCTGTTATATTGAACATTTTTAAATATATGTTTATACTGATAGTATTTAATTCCTAATTAATTGTACAGTTAAAAATAGTTGTTATATTTTAACTAAGACTTTGAGGTTTGCAACTGTAGTTTTAACTTTGTTTCTAGTTACCACTTTCTCCTAGAAATCTGTCTCTGTCTAAGGAATGTTTTCAATAGGGGCTTCATCTTAGAAAGTCAGCCTTTGCTCAGACAGGACTCAGTGCAGGTTTAAATTATGTTTACCTTATCCAACTTACAGAAAATTGAGATGACGTGTAGAGGGGCAAAAA
>VZTF01005306.1:241915-273581 GCA_013397755.1 Cnemophilus loriae | reverse complement strand
ATTGGCCTGATGATATTATTTTCTACAGCATGGATAAACAGAATAAGCAGTAAGGTAGCAGTTCTGAGTATCAAGAGACTGAATAAAGTTTACTATTTTCTGTCAATGGAGTATTTTGTGTTTTTCTGTCTCAAAGTCTTTAATGCATAAGCAACAACTCTAGTTACAAAGAAGCATCATAATTTATTTTGACATATTTTCAAAGAGTGTCTTTTGTTTTGTTTTGTTTTTTTCCATTCTGATTAGTACATAGAGGGCTAAACACTGCTGGTCAGTAAAGTAATATGTCCAAGATTGTATGAATTAGAAAATTTAGTTAGTGAAATGCTTTCCAGTTTTAAAAACAGTTATTGCCAGGATGCCCTACACTTCTCAATATCATACTCCATTGTTTAAATAAAAATCATATTGGCAATTATACCACAAGTTATATATATATGGAAGATACTTCTAAGTGCATAGTTTGAACACATTAGCATTTCAAGTGATCAAAGAACAGCAAAAATTACAACGTTTAAGCCCAAACATGTCAGCAATATAATTTAAGGAAAGTGGTTTTAAAATGAAATCATTGTAGTAAATGTAGTGTCATATCACTCAAGAAATCAGTCAGAACATCAGGCCTGGTACTACCCCAGAATGACTGGTTACCAAGCGTCACATCATGAAGACAGCCAGTAACGGAGTGCTTGTCTTAATCCCATTTATACGGCTGTATTTGGCGTGACTGGCAATGTCCATCTTTATATGAAACAGAATTGTCAGAAATACACAGAGCTGTTTAACTCTGGTGCTGAACGTTATCCAGGCCTATTAAAAATCATGACACATTTTTGGCTTGCCTAGTTGTTAACCCACTTGGATAGATGACAGCTGCATCTACAAATGCCCAATGGATATTAATGCTTCCACTGCTAAGTGCAAGGAACTGTTGAGACCGATTTCTTGTAATATTAAAGACTGAGGCATTCTTATACGAGAAGAGAGGGAGTAAACCCCCCTGAATGAAAGATATGCAAAGCATACATTCAGAGGCGTGGATCCTCCAAACTGCAGCTCCTCTCCATGAGGGAGATCTGATATCACAAGGTTGAAAAAAAAAAAAAAAGTGAGATGAAAAAACAGAGCTAATCTAGACATTTATTTAACAAGTTGTGTTTTTGTTGTTCTCTATCTGTTCCTGTATAATGTTTCTCAAGTCCATTTATTCTGCGGTCTTGTGAAGGGGAAAAAAACCCAAACAAACAAACAAAAAATAAACAAAAAATATTTTTAATTATTTTAGTTACTTTATGTTAAACAAGTCTGAGTTAAAGTAAACATCTAACTTCAGCACAGTCTGTTTCTGAACTCAGTGGCTCAGGAACTGACTTGCACAGACACCAGACCGTTTACACATCAAATACATACAAAGAACCTACTACTTGTGGTGTATCACTGTGTTTGGCTGCAAGGGACAATCTGGGAAGTGAAACATGCTGCAGTGACCAGAAATGCCACACCACAACACTGGGAAGTCCCTCATTCCTGATCCTGAATGATTAGTGTATTTGCAGACATACGAAAATCCCTGGGAGGGTTTGAATTTTGGAGTGATAAAGCACTGCTGTAAAGCATATAGTTGTGTCAAACCATGACTACTTGGTCTTCATAAAAAACATTTTTACATTCATTGGAAGTTCTTTAAGAGCGTCTCTGAATAACCTGGTAACTTAGAGGTTTGACAAAACTGGTGGTTTTTTGCCTCTTCAAATAATCCAAAAATCGAGAAGCTCCTGTAGGTGAGTCTTCTTACCACCTTATACTAACAAAACATACAAGTTGCTCATAGGAGCAAAAATTCTATCATCTAATGGGTACATCTGCCTCCCATAAAACAGTGTTAAAAAAAACAAACCTAGAACACTAAAGTCAAAATCGTTTATAATAATTAATCCCAGAATTTTGTAAAGATGGAAACCTATATATCTTTAATATTTTGGTGCCAAAATCCAGTTGCCTGGGAAAAAAGTTATCCTAAGTAATCTCAGTATTTCATTTTATGAGAGCTATCATGTTATTCAAACATAAGCACAAAAACAACTTGGTCCCGTAAACCGAGAAGAAACACAGCTGGTCAGTACAGTGACACGGCTTGGAAAGACTTAATATTTCCTTTACTATATGCTGTCTTTCAAACATTAACTTAAAATTCAAGTCTCCTTCAGAAAACTGGGGGTTTTGTCTGATCCACCATAATATTACTACTGCTATTAATCTTAATATATTGTTCATCAATGTGAGGCATTTCCACTTGCAAAAAGTAACCCATTCTTCATCGCTACTTCGTATTACAGCAAGTAAGAGTTCATGTCAAATATTCAAATTGGCAATTTGGCTTAAATTTTGGTTCTCTAGTAAAGAATTGTTTTAAAGCTCTGAGCTTATGTAACCAAAAAACTAAGACAAAAGAAGAAGTAAGAAGAAAAACCCACAAGATGTTAAGCACAGGCTTTTTTCTGTTTCTCAAACTAACCCACACTATGTATATATAAAGTTTGGAATAGCTGTAGAGAAGATTTAAATTTCCAGACTATAAACTTATAAATCTCTTTAAGAGATATGGATCCCTTGTTTCATTTATGTCAGGAGATGGTGGGTTCACACAGTTTTCAGAGATAAACCTTAAGTGTTTGTCCACTAATATCTCTGATGACAGATTCAGTAAAGCTCTCCTTTAAGAAAATATTTCTTTCTCAGACTTGGCAGAGGTGGCATGAAAATGGACTATACACAGTATTGGAAAGGACACTGAGCTATTTTTTCTATATTAAAACAAACCTCTCTTGTCACCAGTAATATTTCCTATTCTAAGCACAGCCAGTGCCTAGCAGGCATTCCTCAAGTCATGTCCCAGTCCTCATACCAGTAAGATATTATGAGTGGAGGGGCAGGAGGAAGGGCAATTTCTCTGGCTTCCATGTTGGCCTAGAAATGAAAAAGCCAATGAGCCAATCTTCTTTAATGATGAAGTAGCCAGCCAAGTCATTGTGGGAGTGAAATGTCACAGACACACTTCATGGTATATACTTTAATATTTTATAAGTAATACGCACAAGAGGAACATTAAGATCAGAAGCCTCTATGCTGTTCCTTCTCACACTGTTGCCGTTTTCTCCTGGGGCACTGGAATGGCAGCAGTCAAAAAGGCATGAGAAGGTACCCTGAAAATAATATTTGTGTCTGCACTGATTTCATCGGTGGCAGAAGCTGGAGAATATAGGGTGTTAGCTCACGTATCTGATAAGGTATGTAGTTTATGGGAGCAATAAATAGATTTACAGAATCATTAAGATTGTGGAGTCCAACCATTAACCCAGCACTGCCGTGTGCACCACTAAACCATGCCCTGACTGGGCATTAAGCAAGCTGATATTGTATAAAGGTAAAAAATGCTACAATTCAGGAAAACTTGGGAGTTACAATTGGCAAGTATTTTGGCAGAAGAAGAAAAGACAATCTGAAGGTGAAAATGGTAAAAAATAGATATTATGCCAATGGAAAAAATTATAAAAGTTACTCAAGATACAGAAGACTTAAGCAGAAAAAAATATTATAAAAGTAGCAAGGCATTTATCACTATTTTCCAGTGCTTATGTAAATTAAGCTGTATGACCCCAGTGAAAATATTTTTTCAATGCACAACTTGCCAAAACAAATTAAAATTTCGTTAATGCTTTGGGCTTTTGCCAAAGAAGTATTAACTAAACAACTTCATGTTTGTGGCATGAGTGTGAGATATTTAGGCCAACGAGCTGTAGAATGACAGGGCAAAAAACCAGTATTTTTTCCAGTCATTTGCGTTGTATGTATCCATCAAAATGGATGTGGACAAAGAAATACTATTTTTGAGGAAAGGAAGAGCATTTTCCCATGTTTTACCTACTCAATGCACAAGTACCTTCCTCCTGCACATCTCTTCTATGATACCTCTCCTTCTTAACTGCACTGATCACACTTCCCCAGCTCCACTTCACTTTTTAAGTACCCTCTTAAGCCCTCTTTAAAATGCCAGAAGTGTCCTTTTCTTTCTCATTTCCTTGCTTTCTGCTTTTATCATTACTTTTCATCTTTTCAGTATTTTAAGGGATTTTATCCCATCATATAACAGGACATGCGAATTTTTGTGCTTGAACCTTTTGCCCCATCTGCTCTTCACGTGGTTGTGACTGAGACAAGCCCCATGGAAAGGGGGAGACAGGTAAAATACTCTTTTTTTCTTTGAATATACTGCTTTAGCCTTCCTGATTTGAACAACTAATAAAACATTTTTCTTTTAAGCTCACACGAATGGAATCAGATTTTGTTTCGAAGAACTGAATCATCTGCTTCTCAAGAACAACCAATCTCCTACAAGAAAACCAGGTATTTATCTGCTACGCTTCTGTGTAAACTCTAGTTATCAATCACACATCTTCACATGGTTTCAGGTCTCAACTTTGACTTAGATTTTTAGCTTCAGACTTGCAAAATTTTTTCATCTATCGACTTCCAACCAGTAAACTGAAATTATGCAACTTCTCTGGATTTCCTGCCACCAGTTTTAAAACAGATCTGCAAGATTGATGCTTGTTATGGTTTTAAAGCCAGTTTCCCAAAACTTTTCTGGAATTGCATTCTGTGCTTATTTTCCTTAGGAAGCTATGATTTATTGGTCAATTTTAACCCAGTTTGAGAGAAGGATAGAAATATCAAAAAGATCGAGTTTCTACACGCTTTCTGAAAAATCAGTAGGAGCCTGAAAAACTGATACAGGGAAAATACCCACATATTAAATGTTTCCAACATGGAAAGGCAAGTGTGACTTCAACAGTCTGTTGAAGTCTGTGTCTTCTGGGTTCCCAACGCCAACATACATCCCTGCTAACCAGGCAAAGGACATACTCTTAATTAAGGGACGTGAGGACAAGCCTTGAAAAAAGCTCAGAAAGGATAGTTGGGCAACTGGGACTCAAAGGGGATAAAGGAAGAGGCGGAACTAGTGCAGTACAGGGATCAAGGAAAAGAGGCTTTTCTTTATACACTTCCTGTACTCTACCTCCTGATGCAATGTCTCACCTTGGCTGAGATACCGGGCCTAACACCAGTGAGTGGCAACTTCTTTAACAAAGCAGATTTCTCTACTGTCCTGCATTACAGATAAAGAAACATGAAGGAAAATATTTGTGTCTTCAAAAGCACTACAGAAAACCCATGTATTCATATAATAGAAGGAAATTCCCCATTTGTGGATGAAAAGTATATGCCGTGTTGGCAAGATCTCCAATGTAAACATTATTTTCACTCACAGAAGTTATTTCAAAGTTCTCCTTGTTAGCAACATTAGACTAACGTGTTCTGAATTTTAGACCTTCTTTCTAAGTGTGCCAGATGGCTTCCATTCATGTAGAGTCCTATGGACCCATGACCATTTTCAAATACGAAGAATTCAGAGATTTTTTTTTAGGTAACTCTTCAGCCCACTGCAGTTTTCATCACATTATCTTGATCTAGATGTGTAGTTTATTTAAATATTCTAGACCTATTACTTTCATTGCCGTAATAGAAATTGCTCTGTGATCATACCGATGACCACATGATCACCAATAATTTAAAAATTAGAAAGCAAAAACATAAAACATTTCAGCCTCATATATTTCACCCACTATTTCCTTATTCACTTGGTGAGGTGCTGGAAGCATACTTTCCTTTAGCTTTCCCTGTCTTTAAATGTGATTTGGGCATATTTCCATAAGCCTTAATATTCCTTATCCAAACATTCTTATGTTATTCTTTTATATCCATTCCCAACAATACCTACTTCCATGTTCTTCCATAATTATGTTTTGATTTTCAGGTCACCAAAAGGCCCTGGTAAATGATACATGTTGGGTATCTTCCTCTTATTTTCAGCATCAAACAGGTCATTAGTTTGCTTTTAGGATGTTCTCCTTCCAGAACTGCCCTCTGACCCTGTGTTCTTCTGTTCCAAGTGAGTTTTCCTCACAGAATTCTTCATACACCAACTAACAGATCCTAATTTCAATTAATAATACTAACTTCATAGACTGATTTTTTTTTAATCCAAATTTTTGTTTTTCTAAAGGTTTTATTTATCTAGATATGCTATCTTGGCTCTCACAACCACTTCCACTGTAACTACTAAAATGCTTAATTGCAGCTAGTTCCTCAGTAAGTAAGTCTTAAAATTACTTCATCCTCAGTGTTATTCCCAAAAGCAGAACTACTCAAATTCTGCATGGGAACGTTTCTTAACTCTGTGATACCGACGTCCTTTTTGTGTGTTCAGTGAGATTGCAACAGCAGCAAATTTTACCCAGGGACAAGTTACCATTGAACACACTGCAAAATTCTACATCAATACCTGTTGAGTGGCGAAGTCTCTTTTCTAAAAACCAAAATTGTTCAAATCAAAATCCAAGATGTGATATAAAAACAAAGACCAAAATTGCTTCGAGTAATAAATATGATTAATTCTCACAACATAAGGTGAGAAGTTAAAACAGAAATTACAGCACAAACATAAGACAGCATCTGCTCTTTTCTTAGTACATTCTGTCCCTAAGCAATCCTTTAGCAATATAGAACTGTAACAGGGTCTGGGTGAACAAAAAAAAAGGTGATAATTAAGTAATTGAGCACCATCTTGCTCTTCAGCCTGTGATGTGGTTGATGTATTCAGTGAGACTAACACATTACTTCCAGTGACATCCAGGATCTCACTACAACTTCCAGTCGTGTTGACAGTAGAGACTCAGGTAGCTCCATATGCACAAAGTGAAACAATATTAATTGTAAAGCATGACCGGAACATAACTACAGAGCCATCTGTACCTGATGCAAACCAAGAAACAGTGAAAACCTTATTTCATTCGTTCTTTGTAATCTCCTTCAGCAGTTCAAATAAAGGACCTAATTTTCAAATTTTACCCCACTGACAGTTGAAAAAACTATAAACACTGTTTTCTTCACAAGCAAGACTCTGACACTCAAATTATGAATTGAGAGTTTACTGCTTTGACGACCTCATTCTCAAGTTTTCTTCATGCAATCCACTCTTGGGAGAACGTTCTGGGGCTGACTGTGTAATTTAGAGCCTGGCAAAGTGTAAATGATAAACCTCTAGCACTGTTTCACACAAGGAGCTAATTACAATCTAACACTGGTTTGCATCCACTGTGAATAGGTGTAAATAACTGAAGAAGAGATGAGCTTATGGCAAATACAGTAAATAACTCTTTTTTTTATGAGTATTTAGTTCTATGTATTAAGAAGTTAAACAAACTGTATATCATCAAGCCAAAAAAATCATATTTAACACAAAGATCTACTGTAAAAATACTAAAGGAACTTTTTTTCTTCATACTTTTAATCGTCTTTGTATATTTACTGATAAGGATTTTATTTGTTTCATTAATAGTGCTCTAAGAAGAATTATGATAGTAACATCTCTTAATTGAACTCTGATGTCACTTTTTTTCATTTTTTTTGCCTGCTGACTCATTCACTCTACATCACAAAAAGAAGTCATGTAATGGTTGTGGTTGGAAGGGATCTTAAAGGGATCTAGTTCCAGCCCTATGCAACGTGCAGGGACCCCTTAAGATTCTCCTGTTCATTTCTTTGTTTGGTCAAGGTGCAGAAAGTTGTAAACAGTTTATTGTTAAGCCTTTGTTAGCATTCTTCACCCTACCGCAGACCCCCGCTTTGTTTAAAGAGCCCTGAAGATGTGGGCTGTCGTCCTTATGGCAGTGCAGTGCTCCCAGGAAGGGCTGCCCCTCCTGCCTCGTGCTGCAGGTCCTTCTCCTTCACACTTCTGTGCACAACTGTTTACCACCTCGCACCAGCTGAGCAATTAAGGAATTAAATGGGCATGAGTACAGTACCATCTGAGAGCAGTACCCTTCTAATACAGACAAGGTCTTTGAGAATAACTCCCTGTAAAACAGGGGCTCATGCAGAACTAGGCCTTAATCAGATGGTTTTGCCTACTGAAGCATTTTATTTGTGTTTTGACCATGTGTTGAAGTCTAACCCCAGCCAGCAGCCAAGCCCCAGGCAGCTCCTCGCTCACTCCCCCACCAGCGGGATCTGGGAGAGAATCAGAAGGGTAAAAGGTAGAAAACTTGTGGCATGAGATGAAGACAGTTAACAGCTAAAGTAAAAGTAGCACACACAAGGAAAGGAAAACAAGGAATTCTTTCACTACTTCTCATGGACAGGCAGGTGTTCAGACACCTCCAGGACAGCAGGTCCCCACTACATAACAGTAACTTGGGAAGACAAATGACCCCACGTTCCTCCTTCTTTCTCACATTTTATTAAAGAGCATGATATCATAAGGTATGGAATATCCCTTTGGTCAGTTGGGGTCCCTTTAATTTGGTCAGAAAATGTGGGACAGAATAAGTGTTTTGAGATGTTTAGTCTTAAATTATTGCCCATGAGAGAATATTCTTATTTGCCAATAAAGCTACAGGAATGAAGCAGACTCTGAAAGTCAATGAAGTATGTGATAGTGATGACCTGCTGAAGAGATACCACAAAGAAATTCTGGATTTGTAAAAGCAGCTGGAGGAAGTATGTAATACTAAGACAACTAATGTGCTATTCAATGACTGAAAACGAAAGGCTGATAATCAGTGTGGCTCAAGCAAGTGCCTTCCACAAAGGCAAACCTAGCTGAACTGCCTTTGAGAGTCCCACCAGTAGCATGTGCTGAGCAGGGGTATTTATTTCTGAATTAATTGGACAGCAACTGAGGCAAAAAGACAGACTCAGAAGTATGAAGCAAATTCACCAATGTGATTTTGCCTTATGGGGGTGGAAGCTGGTGATGACAAAATCAGATAATAATCTAGTTTGGAAAGGACCTTTGTATGTCCCTTGGTTCAGCCCTCTGCTCAGAGCACGGTCACTTCAGCCTGAGTGAGCAATAGAGGGGTATACCATGGTGATATTAATCACAGGCCCACACTTCATTCAGTGGCACCATCTCACCATCTCTGAGGAAGCAGGTGGAGGAACTGTTCACTTTTCCCTCACTTTGCACTGTCCCAGTGTGTGGTGGCAGTTTTAGCTAGCATACTTGTGTAACATTTGTCAAATTGTCTCAACTTGTATCCATGATCTTTAATTAGGAATGGACAGACGCGATGTGATCTGTAGAATGAACGGTCCAAGAATCTTTCTATAATTGTATTTCTTGAGCAATTAAAACTGTCTTTTGAGACTGATATCTGCAAAAAACAAGTATTGAAATGTCTTAGAGATAGCAGCTTTTTCTGCACACATTTTTTATATTAAGCTATTCATTGAAACAGCTGGGGCTAGCAGGGGAAGTATAAGCATAGGCATGGGCAATTTAGCATATTGTTTTACTCAGTGTAAACACGTGAGGGTTTTTTCGAGGCATTTACTCAGATGTAATTATTCTAATCTTGTATTGAGAAAGCATGTGTAGGAAGTGTTTTTTCAATCAAATGATCAAGAAAGATAATCCAAAGTGCTCTACATCCAATGTTGCAATTAATTCTCTTAATCTTTAGCTTTATTCATGTTAAAAGCACTTTGTAATTCTGTGAACTATACCTCATCCTGCTGTAGGTATTATTTTGTATATCACTGCTGGAACATAATAAAGCAATGGTTCAGTTCTGTGTAATACTGAAAATGATATTAACGCAGTTAATGGTTTCTTTTCATTTAAATCAGCTGTATTGACCGAGATGCTGGTTTTCAGTAGGCAGTACACCTACAAAGCTCTGTTGTGATTACTACGCTATGAAACAAAGAATGATACAACGTGTCAGACCAGCATTTGGAACAATCTTTTAAAAACATATGCAGTAAAAGTCAAAACATGCCTAGAGCAAAATTTTGCCACAATGTTTATTAATTAGAAAAGCAAGGTCTTATATGTGATTTGGGTATATATGCCATGTGTCTTTCAATATGTCACAGCAGACAGAGCACTTTATAACCAATGTACATGCGCCTGTGTACACTACTAGAGAATGATAAATGTGTTTAATCAAACTTATCAACTTTTATGACACTATTAACATTATAAGATGTACATGTAAATGGATACATATGCAGATACGTTCCTTCGAGGATGTCAACTTATGTTTTCGGATGCTGCATATATAGCTAAATGTTAAACTCCTTTTTAAACATTAAATTTCATTTGGAACAAGTACACCACTCTGTTTTAAATTGTTGACCTTAAATAGCTGATCATTAAAGTGTCAGCCATTTGTCTGAAAATACTAAAATGGATTCTGGATGGCTTCCAGAATCTCAAAGAATTATGTGACAATGTAAAATGGATTATGTATTTCTTTTCAGTGATGAGTCCAGCCTGTCAATTTCATTATTTCTCTTCTTGCTGTGTACCCAGGACATACATTATGCTTTGGAAACCTAAAGGTCAGCTTTAGGTGGTGCCAATTACACAGAAAACTCACAGTGCTGTATCGGCCCATTTGTTCTGTTATTTCTGCTGGCAATGTTGAAAATGAGTAACACTTAGTGCTCTGTCTAGTATTGAGTTTCTGATTCACTCTGACAGGATACCATTAGCAGTTATCCAGGCTTTGGCTGGATACTAAATTTTGTTATATTATCTTTTAAGGTAATACTGAATAATACTGAACAATTTTGTTGGAGTACTACATGCAACTCAATTTCCTCTGATGTGAATGCAAGTCAACAGTGTGCAAGAAGCCTCAACAAGACATAAAGCTCTTGTTCTGCTTTATTCTGTAAGAATATTTAAACAGGTAAAATCCATTAAAAATAATAATTAACAGTTGCCTGTGTTATTAACTAATACGACTAACTACATAATTAACAGAATCTACACTAACGGAGTAATCTATATATTCTTTTGTTGACTGGGGGAAGGGAGGTAAGGGTTCAAGCTCTCTTAAACCTGAACTGTCCAACTGAAAATGTTCGACAATCAGAAAAAAATTTTGGTCATGTAATCAACGAAGCAAAAACATCCTACCAGACACGGTACTGTTGTTTCATATGCACGCAAGTTACAGTGTCCTAAATATTGTATTACATCATAAAGCAACTATTTCACAAAGTAAAATTACAAAGCAAGAACCTTAACCTCTACACTGTCAGAAGGTTTTGCAGTTACAGAAGAAAAAGGGTAGGAGACTCTAAGGAGAGAAAAAAAAAAAAGGAGAATGGTCTTTTTAACTTTTTGCATGCTCCTACGGTTAGGTTGTAACAATACAAGCAGACTGTAAATACCTACATACATATTTAAATACAACAACTTTTAAAATGTCCAATTTGCTTCCGAGTATTGACATATTTTTTAAAGAATTTACAGTTATTATAGATTAGAAGCAAGATGCAGTATCAAAAAAACAATAAGGAAAGTGTTTCAGGCACTGAAGTATAGAGTATAAAAAAAAAGGCTTTGAAAATTTTGTCAATTCTAATCCCCTAACACCCAAAATAATTTTCTTGACAGCTTGTTGATTTCTGTGGAAAAAAAAAAAGAAAAACTGAAATTACCTGAAATTGCTTTTACTTACCAGTCATACAAAAATATCCATTTTTATAGAAATTAACATAAATTAGATAGCTTTATGGAATACTCCTGACTTCCAGATCTTGTAAAAGACAGTTTTTGAGGAATACCTGTCTATATAAACAACAATAAATAATATCATGCCTGTCTGCAGTCTGAATGCATTACCTCAAAACAATTGCTTTCTTTTAAAGAAAGGGAACAAACAGTCCTTCTTCAGAAATGAGTTTAACAAAAGGTCTGGTACACCCCACAAATCTTTGTAGTCTCATGAAAAGAAATGTATGATTTCTTGTCATTACACGCTATCTTTGCAACCCATTAAATTGGGGCATATGTACTAATTTATATGCATGCACAAATATTTCCATCCTCCCAAATATACAGAGACTGTTGATCATCTGTTGACATCAATAGTAAGACTCCAGTAATGCACTGTCAGGTTATTAGCTATTAAAGTTTGCAAGGATCAAAATCTCTCCACTACTGCCTCACTGTTTTTCAGCTCTTTTAATTCTAGTAAATCTGAAAAGGCAGGTTTACAGCTAACTACTCCTTTAATCTCCCACATTTTGTCCCAATAGCTAAACACCACATAATTTTGACATCCAAATAAGAGTAATCTTCAAGCAGAGTTAACAGTCAAGTATATCTGAAGCTTCTTAAAAAATGCACTTTCATCAGGATGTTTACTTCACTACAGGTTAACAGGACTAATTTGTGGAAAACAGTTGGCAAGAAATTCTGTAAACAAGAGTTAACTTTACAGACGTGATTAGGAGAGATGTGTGAACAAGGTGAAGAAAAGCCAGCTAGAGGCCCAAAAGCTTGCAGTCATACTTATGAAATTGTAGCAATTTTGCAAGAAGTGCTTATTTATGCTGACACTTGGCAAAAAAACCCTTGGTAAGTGATGTGCAGAGAGAAAGCACATATTTCATTAGCATTGTGTGTGTGTGTGCACCTGTACTGCCCCACACATGTGGAGTGCTTGTCAGTATATCAGGTTTTTTCCCACGAATTACAACTCAGCTTGTAAAAAGTGCTAATAACTCAGAAGGAAGGATGCAACCACCACACAAGCTTTTATGTTTTAAGTAATGGCTACATTACAAAAAGCCACAACAAAACATTAGTTCACTGACACCAGTTTCTCCACATTCCCCCAGTCAAATACAGACCCATTCTGAACCTGCTGTATATTATTATGAAATTGTAAAGGTAAGATGTGGCTTACACAAAGGTGACAGAAAAACAATATTATGTAAAACTGTGCCAGACCATCACTGATTTTCATCAGCTTTGCATTGCTGGAAGCAAGGTAGTGAGACAGTATCCAATCAGTAGGGAGAGAATTCTCTGTCATTCTTTAGCACAATAGTTTCTAGAGTATTTGGGGAAGCAAATGGAGTCAAAATAAAACTAGGAGGGCAAGGAGGTGGAGGGCAAGAAAAACCTCCAACAATGTAATTAGTTGAAACATGCATTAAAATCATGGCTCAGAAAACCTGATGGACAGTACTGCTGACTCTGGTTCTGAGAAGACAAAGCCAAGCAGCACATCAAGAAAACCCTGCTAGAAGTGAACCAGAATTCCTGGATGAGACACCACTGGCAAAGCAAAAACCTAAGGCTTCCACACAGGTCACATCATCTAGATATGCTGATGTCCAGGATCTAGCAAGACCTGGAAGAAGGCTTTTACCTCTTTCTGGTAAAGGCAAGCTTGCCTAGGTTTTTAATTTAGCGGAATAAAATTTTTCCTGAATCCTCATGGAAGCATAATAAAAATGTGCTTCGCTCAAACCAACTTTTTTGGCTAGGAAAAAAGCAATGCAAGTGTTTCCCTTAATTGAGAAAAATATATTTTATTACGTGGCATGAAGATTTCTGCCTCAGGACTATTTTAAGAAGTAGTTTAATTTCTAGCTTGCTATAAAATCAAGATAATTTTTGTGTATGAAAATATGAAATTACTATAAGCAACAGTGACATCTGTACCTCCCTCATCCCATCCCCCCACCCGGGAGAACATGTTTCCTCAACATTTCTGTAATCAAGTGCACACATGTGGTACTGATCTTTCTTATATTTAAATATTTTTCTTCTTAAGTATATATTTGCTACTTCAAAGACTTTTAAGTTGCAAAAAAGGAGGGGGAAGGGAAGTGTAAGACCTTTCTCGAAGGACCTCCAAGGCGGCCTACACCAGAGGAAGATTATTTTAGTTACACTGATCAGATTGGAAATAGACATGGATTTCTCCAAAAATATTAATTTGACATGTTAAGCCTTGTCCAGAAAACAGGTATGAGAGACTTTATACATTTCATCATTTTTCTGATCTTTTAATCCATGTTCATGCCAACAGTCCCATTACAGAAAATGGGATCAGAGTGCTTAGGTGGGTAGAAAAAAATATTAAAAAGTGGTTTACTTGCTTGTACTAGGATTACTCACTCAAGAAATGAGTTCCATGATTATAATCATACCTAGTAACATTCCTCATGTGCTTGAGAATTTCTATGATCCAGCCTTGGAGAACTGGATGAGCTAGGGATTTCCATAATCTTGTCATGAAAATCTATGCATAAAAGATTAGGAGATGGTTTAGCTTTGATCAGTGAGGAACTCTAGCCACTACCCCCTCCCAGCAGCATTCTAACAAATAAAATCATAATACCGTAAGACAGCTTTACCTCTTTCTCTTGTCAGATTGGCATTAAGATGGCTATCTTCATAATGCTGTGGAATTACTGTGGAATTAAAGATTAACTTTCTCCTTTCCTCTACAGAATCCTACCTTTCCAATTCATCAGAAGGATGGCACTAGTAGCTACAGCTTTACCTTTTAAATGTGATATCAGCGGTTAGAAAAACAATTTGATGTTCCTAAATATTAAATACATTTCCAGAAGTTAATTTCTTTGTTTAGCAAAAGTTTCTAGAAAAATGTTAGGTTAAATATTTTTGTCTCCCTCAGTCCCTGAAGAAGAAAATATAGCTAGAGACATGTTGCTACCATAAAATTAGGAGATCTCTTTGGGTAAGCTCCTTTTTTATGTTTATATGTAACTAACAAAATGGTACCAATTTCAAGTTGTCATAGCTACTGATAGACACAGTTACTTTTTTCTCCTCTTCATGAGAAGTTTTGCACTAATTTTGTATTTTAATATTATAAACTAGTGCCCAAAAGCTTCTTCCTTTAGTCACTATCAAACTAAGTGCTAAATGGATCAATATATAATAAATATTAAATCTTGAACACTCATCTTAAAAATTATTTGCGAAATGTTTAAGTCTTCATGATTTCCTTTTCTCAAGTGAAGAAGAGTTATTAAAAACTTGAATCATGGACAGCACGAAACTCGGTATAATTATGCTACAGAAGAAGGGCACATGATAAAATCTCCCTGCATTCTGGCCTGTGATGTTTACTGTCTCCTTAAGCTTCCCCCACATTGGTTCCTGTTGTACAATGTCCATACTTTTTTTCCACATCATTCTTAATGACCTGCTTAGCCACTAGTGATTTTCCAGGGTCGTCAGAACCATCAAGCAGTCTGAAAACTACAAAGGAAATAATTAGAGAGCACGAATAAATTTTGAAATAATCTGATCTTGGATGTCATTCTAGGATATGCAAGGAATTGGCTGACACAAACTCAGGGCTGCTGGCAGTGCTTTGAGAGCACACAGAACATGCATGAGCTATCAAATTACTGGGCAAGGGCAAAGACACTGCTTATGCTAAATCATGAAATAAAATATCTCTACTGATGCAAGTACTGATCAGAAGGTAAAAAGGGGTCCAAAAATCACCAGAAGATTATTGATTGGTCAAAATGCATCAATCTAAACTACTTAGTGTAGTTCTTAAAGGTTGGTTTGTGGTTTTTTTTCGTGTTGAGTTCCCTCAATTGTTCTAGTCACTTGTTTTTAAAAGCAAAGAAGTGCGAATACTGAAATGTGTTAGGGACATGACTGGGAACTAGAGATCTCTCACATCCTGCATGAACAGTTCAACTTCCCAGCTATCTCACTAGATCACGGTAAATCTGTCACTCCTGCTAACAGTCATAATACGTCACACAATGTAGAAAAGATTTAAGTCAAAGACTGAGCACACCACGCTACCTTGATGCGAAGACAGTGGTAAAAGAGGATATGAAAGCAGGGAGGAAGTCATTGCTGGTGAGAAGAATGTCTAAGAAACCCTACAGATCTCAAAGAATACTAAAAAAAAAGTAATCTAGGTTTTGATATGGTACAGCATTAAATGTTCAAGCAGAAAGTACAGAGAACCACCAAGATTTGCTCTTTAAAATATCATGAACATCAATATAGGAGGGCTGTTTGGGCAGGGAAGTAAAAAAAAAAAAAAAGTAGAACTTTGATGGCTTTATAAGCTTTCGTGATTTTTGATAACATCTCCAATCTGGATTCCCTAGAGTCAAGATAACTCTTCGTATGCTTAAAGATTATAAAGTAAATTGTAGATTTAATAGTTTAGTTTGGTCTGTATGTCTCCATAGCCTACAGAGCCCAACAGGTATGTCTCTATTTGAAACTCAGTTATTTTCATAGTTTATGTACAAAGGTCCCAAAGAACAAAAGCAGTGTGAACTAGATATTCTATGCACTAGCCTGAAGGAAGTTAAAAAAAAATAAAATAAAGCCTGAAGAGATGAGACAGCCCTGAAGGGCCCCTTAAGCTGATCTCATAACAGAAAATAAAATTATCATTAACTTCTACTCTCTAGCACAAAAAAAAAAAAAAAAAATGCATGCAAGACAAGAGACTGCTAAACACTAAAGTATTATGTATGTACAGATGTATTTTTCCCCAGTGAAAGACTATTTTTGTATCTGTTTCTTACTTTGGAAGCTCTCAGAGATAATTTGTAAACAAGTTAAAGCTGGGCCTAATAAATGCTGATGCTTTATTTCAGTCATGTGCTCCACACAAATAACACCTCACCTGACATCACAGGAGTCAGCACAACACTGATTCTGTAAGTATTTTATGGGGTTCAAATTAAATACAAGTAAGACTTAAGTTCTACCATGATAGTCAACATTCTCGGAAGATCTCGTTTTGCTTAAGACTGGGCGAGCTGAAAGTTCAGCAGTACTGGATTCAGGAGTGGCCTTGCTCCATACAAGGCCAGCAGGGCCACCGGGGGAGCAGGGCCAGCTTAAGACTTAAGTTCTACCATGTCTTATCCCTGGTAACCCAGGGATCACTTTATACCTTTCTAGGGATTTGTGCATCCAGCCCAGCCACAGCCTGATCTGCGCTGGGAATGCACAGCTGCCCCTGTCTGAGAATATGCTGCATGTCTTTCCACCAGGGATGGGATGAGAAAGGAAAAACAGATCAATAACATCGGCCATAGGTTAATGGTGCAAAAATGTTAGTGCTTAGACACCATTTTGAGTATTTTCTATTCCTGTAAGAGATTCAACTTCTATGTGTTGTCTCACTTGACAGTTATGGGAATTTATTAATCACAAGCCAAATAACCCATTTCATTTTCCTTTCTTTGGTTACCAAATCCACAGCCAGACAAGAGACAGCAGTTTCTCTGGCCAGGTTTGCTGGCGATCAATCTCTGCTGTTATCGTAGCCTCCTTGGTTGTAATGCTCAGCAGGGAGCACGTGTTCCTACATGCTTTCTGAAATATTAATACACAAAATTGTACTGAGGTTTCTGATAGCAGCAGATTGGTTTCTCTGAGGTTTACTGATTAGAGGTGCATTGGTGATTCCGAGAAGCCAGTGGCGCCGAAATGGGTTAAACCTAATAAGGTTTTGAAAGCTGATAGCATAATTTAAGAGGGCTCAGAGTCACAAAGCTACAGACCTAGCTGACCCCAGCAAATTACAGTGTTTGTTAATGTTCTGTTACAGACATCTTCTAGGCAAGCAAAAGCAGATATATTAAGTGAAAAATTGACTTGTGGTTCACAAAGATAGGCTACCCTTTCTTCCTTTTTTTGTGCCAGTTGGTCGACTAAAATGTAAAGGGAGGGGTATCGTGGTTTCTGTTTTTACCAAGGCTCTTGGGAATGCGGTCTTCAAAAACATTAACTTCAGCTTCCAAATAAAGAAACATAATTGCCTTAAAATCTTTATCATCATAATCTTATATGATATGTGCCCCTTGGGAAATCTAAAAACAATTTAAGGAATGGAAGACATGGGAAAAAATCCTTTTACTTGGAGCATGATGATTATAATCATATAAGCTTTAGAATCAGTGCAACTGGAATATAGAGTGACTAAAAAAGCACTAAAATTTATATTGTGCTTTCAGAATCAGTGTTAATTAAATGAAGCGTTGGCCAACTCATAGTGTTTTAAACTGAATCTTCTTTCTAAATGTTTAATGACAATAAGTTGGCTTAGGAATATTTATTGCAGTCTTTCGAGGAGGGTTTTATTGAAATTCTGTTTCCAACTAGGACAAGCTGACAGCTTTAAGAACCTAGTAACTGAACAGGGAAAAGGGATTTTCATCTTTACTAAGTCTAAATTAATGCAAACAATGAACAGAGGTAACAGTCTCATGACTCCTCTTATAATCTTGTTATGTTCTGAAGGAGGTGTCTGAATTCCCATGCCTCCCTTATTCAATAATGAAAATACTCTCCCAGGCATAGACCAACACGAACAGCAGTCAGCAGAGGAAAAGACCTGGCAAAATAGGAATAGAGGTGCAAGATGTCAGTGGTGCAGACCTCTGGTTACGCGTTAGCTGACATTCTTGAGACAGAAACTATAAGGCCTCTACTCAGACTATTGCATCAGCTGCACCATTTATTCTCCAAGACTGTTTGCTGGAGTTCAATTTATAACTTTTATTACAAAACAATAGTCTGAGTTCAGGCAAGGCCAAACACTCCATTTGGGCAGCTTTTTCAGGCCTAGAACCTTGCAGTCTTGACAGAACTGTCTGAGGAAGCTAATCCCTCACAGCAGAGGCAATATTATTAGGGAGAAAAGTGGGTACTGGCTAAAGTCACTTGCATTCCCCAGGTGTGCTGCCTTTGCTCTCACTCCATCCCTTCTGTTACATGGACTGATTGGACTGTCCCAGTGTTAGAGAGGACGCAGAGTTCACAGGGAAGCAGGGGATGTTCAAAACTGTCTTGGGAAATGTGGGGAGCCAGAGGCCACCTGGCAGTGCCTAGGCCTCTAATGAGTTTAAAACGTGCACCGTTGCTGTGCGACATGAGAATTTCTGAATATGTATTCCCTCAATATGTTGCTCCAGAGGCAGTTGATTCAGATGTAAAACTCTCTTTACTAAATAACTTCCTGACATGTCCCTTTATGGAAATGAGAATTTAAGTACAATAAGCAACATGAGTCACCTGTGATGATCACAGACAGAATTTGCATGTAAACTGGGATTAAAATCTGGGAGGTTCTGACTGTCAGTGCTGCCTGTGCACAGAGCCCACTTGCTTTAAGAAAAGGGAAAATGCTCTTTTGGGTCTGCATTCTACAAAAGTAGCATACTTGGTGAGATTTTTATAACCATTTGCTTTAAATTTTGAGCACTCGCCTGATTCACTGCATTCATCTTCCACGCCAGTAACTACACTGTCACTGCTGTGACCACAGTGTCACTGCTGTCACTGTGCCTATGAAGGCCCAGTTCATTCAATGGTCAAAATATTTTTTCTCTGAGAATGCATCTGGGGCCATCATAAAGATGCCACCCTTAGCCTCAGTGGGAAAGCTTACAGCTCAGCTCTTAATGGCCTCTCACTCCAAGGTAAATTTTAGGGGAAGGCACCTTGGCCCACAAGTACCTGCAAACACTCTCATGGACTTCAAAGGGAGACCCTGGAAGTCAATTATCTTTCACATCGTTACTGCTTGGTATAAAAGTTAAAAGAGGAAAAAAGGTTAAAATAATCCATACTTTATCTCATCAGTATGTGGGAAGGATCTGTCTCTGTGCTATCTGTGTTTAGAGAACCTTCTAATTCAGAAAAAAATAAGAGCATTCAAAAAAATCCCAAACAAACAAAAAAAAAAACCTCCTGCCCCCCCCAAATAAACCAAAAAACCCGATGAACAAATGAAACAAAAAATCTTGTACTGCAAGTGAAGACTGAGCACTGCCGATTGTCATTAGGTAAAGATTTACAGAAAAAAAACCAAAATTACGTGGAAAACCTTTGAATTGAAATGCTGTTATTAAATAATCCTAATTTTCATATAATGGCAAGTTTCAGTAGTAGGTCCACTTCTGAGATTGTAAAAACAGCGGGATAATGCCATAGTAAAAGATGAGATACATGTGTTGACACACTATTCAATGACTGAATTCTCACTCCTCCAGGCTGCAAATTGTTGACTGAGCAGTGAGAGTAAAAACCTAATTATCTTCTTGAAGCCTTAAATTGGCACAGTATTCTTCCTTCATTTTTATTAAGTTTCTCCGTCTTCTCATACTACAGATGGAAAAATTAAGACTGCCCTGTTGGTGATGGCAGCTCAGAATTTAGTACCACTTTGAGACAATGCAATACATTTCAGTGACTATCAAATGAAATATAAAACATTAAATCAAGTTAAAGAGAAGCTGTGTGCTTAAAGCTGTAAAAGCATATTTTGTGTGAAATAAATTTAGAGGATAATATATATAAACCAGTTGTTTGGTTTTTTTTCTGTTCCTGCCTGAAAGTATGCACTGTTAGTGTGTGACTATAGATTTTTACTCCCAATTCATAACCACAAGGGACTTTCTACTGTGAGCTAGAATAATGGCAATTTCAGTGATAAAATAACTACCACCAACAACAAAAAAAGCAGCTAGTCTGATTCCCAAGAATTTAGTGTATGATAAAAAAAGTCCCATGCTGTTCCTCTTAAGGCTTACTACAGGATTACATCAGGATTTTTCTTCTTTTTATCTTCGTAAAAAATCAGAGGCTTAACAGGGAAATCATGAATCAAGAATAGCTAGAAAGATAATGTCAGTGAATTAATACTTCAAGGAGAGGATAACTGGTGCTGTAATCCTGAATTCCAGAGTGAATGCCTGAACACCACCTGTGTGATCTGCATGATTTAGACATGGCCGTTTTCAAATGTAACTCCTGCCTCGTGATAAAGTTTATCATTTGAGAGAAACCAAAGTTCAGTAATTTCATGCATTTTTACATGAAATAGACATAATGTGAATAGATAAAGGCTAGGCATCAAGACAGCCTTTTCTGGTTACATAGCCCAGCTAACGCTGGTAATCTTTGCCTGACAAGTCTTGAATTCTTTTAAGTAAAGTGGAACAACTTCAGCAAAATAAAGGCAGGATATCTCCCTCTGTGCTATAGATCAGCATAATTAGGGTTCTCTGGACAGCCAGGATAAACAGGATTAAGAGGTCTCAGACAGAGGAATGATGTGAATCCAGCTCTTGGGGATGGTTTCAGCTTTAAGATAGTGCATGAAAAGCACCTCCACTAACTGATGAGCTAACAGAAGGATAGTGGTTGCAGTTTTGGTCTGAGAATCCCTGGTAAACTGAGATTTTTAGATCATCAATTTATTTGTTTCTGCTAAAAAGTATAATTCTGCAAGGTCTGGCTGCAATGTTGAAAAGTCTACAGGAAGAAGAATCTTGCAGCTCCCTGCACACTTCACCACAATAGCTAAATATGTATTTTTTAAAATATAAGTTTAAAGCACTTTCTCCTAACTTTTGAAGATGCCTATCTGCTGTGGAAAAAAGGAAAAAATAGATTAGGAACGGAACATTTCTTTAGGTATCTTTCTAGGAGAATAGACACATCTTGTTTAAGCTGAATGGATAATGTATTTTATTTTCACAGGGGAAAGAGGGGAAAGAAAATAGATTTGTTGAGTTAAGTTTACCATTTTCTCCACAAACATAGAGACAGGAATGAATATATTGACAATTCTTTGGGTTTCAAGGTCTGTGAAGTTTTCATAAAGAATAGAAATGATTAGAAAATGTCTAGTAATACCTTTTTCCATCATTTATTTTCTCTTCATTCTTATGTGTCAGAACTTTACAAAGACCGTGTCTGTTTCTTCTACTGCAATAAGAGCTCCTATCAAAAAATTATTAGCTTAACCAAAGGAAAAAAAAAGAGGGGAAATGCATACAGTTCAATAAAAAACCTAAAGATTTGCACATGCAGCTGATGCTCCCTAAATGGGCTGCAAAGGAAACTAGACTGAATCTTAATGTGTAAGTATAAACAGCTTTAGAAAGATTCACTAAAGGGTATGCTTGTGTTGCAAATGACAGTACAGATCAAAATAATGGGAATGTCTCCTGTTCCCAGAAAGAACTGCAATGAACTGATTGGAATTTCACCTTGAGGTCACCTCTGGTCTCAGTTGTCGTCCTTAGTATGCATACTATTCAATAACCACTGTGATGCTAGTGACAGTATCCCATCAGTACTGCAAAATTCCCAGTGCAATCTTTGCTTCATGTCTGAAAATGTGTGCATTCAGTGACAGAGACAAATATTTTAAAGCATACAAGATTTATATAGCACCCTCTAACCTAAAGGATTTCAATAATTTTCAGAAACTGCAGGCCTCTAGCAAACTTAAAATATGACTCGCTGCTTGGATGGGTTGCAGCAGCTCAGGAGCTAGCAAAGCTCTTACTGACAGGTTGGTCATATATGGGGATGGTAGTAATGGCTTATTTAGATTAAATATTTTTTACAAAATTTTACCAATTTTTCACTGCAGTACTACAAAGATGAACTAAAAGTTTTCCTCTCCACGTTAAAGAAACAAGTTTATTATTTCTTCCCGTAAGAACTCCAAGTTGTTTATACAGTATTCAATTAATTTACCTTTGAAGGATGAATGTGACAGTCAAGTTTGTTCAAATGAGGATCCGGAGTTCCAGAAAGTCTGGAGATAAGATGTAGTATTCCGCTGTATAAATGCAATTCTACTGTATTAAATTAACTTCTCTCAATATTCATACTAGTGTAAGGACAATGTCAGTATCATTCTTAAAATCTTCTCCATCCAGTTCTTTTAAGCTAGCTGTTTAGTTCTCTGATGACTCTTGGTTTTGCTCTTTTTATTGTCAGCTACAACAAAGATGCTACCATCCTCAGTTCTGTGGAGTAGTACCAAAACTGTAAATGACCTGGTTTAGGATGCTATATCCTAATTAAAAAACCAGCTGTAAGTAATAGAATTGTCCAATATAGATCAGCTTTTAAGTTTGCATTATTCTACTGATATTATAGCTCCAGATAATAACTGAATACTAAATAGTGAGATCTGTGAGTGAAAGGTCAGAAATTTGAAGTTAATGCAAGAACAGCACTGTTAAATAGACATCGAGCAACAAAGCCCACCTGAAAATAAAAGCAGTGCTCTGGATCAAAGGACTAAGTACCCTTTGGATATTACTATGAATTAAATTCATCATTAGAATTTGGGTCACACTTAACTACATTAGCCTCATCTTTTGGTGTTTTAAGTGTGTCTTTGGCTGTTCCTCAGCTAAAACCAGAAAATAACCCTATTTCTTTATAAAGAGCATTTTAAGCAATTTCTGTCCTAGCATTTAGGTGCAATGATACACAGCTTTAAAAGCACAGAATTAAAATACTTTAGTAGGATTACTTAGTTAGCCATGAAGCTAACTTTTTTTTAAAACACCCACCGTAGAATTGCACATTACAAGTGAAAAAGTGAAAATGCTTATACCTCTAAAGAAGATCAGTCATCCTCTACTGATTTGCAAAATGTATGGTTTGAAACTTTCAAACTCCTCCTTTGCTGCAAACCAAAGCCAGTGCTATAAGTAGACATGGTTCGGTGAATTACATTTAATGCTGTTGTTCATTTTTCCCGAGTCCAAATTGCCAAAACAGAGATAGTAAAATTTGTACATAGGCTTGATCAGAAACTGGTGAAATCACTGACAAAGATTTTAAAAAAATAAATCTGCATGGATTGGTCTCAAATATTTGACTCAGAAGCTGTCGATGATAAATACTTAGTAATAATGAGAGGTAACATCATAGAATCATAGCAAAATTTAGGTTGGAAAACACCTTTAAGATCATTCAGTCTAACTGTAAAATGAGGCACAATGGCAACTGAGAATGGTTTGGAAAATTTAGGCTGGATGTTTGGAAAACATTCTTTACTGGGAGAGTGATAAAACTTCCCCCCTAAAAAGCTGTGGAGACCACAGTGCCCCAAACACCTGTGGGCTTCCTATCCCTGCAGTTTTCCAAGACTAGCTAAACAATGCTACAGCTATCCCTACACCTCTATCCTTCTCTCAAACAGGACAGAACGCCCTAAGACTTCTGCTTTAGTGGACCACATCCTTCCTGTGATCCTTACACATTTCTCTGCTTATCAAATGGCCAACTCTTTCAAATGATACAGGATTGTAGAAGGAACTCGTGTCACCAAGCAATGACTGGTTCCAGCACCAGACAGAGAAGAGAAGAAAAAGAAGTAATTCAAGCTACTGTTGCAGTGAGTGGAGGACTAAAGGATATAGAATTTGCTTCTCTGTGCCTCCCTGCCTTGTTATCTCAGCGCTGAAGCAAAGCAACCAGCCAGACTGCTTTGTTCTCTGGATAATGACAGGATGGCTTCGAGCAGCACTGAGAGATCTTGCCACTCTCAGAATCACACATTACTGATTTCCCAGCAGGTGATCAATGTTCCTCCTGGGGAACATTTACAGTCTACTTGTATGTTGCAAAAGTTTTCACAAGTCTGAAAAGGAGTGAAATTAACTCTTCTACAAGTTCTGATGATAAACAAAACCACGATTGACAAACACTACTAATATGTAGTGGTGACTGCACAGCACAGGGGCCTCTGTGATAATTAATACACCACGTTTTCTTTCCTACGTTATACACTTCGAAAGCAAGTGAATGTGACTGATAAGTTTAGCATTTTCAATGGACTGTGTTGTTCAGGATTACTGAGAGTCTCTGATGGGTGAGACTGAAATTATGGAGCAGTTGTATGCTAATACATACAGCACCAAAAAGTAGCTAAATCACCAACTTCATAATGAGCCAAGGACTCTGAAGGTGAGAGTCAGACTCTGGATAGAAAAAGCACTGCAAGAACAACCTTAATCCTTAGACTCTGTCTCTGAAGTGGTGTTCAGCACTAGGGCTCTAGGCCTCTTCTTATAGGAGATGAATTTTAAAGTACAGAAATTTCTCTTGTTGCCAAGAAAATTGAAAACATAATGTTACAAAATCGGTAAGGCTGAAATAAGGAAATAAAAGGAGTAGAATTGATTTGTTCACTAGTTATCAGAAAACTCTCAGATGAAACATACAAATTGTGATACACAATTCTATGACATACATTATAAATTCACCTATACTATTAATTTTGTTGCCAGCTATTCATATCTCTGCCTATTACATCCCTGCTTCTGACAATCCACAGAAGTGTTATAAAAAGGGCTGGGTTGCAAACTCTATTTAAATTGTATTTTAGATTTAACCTCAGTAGTTTAGATAGATGAAAAGTCTGACTCTCACAGCCAAAACAAAGCAAGGGAATATTTTAGCCCTTCATAGAAAGCACTAAACCATTTTACTAAAATCAATACTAGAGTATACAGTACCAAGGTTTTGGTTTTATATCCCTTCCCTCCCCTATTCCCTTGAGAGTACTATACTGAATAGTTTACTATCTTGCTGGAGTACAATACTTTAATAGTAAGTAATATGTCAAAGTGATGTTTTCAAGCACGGTAATACTGGGATTTTATATCAGACCACAGGTTTCAGAATAATCAATGTATATTTAAAATGACTTAATTACGGTGATGAGATATGTCTCTGCTGCCCTAAGGAAAACTGAAAGGAAGAGTCTAGTTTCAATTATCTGTACCATAACCCAGCTGAATGCAGTTTTGCACAGTTTGCTATTAGCAAAACCCATTTTACCTCAGTGAAAGCAGCTTTTTCAATAAGAGGCTCTGGAGATATCCAATGCATTACAACAGGCTTAGCAACAGAACTTGTTGAAGGAATCATCTCACCTGAGCAATGATCAAGGCTTTCACTAACTGCCATGTGGCTGAAATATTCACTTGGAATATTGGAAAAAACTAGTTCAAATCTTTGCGATGTGATGCTGCTGCTACAACCTGAACCTCATGCTTTGTGTTTAATTCATGGAATACCTAAACCAAAGTGATAGTAAAGGTCTAGCCTTAGGCTGTAGTATTGATACCCCTTCCAAAATTCTTTATGGATGCTTTCTGAAGTCGAAAAATAACGTCACACTTGAAAAATAGTCTTGTTTGTTTCTTCTTTTATTAATATGACAGCAAGAGAGACAACAGAGTTAAATTTGCTGTCGTTTGCTCAGGCAATTGTAACTTTGAGATCCACAAATTTTATCTGTGACAACCTGAAGTTTGTTAGCAAAGTGTCCATAGAAGATGTTTTGTACAAATGCAGTTATCCGTATCACTTAGCTGCATTAATCTACTTAGAAGTGAATGGAAGGGATGAGGGGGAAAAAAAAAAGTATATTAATCTTCTTGGTGGTAGTCCTGTGAGAAAGGATAAATCCCAAGATTTTTCGCTGTTCCAACATGTAGCTTCTGGTTGCTTTCCAGTTCAGTGTTCCAAAGTTTAGCTTATACTCAATGTAAATGAAAGGACCGTAGGAAGAATCCTTTAAGACAGAAAGTAAAAAAGAAAAGGTCATGGTGCTTTCCATGGCACTTGAGCAATTAGTCCACAATGAGTCTGTGTAACAGAGGCAGCAATACTGGACAGAGAGCTGTCTCCTGCACGAGGCTGTCAGCCGTTCATTCTTCCCATGGATACCACTTTCCTTGTGCAGACAGGAATGTACTCGAAAAACAGGGGTGAAAATACTTCCTGCAGTGCGGGTAGATTGGGTTTTTTAGCAAGGTTTTGGTAGGGGAGGGGGGGCACAGGGCTGGCTTCTGTGAGAAGCTGCCAGGAGGTTCCCCTAGGTCCGACAGGCTCCATGTCTGGCCAAGGCTGAGCCCATCAGCAACAGTGGTAGTGCCTCCTGGATAACGTACTGAAGAACAGGAAACAAAACCTCTGTGGATGGCTGTTTCCTATGGGAAGGTGGGGGTGAGGAGTCTTTTCCCTGAGGAGGAAGGAGTGGCAGAGACAATGTGTGGTGAGCTGACCACAACCCCCACTCCCTGTCCCCTTGCGCTGCTGGGGAAAAAGAGCTAGAGAAACCAGGAGTAAAGTCAGGTCCAGGAAGAAAGGAAGTCTAGAGTCAAATATCATTGACAAATTGCTCATTTTTTAAAGGCAACGTTTCTGTTTTCTAATAACACCAGGTGTTTTATTATTTATACCAGGTTTTTATTATTTTGCCAGAAACAGAGAATATAAATATCCTAGAAAAATATCCTCACATATCTCTTCACTTCTGTCTTCCAAAGGACAGAGTCTTATTTAGATTTACATTAACATAATGTTAAGGATTTCACTAAAACTTCAACATCAATAAAATGTAGTAGCGAACTCAATGTGTAAAACAAACATTTTACCTTGATGTGCAAATGTGACTGTCACATTAAGAAATGTGACTGTCAAAGATCTGAGAAAGAAGGAGGTCCGAAACTAGACTGTCTCTGGAATTGGTCTGTAAACATCTGTATCATAATGATTTTTCTGTCTCTTTTTTTGTATTTAATTTCTTATTTTCTGACACTTATGTTACAACCACCCTAGATTTGAAAGAGAGCTGTGCATTTTAGCCACTCTCTTTTTCGTGTTTTCAGCTTACCAATCCTTCATTATTTCAATAAGGCCACTATGACAAAACGAAGTACCCAAGTGCTCCTACTAAATCAAAGAAGAAATAAAACTAATAAAACTGGCCTGTTGGAGGGTGTTTTAGATGACTTTTGCAAGTAGTATCCAGCCTGCTCTAAAGCACGTTGCCTCTTTCTTGTCCCGCTCTCTTTCCATTTACATAACTGCCGTGAAGAAAGTATTTTATAAAATTGGCGGAAAGAGATTTCAAACACATTTTTAAGAACCGGTCTTCTTGGACAAACTGAATTAAGTTCAGTCTTCTTTCCCCTTTAAGCAGAAATGAAAAAAAGAAAAAACAAACAACCAAACAACAACAACAAAAAAAACCCCACAGAGAATTAATAAAAACATGATGTAATATTGTTTTCCCTTTTTCTTTCTAATGTCTACATTGAACTCTAATCAACCACTGTTTAAATATATGACCATGCCATGCTTTAATGTTTCTTTGTACTGTGCAGTAGAGTATTCGAGCAACAGTCCTTCCTGCTTTCATATTTGCAATAGCTTATTATCACTTCTCTGTTCAGGGTGCCAAAAGTTCTTGAAAAGGAGATGAATAGCTGTAATGCCAGTCTGAAGTCTTGAAAACTCAGGTAATTCTCTAGTTTGCTGGAAACCTGTTGTGGTTTTGTTTTCTTTTATTTTTCATTTGGGAGAGAACAAAAAAGAAAAGACTAGAATCTGAATTTGAGCTTGTCTGATACTTGATACACTTAAAGTTTCAGAAACGTACTGGGAAAAAAATGTGTGGTAGGTATACTGCTATACACAGATTTGAAATGTGTGCTCTAGGATTAATTTCCTTTCCTCTAAGGAGTTTTTCACTTCTCTATTTAGGATAGAGTATGTTCTTGAAAAGAAGACAAATTTTTGGTCCAATAGTTGTAGTGCTAGCCTGAAGCTTAGAAATCTCAGATAAATCCATGTTTTGCTGTAGACTTACTGTATAACCTTGGAGAAGTCATTTTGCCTGTCTCTTACAATCCTGTGTCTTTAAAATGAAAATAATAATAGTATTTCTCTATCAGTGGGGTGTTGTAAGGGGTGCAGTTTCCATAGCGAAAAAACACATCAGTGTCCTAAGTACCTTCGTAGTCATAGATAAATTTTAATTAGGAAAGGCCTTTTGGATTTATAATGAAAAGAGAGTGACTTATCATTGCTGAATTCATCAGCCTCGGATGGGGACAGCACAAGTCCAGCTAGCATTGTGGCACCTGAGAAATGAAAGGAGCAACGGGATTCACGGAAGGCCCAGAATGAGGTATATATATTGGCATATAATGCAAATCAGTAATGCAGTAAATACTGATGTCATACAGAGAGCATCGGGGCAAACAAATGCAGCTTCAGTATCACAGAACTTTACCACAACACTCTTTACTCATGTTAATGCATTTTACATGCAGCTGAAATGATATTTCTGAGAAAAGTCACTTTTCTATGTTCTCTAAAGACTATTCCTTTACTCAGTGTTGAATCATGCATATCCCCTCCTGAAATCATTTTAATCTTCCCTCTCAGGCTCAGCTGCATTGAAATGTATGTTCTGTACGAATGGTGCTTTGGTGCAGCAGTTACTCCATTTTGATTAGAATGTGCTTGTGAATCTCCACAAACTAAAGTCCATTTTAAATAGAATTCACTTTTGATACAGACCTGTCTTCTTGTGAGACAAATGTCTCCTGAGATTTCTGACATCTTTTACCTCTGGTGAACTAAATGGAGAGAACAGATCTTTGATTCTTGATTAAGACTGAAGGGGGAGAAGAAAGAGAGAAAAAATTTTTAGTCGATGATAAAGACTTATTCTGGGATTATTTCTCCTAATAAATATGATCAGGAATTATGTATATGAATTCTGTGCTGTGGGAAATATAAAGATGGTACACAAGCATTTAAAGAGCCCATTGAACAAAATATCCTAAAATAAATGACAAAAAGAAGTGGTTCAAGCAACATGAAGAAAGAGAAGGAGGTCTCTGTACTAAAATTTTCCAGACGATCAAGTTCATTTTCCTGGCACTGCAGCAAGGTTCTTTTTGTGTATATAATCATCGAAACAGCATAGAACAACACAATTTGGTTCAGCCTTCCACTCCTTCTCTTTTTTTTGGTCAGAAATAAGAAGCATGAGATTGAGAATATTAAATCAAATATCAGGGATTTCTGCTCCTTAGAAAATGAACCAAGAGGACAAAGGGAGTGAATAATATGCAGGATATAAAAAGATACCATGAAGATTTTTACTGTTTCTGTACGTCTTTAAATGATCTCTGTTGGAAAAAATAAAGTGAAAGACAGCCTACATCCCACCAGGAAGGAACGATACAAATAAGAAACAGGTGTGCTCTTTTGTTTTTACCTATCTATTAATTTCTCTCTTTTGTTGATACTGTCAGGTAGTGTCTAGTGAGCTGACAAATCTGGAAAAAAACCTGATAAAGTAAAAGAGATAACTGAATTAGAATTACATACGTGTTCTTGCAAAGAAAATGTCTTTTTACTGTGGTTGTTGTGACCAGTTACCTTTCACTACTGTCCAGTCATAAAGCATTTGATAGACAAGTTTCTTTTGCAGCAATGTTTTTACAGGAGCAGAGCTGAGCACACTTGCTTTCTGAGTGGTTCACACTGCACATCTCTGTTATCATTTGCATCTTTCAGCAAAAAATTTCTCAGAAAATACGTTAGAGGATAAATGCTAAGTAGAAAATTACCTCTTATTTAGAATGAAAATAGTAAGATGAGTTATCTAAAAAATACTACGAAGGTCTCAAAAGAATAAACAAGTTTCCCACATGATTAACATTTCTCCTGACTACCAGTATCTCAAACAAAAATCAACTGCAAGCAAATGTACATGAAAAAGCAAAACCAATTCACAAATCATTTGTGAGCAGTCAAAATGACCAAATTCATGGCACAAACAGATCTCTAGTAATAGCCTATCTCTAATTTGGAATGATACCAGCTGTTGGCAATTTGCTGAGAATTCAGATTTTTGCATGGAAACTCTTTTCACTTCATCCATCACGGTCTGACTTAAGAGAGTTGGAAGATAAAGGGGGAAAAAGTAAATAAATTCTGCTTGTTGCCCAAGGCAAAATTTAGTTTGTTACTCAGCTTGTTGCAGTATGCATCACTTTTAATGAACTTTTAAATTAAATCCACTTACTTTCTTGTCTTTTTTATCTTGTGAAAGAACAAAAACATGTTTATATGCCTCTGAGTTCAAGAAGTCTTAATATGAGAGGTGAAGAATGAGCCTGCCATGTGTTGTTAATTCAGAGGTTAAAGTGGCTTTTGACATGTGTGTCTGATCTTCATCAAGACTAAATGAAGGAACAATTAATATTCGCTTGATTATCAATAAATGAAACAGAAGAAAATTTTGTCCAAAGACTAAAAAAAAACAAAAGAAAGAAAGAAAAAAAAAATAACCAGGATTTAGTTGTCATTGTGTGAAAGTCAAAAGACATCACAGACCACAAGCAGAAAATGTGAAACCTAAAAAAACCCACATGGTTTCAGAGAAACCTTCTGTAAGTAACCCACTTAGCCAGCTTTGTTTGGCTGCTCAGGTAAGATTAGCTAAAAGGATTTTGGACAGTTTTCACAGGTAAACCTTAAAGTTGGGAAAGGGGGGGGATAACCAACTTTCCTGAAAAACTGCTTCCATTTGGCTGTTGCCCTGATGGTGGCACTCTTCGCTCTTGGATCCACTCACTCACACCTGCCACACAAAGAACAATTAATAAGATCGATTTAGGGTTCAGAAATAGGTAATCTAAAGAAAAGCTTTCCCCATTTTTTACATGCATGCTTCAAAAAACAACTGTATAAATGTGCTATTTTTAAAAACAATGGATTTTAATAGTGAGAGAGTGAAATCATGTCATTCCAATCTCAAATGTTCTCTAGTCTAAAAGGACCTCTCTTCACTTTCTCGGTATTTTTCTCCTCCCACTGTGAATGGCTTAGAGAACTGTTTTTCCTACTCAGTGCTTTTATTTGATTTTTTCACTCTCCTTTTCATCAAGCTAAAACGTTTCTGCAATATTCATGAATTCAGCAGCAGCCCAGGAGTGGGTGTCAGGTGTTGTTTTGCTACTGTTTCTCCTGCTGGGTCCCCTGCTCAACTAGAGAGTACAATCACATTTTAGAATTTAGCAGTCCTTAAGTTAGGGAGGGTTCTTGCTCGAGGGTGGTTTTTTTTTT
>VZTF01005306.1:222773-241882 GCA_013397755.1 Cnemophilus loriae | reverse complement strand
TTTTTTTTTTTTTGTGTGGGTGGAACATGCTGGTTTTTGTGGTGGTGTACTTTATATCTATGCCTGAAGGAAGAAATGCTCTGAACATGGTAGGGTTTTACTGGTTCTTGCATGGCTACATTAACACTTTCTCATATTAGATTAAAACTACATCTGAGATATATGTATATATATCTGATATATATATATATATGTGTGTGTATGGGTCTGAAAGTTAGAGTCAAAAATCTGTGAACAGTTTGAAGGACAGCCCCAAACTGCTGTCAGAAATTGGAATACTGCACTTTACTGTACATGTTTCTACTCAGGTGGTAGAATGGAGCATGTTGAAATTTACATATATATTGGAATTTCTCAGAGGAATTAATCCCATTCTCAGACAGCAGTTCCGTTTATTCCTCTACAAACCCTTGTACAGATCAGCCAAACAATTTGTCTTGTCAAATGATTCAGATTAAACAGATACAACAAGCCCAAGTATGACTAGACATGCATTTTAGAATGATATAAAAATGATAGGTTCTTCCCCTTCCCTTCTCTAATTTTCCCTCTTCCTCCATCATAACATTAAATTAAGGGAACAAGTAGAGTAGTTCTCAGCCTAATTGACAGCAGTGAGCTAGTGGAAAGATGTTGCCTTTATGTGATATCAGTATTCCTTGTCCTCCCTCAGGTTTAGAGATTGGTTGTGCTAGATGAACAAACCAGTGAGGGCAAGCAGACCTCACGGTCTTAAAAGATGCATTAGATGGATAGGTAAGAAATAGAGCTCCAATGTTGAAGTAAATAATGGAAAGAACTGATATAACTATTAATTATATGTTGTTGGGATTTTTTTTTCCCCCCACTTAGAGGGAGGGTAATGGAGAGTTTAATTAGAAAAAAGAAATAAGGAAGGCAATTACTGTTCCAGCCCATCACTTCCCTCAACATGATTAGCAGCTAGAATTGTGTAGGCCTTAGGGCAGAGTTGAGTCTCGAGTATTTGAAAGAGATATCATTTTTATAGATCACATCAGGGAAAAAAAAAAAAATCACATTTTTAAGTCATATCCTGCACAGATAATACAGTCAAAGAAAAATTACAATATTAGAGATTTTTATCAGTTGGAACAGTATTACATCTGTGAAGTCTGTTGCCAGTAAGTCTGGTATCTGCAATGCAACCTTAGGGAATATAGGACATTTATGATAAAAACTGGTGAAAGTTAAAGGCAGCTGAATTTTAGCAAGTGTAAGTAAAGATTATGTTGCAACATTTTCTAAGATGAATGACTAGTATGGGAAGAAAGAAAGTAAATGAAGAAAGAGGATTTGAAAATAAAATAGCTTGCAGGATTAAAAATTACAGAGAAGCCAATTTTAAATATACTAAAGGAGGAGAGAACATACAACTGTATCAGAAAGCGGCCACTGAAGTGAGAAAAGTAAAATCCATTTTGGAGAAAGGAAAGCATGACATTCAAGACAGGGTGAGGTAGATGTCACAGCAGAGAAAATAAAAAGGAGTAAAGAGACAATGGCCATCTGCATTTTCTTTAGCATCAGAGAAGGTTCTTAAGTCTCAGGTTAGAGACAGAAAGAACTCATATCAATGATGTCTGAACAGAAGAATGAAAACATGAGGTTTAAAGCCAAAGGAAGGCTATGAAACAGTGAAGTATGTTAATCACTGTGAAGTGGTGTCCTCTCCCTGTGTGATAGGGCACCGCAAAACAGGTGAAAATCCAGCAAGGATTACTCAAAGTATGTGAAAGATAGTAGGGTGTTTGCTTATTTTGTTCCATTTTTTCCTTCAAATTTTTTTTTTTTTTTTTTTTTTTTTTAATTTGAGACTGAGGCAGATTATTCACTATGTGTTCTGGTGTTGTTAAGGTACCTCTGTGGAAAGCATTCAGTGATTCAGTGCGCATCATTTTAGAAAGGCTGCACGCTGTGTTATTGGAAATAAGTTATCCCTGCTTTTAGAGGTGCAAAATGAGCTGCTAGACTGATTTCTGATGATGCACAATAGGTCTTGTATGGCTTTCTAACGAGAGGAAAGGTTCCTTATTCCACTCACTGGTAGAAGGCAAAAGGAGAAAGGTAAACTGTATCCCAGTTGTTACAGGCTTGTTCTAATGTGTCAAATGTATTTTTTAGTTTTCTCTGCAGTCATTCTCATTGCTTTACAAGTGTTGAAATAATATCTGTTAAGAACAGTATACATTGTTATTAGTTCCTCATCTAAATGTTATGTGAACAAATTCTTATTTTATCTGTCCTTGATGTTCCTAAGAACAACACAATGACCTTCTTTAAAGTAATTCCCGTGCAATATTCTAAGTACAATTTTAAATAGATATACAGAGGACAGCCATTTCCTCATATCCAGAAAGTAATAACACTGCTGCCATCCTCTGCTTTTCATCTATGTACACTTATCTTACAATCCTGCACATCTCTCCCTGTGTCTGCCTGGGCATGTTTTTGAAGAATAAAAATGGAAAGGTCTGTAATCGGTATCAAATATTATTTAATTGCCTAGACATAGGTAACAATGTGCGTGTATCTGGGGGTGTGTGTGTGTGTGGGTGTGTGTGTGGCCAGTTGCAGAAACGATGTAATTGTGTAGGAGGCTGATAACATGCCGGGGAGCTGGGGATTGTTCCCTTGATGGTATCCAGATGTACTATTTGCAAAACTCCTATCGTGTTTGCATTCCTGTTTGTGTGTGTGTGCGCACAGCTGGTTAGTGAAGGGTGCAGCCTGTTACGTGCGTATAAAAAAGAGTAATCCAATCTCCCTTCAGAAGATGTTTCCTCACCTTGCTAAACAAGAATACAGTTCACCAGACTTAGCAGAGCTATTTCAGGATATCCTAGAAAGGCACAACAGAATTGTGAGAAAACATAGCTGGCATCTGGAGTGCAGAAGCACAGAGAATGGCATGCACGGTACCTGCCTCGGCTCTGCTCTGCTGAGTGCTCTGTCTCCCTTATTTGCCTGAGAACTGTAATTGTACACACAGACACTCACTGTCCTCCCTCTGTTTGGCTCGGAAGCTGAAAGAGAACTATTGATGTGCAGTACCTTATCAAAAGAGAAGGATAAAAATATCTCACTTTTGGCTGAAATATTTCCTCGTGAAAACTATCCAGCCTTGGTTCAACCTGATCTCTGCAAAAGATTAGCAATGAGAGATTTCTAGTGTCAGTACAACTTAAAGTGCACACAAAGATGCAATTTTTGTGGGAGAAATGTATGGCTCTTTTTTTTATTTTTTTATTATTTTACTCTGGCTTCAGTGCCAGATAGAAGCAGTGATTGCAGATATATAGTTACTCACCTTTCCAGTAGATGGTAGTACAGATGTGCTTAAAAGACTATTACATTTGGGACTGAAACAAACAGTACGTAGACATTTTCAAATACTGAATAAGGAAGAATTTTTAGCTGAAAAGACTAAGCCATGTAAAATTGCCATTGGGAAAAAAATGAATATCAGGACCTCTTTTATTCTAGGCGCTGATCTATAGCAAGCTACTGAAAGTTTTATTTTGATAGAAACCTTGGTTGAAATGCAAATACACATAATTGAAAGGATTTCTATAAACCATCGACACAGCTATTTATGTAGTGTTCTGTAGTCTGTGGTGCACGATAGTCCCACTGAATGCAAAAAGCTGTGGCTGTATTAGTCTGTGTTATAAACTGCATGTATTCAGTTTTTTAACTAGGCTTGACTTAGCTATTTCGTAGAGACAGAGATAAAAATCCTTTGTGTGACCAGCTTCACAGATTTTCCCTCATATATCTGTTATTCCTGTCTGTGCTGATTTTGTGAGAAATGACTAAACAAACATATGATAACAAGTGCAGCTCGTTAATGATTTAAATATAATTTTAAAAATAAGCCATAAAAGATACTTCTTAGAATAACAATTTAACTTGTAAGTTTTCTAAGGGTTTTTTTTTTTTTACACAATATTTTAACTCTTTAACAAACCCTAACAGAAGAATGACTAAAGAAAAGGAAGAGGAATGGTTCACAATTCATCTAATAACCAAAAGTCAGCATTTATTGAAGCCATTTGAATTGTGACATAAATGTAAAAAAAAAACCAAAAACCAAAAAAAAAACCAGATGTGAAAAAATTGCCACTTATTTAGTGCATAGATTTCTATTTTTTTTTTCCCTGACAGGGAATATTAACAGTTGATCTGTTAATATTTACATAATATTTTCATAAGTCGTGTCTGTACATAAGATCCATGGGCTATTTGTTTGTCTGCCATTATGGTTGCTACTAGTTCATATCAGAGTCCCATGCATGTTACTACATACTGCATGTTACTACATACTGCATGTTACTAGATACACTAAACCCTCCTTAGAATAAGTCTCCATGAGCTCTCTGAACACTGACATCAGCAACAGATGATGTTAATCGATATGGCTGTCATATTACCTCCAAAGCCCTAAAGCATTAACATAAAATTCTAATTAGGAGATATATACATACATATACATACATACATACATATATATACATGTATATAAACATAACCTTGCAAGAGAGATAGGAAGGAGTATAAAACTATTATTTGTTTTATTAGTGTTGTCTGATATATTGTAATGATTGCCACTAAGGAGACTCCTCTGCAAGACTGACACTTGAGGGAAAAGCAGGGGGTTCATTTTAAATTGCACACTCGAAAAATCAAGATTGGTAGCAAGGCAGAAAGCAAGTAATTACACGGAAGACCATGGATTCTGCTGCGGTAACCTGTTTCCAGCAAAAATAGTAGAGATATGGCAATAAGAGGCACCACCTTCTGGATGATGTCAAAAGAGAAATTGTCTTGACAAATGAGGGAGATTTTAAATGGGAGTTTTCTCTGACCTACAATACAAGGAAAGGTTATGCTAATATGTTAAGGCACAGGACTTTGCTAATGGCTGAGCTGTAGACGAGGCAGTGTAGCTCAAGACGAGAGTCAGGTCTTTGTACTTCTCTCTCCCTGAGTGACTGAGAAACGCTCATTATCCTGTCCTAGGTTATCCTATTATAAATGCTCTTAGCTTATTATAAATGTTCTCTGATATAAATGTTGCAAACAGTGATCTTGGAGAAGAAAGTGTGAAGTTTCTGGCACGAGGAGGACAAACTACTTCTGTTTGAAAACTAAGAACAGCAGTTGTCTTGTTTGAGCCAAATTCTGTTTCATGAACAGTCATCTATCAATCTATGCAATCAGCTATATATATTTCTATTTTTTCCCCAAAATGCCTATTTTTTCTGATTAAAGCTGAATTTGGCCCTGAATTATTCTACGTATACTTCTCCCCATGAATAGTGAACTGAAAAAATACTAATCTATTTTAAGCACCTCGAAGCCCATTTCTCTCTTCAGCTAATGAACTATGCAAAGGAGCCTCAGTTGCCTTGGGGAAGCTTGTCAAAATCATCACAAGGAGCCTTTATAAAGCCTAAAGGACATGTATCATAATGTATAAAATTTGTCATAGCATATCATTATTACCTTTTGGGAGGCTTGTTACAACAATTAAGGATGATTAAGCCATATTAAAAACAAAAGGCAGTTCCGTGACCAATAGAACAAAGAAAACTGAGTTTACCACATTTTGGGGTGATTTTTTTGGTTGTCTAGTTTAGTGTGATAGAAAATGAAATCTTCATTAAAGATTTTCCTGACGTAAAGACGTTTATAGGAGACCTCTGCAGGGAGGATTCTTTGGTGTCCAACACTGCATTTATGCAAGATTGTGTAGGTTGTCTGTGGATGCAAAACTTGGACACGTGTAATTATTTCTGGGACCTCTACCTTCCACAAATCTTGTTGCAATGAACTGTGCAGAAATTATCGAAAGTTGTTGGGGGATGTGGGAGGCACGCAGATGCCTTTAGAAAGGTATATAATTGTAGTCTGATGATAACTGGGGAACAAGGCTGAAAAAGCACCTGACATTCAGCCTTCCCTATTGTGTTTACTGTCTTGAGTGCTTCCTTTCTCACTTACTTTCATTTCAGACTGAGAAACAGTGTGAACACGATTATGTAGACGAATGCACGCAACTCTCACCTGGCAGAAGGATGGAAAGGGCAGTTTGGCCCAAGGGAGAAACCCATACTCAGCACATAAACTTCAATGTCAAATACAGGTGTGCCCTTTTCTCTGGTCTCCACAAGCTATGCACAGTAAGCAGTGCCAGACTCAACAGGAACAGGTAGACTAGCCTCAGGCAGGCGCTGGAAAGATGAGATTTGAAATCTTTGTCATGAGGAGGGAACAGCTCTCTGGTCCTTAGCTACTCAGTTAATGTGTAAAAAGCATATTAGTTTTGTATCCTGCAGCCAACCTTGCTCAGTGTGTTGGCTGCTTTGAATCTCAAACACAAATGTTTAACTGTCCCTCTGCTCTGTGGGTTTCCTTTTGTGTTTTTTGTTGTTATTGTTTTTTAATTGTATCTAAGCCAAAGATAAATCTGATGTCTGTCTACAGTGTGTTTTGGAGCACCAGGCAGCAATCTCTAAACCCATTGTGACCAAACCAATGGCAATAAAACTCATCAGCACAGCCATAATAAGCTGAGACAAAGTACTGCGCTAATAGAGCTCTGACGCTATCAAGACCAAACAGTAGCTGTGGCACAGGAATGCTCTGCACTGCACCATGTGAAGATATTCACATTAGTTTGCATAACCTTGTATTTCTAGGAGGATTTCATAGACCTGCATTGCTTGGCACTATGAGGGACAAGTTTGGTAACAACGGGTATTGCTCCCACTTAGCAGAAGAAGCTCTAAGAACCACCACTGCCCTTTGTGTCAGCTTGCAGATTCTTGTGTAAGCTGGCTAAACTTCAGCTAACCATCCATACTGGAACAGATTGCAACTCACATTTTAATTACTTGGATTTTTTTTTTTGTTTTCAATGAAATAGAATAAATCAAGATGCTTGCTAAAATTCTGATCACTGTTGGTAACCTGATGGTGTACATAAATTTGGCTAGATAAGCCTTCAGAGTGAAACTTTGAAGAAGACTAGGTTGTCTAGAAATTATCAGTGTAAATTAGTTCTACCTAATAGACACTGCATTTAACTTCTGATATAATTATAGGCCACCTTTTTAACTCTGCCAGTTTTTTGATCTTCAGGAATAACAACACAGGCTAGCAATCTCTAACACAATGGAATAGTGAGCATACAAGCCATGTATCACAAAGAAAATATTTTTAATGTGTTTATGCAAAACAAATCACTGCTCTGCTCCATCTTTTCCTACCTTTTTGTAATGAAAACTATTGCCTACAGTTATTTACTTAAATCACGTCTTTTATTATCCATGTTTTATGCCAAATTTCCTTTTCTGTGATAGCTATTTATCATAGCAAAAGCAAAACAGAAACACTTCAGTGTGGGAGTTTTATAGGAGGCGGCTTTGGTGGAGATGGGATTGATACATCAAAGTCTTATCCCATGATAACAGATGTATTTAAATATTTACCTTCATTTTTGTCCCCTACAGTTAATACAATATTTCCCTAGCATAAGCTGCTAAATGTATTTTCCCCTTTTTTATTCTTATTAAAATTGTGATTTTATGATATATTTGTAAAGCTGTGAATAGTTATTAACATTTCTTTAAAGGCTTCAATATTTGAATGGCCAAATTCCAGCTTGAGTAATTTGATTCTGCCTACTTAAATTGCCCTCACAGTTTCAATTAGATAACTTATTCTTCTATTCTTTATTCCCTAAAATTGTTCTGCAGCATTGCTGCCACTATTAAACAGCTGCTCAATTTTGCCCCAGAGGTGACTTAACTGATCCCTATATACAAAACAAAATACATAAAACAAACTTAATTTTTTTCTGGACAAAAGTTGGTAAATATAAGTTTTATGTTGGGTAAGTATTGTTTTTGAATGCCCAAGTTTATGCTCATTTTAAGGGTAATGATATAGAAACCTTTCCCACAGTGTCCTATTAAGAGCGCTCTGGAAAGAACAGGAGAATTCATCTTCCATACCTGTGTAGAGTCTTTCCAAGGACTATCACCAGGAATATTGCTTTTAAATTGTAGGTGTCTTGCCATATGGTATAAGAATGACCCCACCGAAGAGATAAAAGAACTGTAGGCTAAATGTGAATGGCCGAAGATGCCTCAGACAGGCAGCCAATACGTATGTCAGGCATACTGTGGAGGACTGTTCCTCACATGCTTTTGGAAAACCTGTCAGGGCCTTTAGAAGGAAATGCAACCCCAGATATTTTTAAAAGACTTTCCCATATACTAGAATCTCAGCCTGAAGCTATCCAGTTGCTACACAGTAATTTTACTGAACCAAGAAAATCTCATTCTTTCTGCACTCGTTAAACCTGTGAGATTCTCTTCCTTGAAGAAAAGGATCAGTAGTAGCAAAGACCACTACCTGCATCATTTAAGAGCAGTTTTAGTGGAGCCCCAGACTGACAGTGTGCAATGCATTAAAGATTTTTTTTTCCTATCCAGACCTATATTTCTGCTCTTTACAAGGGACCTGTTCAGATTACAGTGGTTACTGTAACTTCAAGGTAATGTGATGCTGCTGGGAGGTCGCGTGGGAAATCCCTGTGTAACTGCACATCAATAATTAAGCCAAATTTCAGAACAGGCTTTTGGATTTAGGCCTTTGTAAATTAAATTCTCCCTCCTTTCTTCATACAAAATTTCTATAGATAAATCTTCAAATAGGCCTAGGACAGGTAGGCCCCAGGCTTATAAAAGCTATATATAAACTGAAATTATTTCTGGGATCAATTAAAAAGGCATGTTTAAATATAGAACCTATGAAAGTTGAAGGAATACTTAAACATTTATAAATTTGAGTGCTACTGCAGCTGAACAGGGCCTCTTCTTTTTTTTCCTTTTCTCCTATTTCCTGGGATGGATGGCATATACTTGGCGAGTACCTTAGAACAGGCATTCCTCTGGATTTTTTTCTTCTATTCTGTCTTGAAGAACACAGCCTGCACTCCTGGAGAAAGATAAATACTCTTCTGCAATATTTCTTTCTCTTTGGGGCATATAAGTCTTTTCACTTTTCTTGATGAACTGATGAGATTTAGAGCATCACCTCAAAGACCTTCTGCACTTTGAGATTTCTCATCTTCATCTTTTTTACCTATTTCTTCCAAATTCTGCTTTATTTTTTTTCCTAAGGTTTAATCTTCATCCACATATTTTTCATATCTTTGAATCATCATGCAGTGCAATCTTTTTCTGTATATTCTATTTCAGATAGTGAATCTCTTCTCTTCCTTTTCCGTCCCCATTCTATGTCCCTCTCGGTTCTTTCTCAGCCCCAGGCTTTTCCTTGCCTCAGCATTGGGGGGAAAATGCTGCCTACCAATCTCTCTGATTATATTGAGCTGCACTTCAGGATGCAGACCTCAGCTTTAGCATTACTTGCTGCCTTCTGCTGAAGGGCTGAGACAAATGAGACAATACCCAACCCTAGATACTGAAAATAGCATTGCAGAAAATGTCAGGGCTACAGAGTCTTAATGCAACGTAAGAACCTGGAACAAATCAGGCCAAGTAAGGGCAGGGCAGTTTATGAATCAGCACGATATCCAGCTAGTAGTGCAAATCCAAAACAAAATTAGGAGTTTACTAGAACTGTGTCAGCTACCAAGGATCAATATTTTAAATAAAAGTCTTAACCAGGATTCCTCTTAAAAATCAAGGTTGCCACAATACTACTGTAGCCTTTGTCTTTAATAATAAAACACTTGTGGCTTTTTATCACTTCCTCTCACCAGAGGAAGGACAAAGGCAGCATTGAACATACCGTGGTGTTGCTGCTGCAAAGACTGACAGCATCAGTCTCATGTGCCTTGTGTTCTGTGTTCCAAAAAAACACTCATGAATGTGGGCTTTACTTAAAACAGCAGCTCTTTCCAGCATTTCTTAAATAAAGTTTTTAGTTTCAAAGAAAACATGCTCAAATTTTACAAATTTCCCTCATTTCCACCGTTCAGGCACTGTTGTTAGGTAAAAAAGTTTTGTCCATAAAGAAGAGAGCACACCTTGTAAATGTCAGTGCTAAAGAATGATGGTTTTGGGACCTGTCTCATTGTGTATCACATTTCCTAAAACATTACCAGAGTAACACTGTGCAGTTAAGCCAGCTGAGAAAAACAATGCTCTCATAGAAAGATCTTATTTTTTATGGACAGACTTCCTTATAGATCACATCTGCTCAACATGAACTTGGAATGCAAATTTTCACAAAGCAGGGTGTGTAAACTATTCAGCCTTTTTTCTTGGCCTCCACAGTTCCACTATACTTGAGTTCAGGTCATTATATTTGGTGGTTTACCATCAGCAGGAAATTAAACTCTAGATAAGCCACTCCCCTTCCCCCACCCTTCGTGGTGGGGGAGGGACAAAAGCAGACACTGTGGGTTGAGATGACAATTTACTGACAGCAAAAAGCAATGGGATAAGAAAGGCACAGTAGGAAGAGCAGCATTAACAGCACAAGTACACACACAAAAAAAGAAGGTGGTGTACCCACAAAAAAGGGTGTTCACCGCCTCGGCTTAGCTCCACGTGGCCACCAGGACCAAAACCAAGATGATGGCTGCTCCCTGTAGGATGTGTCCATGGGGCTTCCCCAGACAACGGCAAGATCTGCACTTTCTAGTTAGCGTAATAACTGCCATAATTTTAAAGCCAAGATTTCGAAGAGAACACTCTCAACATTACAGAAAGACTCAAACTGAAAAACCTGTACTTTTTTCTGTGTTAAGATAGACACTTAAATGCATTAGTTATTATTGAGCACTGAATAATTATATTTGCATTACGTAGTCAATTTGATTTTTAAAAATGAGAATACTTCAGCACATTTACCATACGTTACTTAAGAAACCATTATCTATGGTTTGAAATAATAGAGAAGACTCTGGATCTTTGTGTCTAATTTGCCAATGTATTCTTCATTTTTCTGAAAGCCTATAAAAGAAAACCTTTCCAATTAGAAATTAAAAGGAGAATAGCATTCTGCTCATGATTGTAAGAAAAAGAAAGGAAATTTTAATTTTTAAAGAAACAACTCCACAATCATAGTTTATCTATTTACTTACATTTTAATTTTATGATTCTCCGAATGTGCCAGATATGTAAGAAAATGTGCATTATTACTATTCATATGTTTCTATCTTGTATCCATTAATAAAAGACATACAGTTTTGTATACAAGCACATCACTGAGTGTTGAAAGAAAACAAAACTACTGTTTAATATTCTGTGTTTGGGTCATGGTATTGAATGTTACACTGACACAATATTTGTCAGTGTATTTCCTACATTTAAAATATAAATTTATTTTTAAACTCTTTTTTTTTTTTCTCCACACAGACAAGTTTTATCACATTGATAACAAGAAATATGCAATTATTTCTCAAAACATATATAATTTACAGTTTTAAGACTGACTGTGGTTAAAAGGATCCTAAACATTTGCTGAACAGTTATTTAGGGTGAGGTTCAGACTGTAGTTACTGCTGTTCAGTGCTGCGTTCCCTGTAGTTTTCCACTGGCATATTCTTTCTACCATGTAATATTTGGGTTTTGGCAGATCACTGTGACATAATAAGAACACAGGATAATGTAACCTTATTGCCTAGTGACACATGGACTCATGGCATTGTACGGCATGCAATAGGGAGGCCCAGACTGTGGAATGCAATAATGGACAAAATTAAATGCTTACTTTACTTAGATATTGTAATTACCAATTTCTAGTTAAGACTTATATGTTGGCTTATATCTACATACACACATGCATACACACACACACACACACACACATATATATATATAGGCAAACAGTTTTTCTTCATAAGCACATCTTGGATTAAATGAAATACAAGAACCTAGGTCTGAAATACTTCAAAGTTTGAACAAACCTCAGACTTTGATCTTGGCTGTGAGTCTCTCTGTCAGTGCAGAATCAGTGATGGTGAATCCATCGCTTGCTGTTTGCACTTTCACAAGAACCCTTGCTTGTTTATTTAGTCTCACTCCCCAAACATAAGGCACCTGCTTGTCTACCATAAAGGTAAATACTGTCTTATAATTGCTGACCTGGATGCTTAGTAAACTATTTCAGCATTCTTGCTATTAACTAATAACTGCAAGAAATGTTTCCAGCCTACAAAACATTGCTTATTATTTAGATGGTCTGAATGTATCGTGCTGATAAGCTTAGTTTCACTGGTTTTTGTTGTGAACCTCCACATTACTTATAGACACAGATCTAGAGAATCTCCTCTGAATTTACTCACTTAATCTTGTGGGGCCCTCAGATCCATGCAGGAAGATTTGAAAATGATACAGTAAACAGCAAAAAGTCATTACAGCAAGAGTCAAGCCTAAGCTGTAAATTGGAGTCTTAAGCTTCTTTGGGGTTTCTGGTTGGCAGTTCCCCAGCACTGGACAGTTCTGGCCATGTTTAGCATTTTGCTTGTATTCTTCTTGTAATTAAGTTATATCAATGCCATCTCATGCAAATTGTGTAAGAAATATATCCATTGATATATCCATATATGAATTTAAAATTCGGTTAAGATAATTATGTCACATTAAATAGCATAAAGGGACAGAAGGTTAAAGTGGGAGGCTTTGGCAGTTTGAGCAGACATCCTTAAATCAACAACATAAATTTTAATATAGTAATTGTATTACGCCAAATGTATGTGTTAACAGGATGCTGCTTCCAGACTATTTACAGAGAACACAAGAGAGAATTAAAATAACATTAATACATTCATATTTTTTCTAACATCTTTGTTTTTTAAATCTTCTGCAAACAATCCAGCCCAAATAAATTTTTGTTTTTATAATCTACTCAATTTCTAAAACCCCTACTGGGTTAGACTTTCCAATTAAAATATGATTCTTTATCCTTTTTTTCATAGGAAATGTTTACTCAGATATTGCACAGTGTTTTCTTCAATATATGACTTTAACATTGAAAGAAATTAAAATTTCCAGAGTCTTGCTTAAGCTCATTTCTAACAACAATTCACAGACAAGTATCTATTAATTTATCACATCAGTCAGGGGCACCAACACCTTGGGACACTCTCTGGGGATGTAAGAAGACCAAAAATTGTCGGGATTTCCCAGATTCCCTTTTTTTAATAGGATTGTGATGAGGTGAAGGGAATGTGAAAATTTTCTGATTTTTATACAAGAAATCCCAAGACCACCTGTTCACCTAATCTTGGTTCTGGTACCATTCCACAAGCCATAAGCAATGTCTACCGGGGCCAGTTCTGCAGTACACCTGAACCACGCAAGTAACACAAAGGATTTGGTGCCAAGAATTCACTTAGTGTTTTGCAGGGGCTACTTCATACCCACCCTGGGCACTGAGCAGTCTTTGGTTGGTGAAGTGCAACAGACGAGCTCTTGGACTGTGAATCCTCCAGTTTTGTTTCCCCCAAGAGAAGTTCTTTCTCAAGCTCTGAGGCTGTTCCACAACTGAACCAATTTATTCCTAAGTAGAGATGGGTCAGCAGATTAATTTTGTGTAATCCCAAAGCCACTGGCCAATGCCTGCATGGCATGCCAGGGCTTCACAGAGGTGGCAGATAGTCCACTGGAATTCTCGACACCTTGAAACAGCATGTGGTTTTGATGTGGATGAGAATCTCGAATAATGTAGGGAACATATGAAAATAACTCGTGCCAAGCAGGATTCATGAACAGTCAGTGAGAGCTGCTCACATCGATTAAGGTCTAACACTGTGCTGATCACACCCCTTTCCGTTTCTCTCCCCGTCTCCTTCTCTCTCTGCTCCCACACCCAGTAAAACCATACAAAGAAGAGAGATTATGCTGTCTAAGTAACCATCTCAAAGTTAGAAAGCCACAATGATATAGAAATTGTTGTAATTTTAATAAGCAGTTAAAGAGACTTCTTATTATGCTAAATCCTCAGATTGAGTCCCTACTGCTACAATATATACAAACACCAAAAAATGTTACAAATCAATTGTTTGTATTAGCATTAAACCAGATAATCTAAAAGAAAGGTAATTATTATTTAATTCTAGCATCTTCACAAGTGTCCATTTTAGCTGTTGTCTCAGGTTACTGAGATTTATACTTAGTTTTGTAAGTATGTATATTCTATGCTACAGAGTTAGTATAGAGTGAGACTAATTGAGATCATCATGGGAGTTAAGATTACATATTGATAAATGCCAGGATGATATTGTGCTTCAATAATCCTCATCAGTGCAGCCTTGAAAATTAATGCTATTTCTGTATTGCACTATTTTCTTCTAACAGTTTGAATGGAAAAGTGATCTGGAATTGTTTGCAGTGGATAAAAGCAGCCCGCATAGTAAAGGATCTGACACACTTGTAAACCAGCAATTATGGTATATACCCAGCAATTTGAAATATTTCTGAATTGTTCAGCACATCCCCAAATTGCTCGTGTAATGAAAGCACATGAAAATGTTATTATCATTGTTTCTAGTTGTCTTTCATTTCCCACTGGAAACTTTTTTGTCAGCTTAATACATTTTTGTTTGTTTTCAGCTCTGGCTTTATTTGGTTTTGGTCCTGGAATGAAAATGAGCTAATGACACCTTTTCTCAGCCTGCAGAGGCTTCCTCTGTCTAGCAAGAGCAGATTAGTTGCTCAGCGCATGATCTTAGAGTGAGATTGGGTGTTGCTGCTCTATTTGTTTATTCATATTTATTTTAGAGGAGGGGGATCCACGATGTATCTGTACAGAGCAGTGTCATCTACACCATCTGAACACTATTAATGGCACTTTGTACCTTAAAAATAAACACAATTGACTCTTCACTGGTTTTTTTGGGTTTTTTAATTATTAAATTAAAAGAAGAAATGCAATAGAAATCTGAAGAACCTCCTGCCAAAGGCCTAATTTACCAACTCATCATATTTTTCAGAGTTGAGAACAGAAGTGGCTCAGGGATTAGGAGTGATAGTTGTGTCATTTTACCTTCGGATTTTCAGTCTGCAGCTAGTCAGGCTGGTGACAAGTATTAACAGAAATGTTACTTAACAGCGTGGGATAGGATACAAAAGAACAGCCACAATCCCCCCTACCCCTAATGCTCCAAATGTTCTATGGACACTTTTCATGCTGGAAGCATAGAACAGCTGTAGCCCCCAAAAAAATAGCTCTCAGGTGACTTTCCTGCCTAATCCATAAGTAGTGCAGTGTTGCTTTATTCTCTGCAGTGTGGCTATCACAGCCAGGGACGAGCAGGGATGGCTGCAGCGTCTCCATCGTCAGCTGCTGCCAAAGGAGCGCCTCGGGAGCACAGACAGGCTCTTACAAAATGGAGTGGTTCTCTGGATGTGCTGATCCACAGGGCACCGTGCTGGCACATACTCAAGAGAAGTGGTGGATAGGGGAGGCTTACCTCAAAAGCAAATCCGCTACTACAAAGAATTTTGATGATAATGCCCCAATGAAAGCTTATAAAGAACTAAAATATGACAACTGTCATAACGACAGAAAACACTGTTTATGATATGAGATTGTTTCGCTAATTTTTCCTGGCATCCCTGAGGATAAGCAGGCATTTTAGTTCTCCATTTTTCACTTTGTTTGTCTGATATCAACCTAAGCATCTAGACTGCAGTGCTTTAAAACACAAACCTTGTAGAAGAATATCAAGCTGTGTGCAAACATACTGGAGATAGATTTGCCAGTGCAACATATTGTCTCTGGTACAATCACTCAATTACTAATAAAACCTCTGCAAACAAATGTTTCTTCAGTTTAAACAAGAATATAATAATACATATAATTTGAAACTGCAGAGCCTACATAAACTAAATAAATCATCAGGCCACAGCAAAGAAAAGGATTACTCTAAGTCCAAACCTAATGATAAAAGCAGTTAAAGATGTCCTTAGCAAAGGACAGAAGAAAGTGTGGACAAAATCGTATTATTCGAATCCCCAGTAGTTTCATCTGGTCTTGTGCAACCTTCTCAGCCCAAAGAGATCTCATCCATGACTGAGTCTCCTGAGCAGCATTGCACTACAACCACATGAAGAAAATACAAAATTACTTGCACAGACTTAAAACCAATCTGAACAAATCATATCCATAGCTGATATAAAGGGAAAAACATAGGTATGTTTAAAGTGAAGATAAATTTGTAAGTACAGGAGAAAGACACGTTCCTGTTCTCTTTCTCACATAAATTCACAGACACACTGCTGATATTCATAAATGTTTTGAGAAGAGGAAGAGGCTGTCTTCACTTTCCATTACTCGATTAAAAACTACTGTCAAAGGAACCATATTTCAGAAGCTATGAGTCCATGTAATGTCAACTTCAGACTCTTTAAAGAGATTTCAGAGTTGCTATATAAAAAAGAGTAATAAAAATTAAACTTGATAGACACTTCTAGCTGTCACTTGTTAGAGTTTTTACTACATGGAATTTAATTTCTCCATTGTAGCAGGCCTCTTTTATTAGACCACACAGATGCTAAACAGAAAATGTCTGTGTAAATTTCCTTGTTTTCCTGCAACAAGGATCTCTTGACACTTGTGGTTTTCCATTAAATAGTCTGAAACTTCAGAAGCTAAAAAGTTTACAACATAAAAAGGTGACAACTCTCAGCATAATCTATTTTTATAGTAACTAACGTTTGGTATGGTCATGGTTTTGAAAAACAAAATTATTTGGTTTTTTGTTCACAGCTTTTGACAAGAAGAAATTGCTTTCATATTATTACCCAGATTTACAGGAATAGGAGTTACTAATATTAGATACATGTTTTAAGTGTACAAAGTATATAGAAAAGCTGAAAACACACCTAGAGAAAAAAAAAATATTCAAGACAGGCATTTGCAATTAGTTTTGCCTAGCACTTCCTTCTTTTTCTGTAACTCTCTTCTCCCCCAGTTTTCTTCTGGAACTCAATATTTTCTTGATATTATTACTAAAAGCTTCTTCATTCTTCATTCTTCTCCTATTTGATTTTTTTGCTCAGTATAAATTAATCTATTTGTACTCTGTTAGTCTTCAAACTGTTTGAGTCTTTTCTATTTACTTCTTTTTAACTATTTCTCCTCTTATTTTGTGTCCTAACAGTTAAAAAAAAATTGAAAGAGGAAAAGAAAAGTTTCATAATTCTCCAGCTGAAGATAAAAGGAACGGAGGGAGAGTACTGCAGATGTCAATTGCGAAAATTACCTCGTCTCCATGATCAGCCAGACCTTGGATTTATTGAACTACAGGGCACTCTACAAGGCCTATTTAGTTTCTCACATTTGTTTCACAGCACTGAACCAGAAGAACCGAATGATTTGAGCATGGTTATTGATTAATATTTTTTATTGCAGATATTGTTCCAGGCACTTCTGGAAAAATATAGGTATGTTTAAAAGAAAATAAATACATAAATAAGATGGCACGCTGGACTCTTTCTCTCTTGCTCTTTCTCTCTCACCACACGTGTATCCATTAGCTCAGCTCTGGAAAGCTCCCGGCACAATTCATAACGATAGCAGGCACTTAGGAAAAAGTATAGGGATATTTAAAACCAAAACATATACATAAATAAGATAGTAAGGCAGGCTATATGCACATGTCAGCAGAGATGTGAAAGCTGTCTGAAGAATTCTGTCAGTAGTAAGTGTGCCACAAGGTAACTACGTGAATACTCGAGTGAGATGGACCAAAATAATTCCTTCCCTGATCAGTACCCTGCAAGAGCGTGACTTAGCAATGCAAAGGACATCTACAGGACAACAGGGGATGTGAAAGCTCTGCCTGGAGGAGCACTGGCTGCTATTTCAATAAGTTGTGGGGGGTTTATTTTCATTTGTTTGGGTTTTTTTTTGTTTTTTGAGTATTAAATCATACCTGAAATGCTAAGGGAAAATTCAAAAATTCAGAATTTCAGACTCACACTTCAAAAGCTGTGTACTTAAAAGTACAGAACTTTGCCATGTTTTCATGGTCTTGTCAGTTTAATCCATGGCAAGAGAAAAAAAATTCTCCTTAAACTCTGTTTTCTGAAGTGAGTTGGGTCATGAATGTATTCTAGGCCCTGGTGTGTCTGTTACTACTTGCTAAAAACATTTTCTAAATGCCTTTGGCTAAATCACAGAGAGGCTGTAAGTACCTACTAAGACTTCTCAAACAGAGAATGACTGCAACAGCTGCTGTTTCTCAAGTCACACACTTCCCAGTTTCCCACTAGCATCTTCGTGTAGACCAACCCTTCCTAGTGACTGAAGCAGATTTTCTGCATCAAAAATGTCTCTTATTTGTGTTGCAATGAAGAGATTTCATATTTCAGTGTCAAACCATGTCACTACAAGACAAACAGAAAACACTTTAATCTCAAACTATGTCTACAGAACGTACGGAAGGTGTGATGACAGTACAGACATCCCTTCTAGTTTGAATTTAGCTAGCATGGGAAATGGGAAGAGCCTGCATGTATAAGTGTAAGCTAGTGCAAACCTGATGGGGACACACCCTTGGGCTGCTAAGGAATAAAAATGAGCCATTCTTTGGGGTAACAGATTCCTAACAGAACCATCTCATTTTATGGCCTGCAGGTTAGAGGGTTGATGTGTAATGTTAGTACAGAACAACATCTTTTCATTTTACATAATGTAAATTTTTATTGATAATACATTGAGTTTTAATATTAACATATTCCAGGCACAAGGCTTGCACTATCAAATTCTGTTGTGTTGGCAAAATCATAAATTTCAACAGTATGTTTTCATAAACTATTAAGACTTTCTTATTTCTCTTGTTTACACGTCCTATTTCTGGCACTAGTATGCAAATAGTGAGATTTTCAGCCAATTGACCCATTATCTTCCTTCTTATCTCTTCTCTGACCCTACAATGAATAACCCAGTCTTTTCCCAAATTGTATTACTGTCCAGACTTTATATCTGCTTATAATTTCCTGGGATTTTTTTTTTCCAAGTCTGTGCAAGTTTGATGCTAACAAAGCTTCCTGGTTTATTTTAGCATGCTCTTTTTTTTTTTTTTTTTTTACAAAAAAACC
>VZTF01005306.1:707-222753 GCA_013397755.1 Cnemophilus loriae | reverse complement strand
TTTTTGACAAAATAACCTTAGAAACCTTAGCTTAAAAAATACAAAATATTCCTATCAAGAAGTGGCAAACATTCAGTGACAGATGTAAAAAATAAAGGATGTGTTAGAACACTTCAGATGTTGCCTCATGTCAGAGTTTCAGAAGTCTGTAACCGTTGTACATTTGTACATGGCCCCTGCTTCTGTGACATAATCAAATATGAAAAGACTAAAGATTATAAATAAAACTCAAAAGAAAATGTTTAAATTCTTAAACAAAATCTGAACATTTGCAAAAAATTTTCAAGTGCTACACTGATTAGAAGGAAACTGTTTCCCCATTGTCGAAAGGATGAGATTTAATCTTGTTATGAATCACAATAGAAACATCTAGAAATATCATTTCTGGTAAAATGGAAAATCAGATTTTTGAGCAGGGCTATTAATCCTTATGCTAAGTGTGGCCTGTATGACATGAAAAAGAGGCAGGTTCAGCCGCCCCAGGAGCTGGAAGCTCCACTTGTTTGATAATGAAGAAACAAGAAGACGTTCTCTTTTGTTACAGTTCTGATTCACAGACTGTTCCATCTAACAGAATACTAATTACCTTAAGTGGATTTCACAGTTGACAGAGACCTTTGCCGGGAAGACAAGCTTGACAAAGGCAATTGAAACTTAGCTAATGAAGAATACGAGATCCACCTTTGAGGAATGTTAAGTAAGTGCTTTGCTTTTCATGAAAGGTACCTCTTTTATATGTAAAGTAACCATAGAAATGTCAACATTTCATTTTAAGACACCTTGCTAAGTTCTGCAGAGGGTTATCAAATTACCTTTAGGTTTTCCTTTTCTGTAATTACATTTATTCATAGAGCATTTCCTTGCAGTGAAGCTGTGTGAACCAATCCTGAAAAAGGCATACTTAATGTTTGCTTAACACAGCTTAATCAAACCCGTCTTCATATTGACAATCATGGGATGGCAGCAGTTTTTCTTGCAAATGAGGGCTATGCAGGTATGGGTTTAGTTATTGCACAGTTACTTGAAACACACAAACGTGCAGGTGAGAGCCAGTACCGAAAAAAATGTTCTTTTAGGATCACATTACCTTGGGTAGCTCAAAATATGCAAATACCTACTGCCTTTGGTGCTGCTTGAGCTAATGCCAGCTTGGAATTAATATGAATTTGAGATGCTTTAGAAGCTACTGAGAAAGATGAGCAAAACCTTACTCGTGGTTGGCCGGGGCTCTGCTTGTTCAGTCAGGATCAAAACCACCCAATCCAAAAGCTTTAAGATTAACCCCCTCCTTTTTATACAAAAAGTTTCTTCCTCAGTGTAGAAGATCTGATGGTACTGCTGCGTTCTTACACACTGCAGGGTACATTGATGGGATCCTGTGCTGCTGTGAGTATGTTATGGCTCACCTGCATTTTCAGGGAATTAAGTCTTTAGGTTTCAGCACCAGTAAGATGTTTGATATGCACATAAATTAAAGTTGTTCAGGTAGTGGAAAGTTTCAAAGACTTCTTAAAGGCAGAAGCAGTTTATTTTCCAGTTATTCCAGGTTTTACTGAAGAAGCCAATCAGAGAAAGATTCCTTTGAAAATGATCTAGCTTAGAGTTTTTGCTCTCCCTTTTCTGAATCATGTCCTACATGATAGTTTCAATTATTTATTACAAGGCAATGGTAAAAAAGTGTTAATTAGCAAAGATGAAAAAGACCGACTCAATGGGAGCTCCTGTAAAGGAGCTCTTATTTCTAATGCCTGAGGTGACCACTAATTTACAGCTTTTGATAGCTTGCATGCATGGTTCACAGAATAAATTGGTCTTGGGGAAAATACACTGTACACCTTATTCACTGTGGTTAATAAAGAGGATCTAGCTTTTGCTGTTGTTTTGCTTTTTTTTTTTTTTTAGTTCATGCAATTTAGTTTTGATGAAATGGTTTAACTTGGCGGTGTTAGAAATTAAAATATGCAAAGAGAGAAAGAATGACACTGGAACGGCAAGATTTTCTCCATTCAGCTGAAATGCCCATGCCCAGCCCAAGAGGCCAGCTCTAAAAATAATCATGCTTTTTTTCTCATTTCTGTGCCTATGTCAGCTAGTCTTTTACATCTTATTAAAAGCTCTTTTAAAAAGCTTTAAAAATACTAATATCCCAAGATCTTTGCTTTTTTTGTTTGTCTTAGTAAAAATAAAAAAGGGGAAAAATAATGCATGACTAGATAATTATGCTAATAAAGAGAGTCATACAGAAGACTGAAATTAAAATTTCTCTTAATCATAATGGATCAAAAATATCTTCATATTTTATGTTTTAATATTTAATCACAACTTGACCTGCACAACAGTGTGAAACAAGTTCCTTAACAAAATTAAGTATTTCAATTAATTAGAATACTGAACAGGGGTAAACAATACAGTGGTCAGATGTCTAGTTTGACTCTTTTTTCGCCTGTAATCTCCAATGGAGATATCAGCTTGTTTCTTGAAAGTAGGTACACAGGAGTTCATATTTATCACTGGCTGTCTTAACTGGGTTTTATATAGGTGTGGCTGATATGTGACTTGCGTGTGAAGGATTCTATCTCTCCCTGCCCCTCCTTTATTCCCAACTCTCCTAGTTGTTACCAAACAAACCCCACCAAAACACCCACAAATCCAAAAAATCAGCTAAATAGGTCTACTAATTTTGTTCATTTATTTTGGCATTTAACATTGTTAGGTCAAGAGAACCATGTAAAATTTTTAGTGACCGCTATGAGAGACTAGGGGTTTCAAGGATCCAAGATGTGCCACGTATCACTCACAGCAAGTCCTACAAGGAAAGCAGAAGTCTTGAATTCTGAGTATTTTTTCTTTACCTCAGGTCATTGGCTCGGTGTTCAGCTGGTAGAAATTACTGAAACATTTTTTTCCAATGATATCTGAAAATGTGAAGTTTTTTGACCAAGTGCATGTTCCATCAGTGCTAACCCAGAATCCAGACTGTCCATTTACTTCTTTCCAACCCTGCTGCTCTTGCTCATGCCTGTATTCTTCATGTGGTTTCCCAGCATCACAGCCATGCAGGACGAATTCAAACCTCCAAGCAGATGAATTTATATGAAAAACTCACTCTTTTCTAAATTCTTTATGTTTAGATCTTTCAAGCCTTTCAGATCTTCCTCAATTAACACCTCTCCACTCAGCCTATTTTCCTTGTTTATTTGCTCATTTTGTTGTTGTTTTCTTTATTAATGAGATATTAATTGACAGTCTGTGATGTTTCTCATGTTTCAAGGTTTTTTCATCTCCCGATGAGCCTTGCTGAACATAAAATGAGAACAATGAACAAAGTCATTGTGAGAGTTAAACTAAAAAGGACTATAAAATGGTAAAGTCCAGAATCAACAGCAACAGATAAAAGATTAACATGATGCTGCTGTTGTGATGAGTTCATTATCACCATGTTCTAGTCAGAACAAAGGTGTGAAGGGAGATGAAGGTTTAACAACTTTAGAGTGTGATGTGAAAATAAATAAGATAACCACAATCTATTGTAAATTGCTATGGGCTTCAGGACATTTAAAATCCAGGAACAACTAAAATTCAGATACTTCCAAACTAACTGAAATAATTCAACTGTAAAGACAGAAAGGTAAATTTAACAGTCTGAGTATCTGAGGCTCATGTCCTCACCTGGAGAGGAGCTTTTGGAGCTCAGGTTTTTGAAAAGGTGTGGTAATACTTGATTTTACTCTTTTGATGACAGAAAGTAATGCTCTTCATTTAATTGTCATCCCATTCTTCAGGTTTTGAACGTTCTGGAAAATATTTTGTATATTTAACATTACTGAAGATAGACAGAGTTTTACAAATAGTGATTCTCCCCATTATCTTATAGAGGCTTCTAGCTTTATTTTATTGCCTTTTATTACCCTCTCTGCATTGATCAGAAGGCCCATTAAGAGTAGATGTACAGTTCTTACATAGCTGAGGCTGCATGTCATGAGTTTCATACCTGTTGCCGTGTGGCATGGTATTACCTGTGAAAATTCATGCCTCTCTAAGTTCCCCTCCTCTGTTTAAAACCAACAAAACATATGCTTTATTTGCATATTTTCATGCCTTTCCATGCAAAGTCTTTATTTTACCAAAAATAGAAAGGACTAGTAGGTGATTTCAGAGATTGTGCTCTGATATTTCTTTCAGCCAGGGCCAGTGCCAACACCAAACAGTAAAAAATAACTTGAAAGTACAGAGAGCAGAGGGTATAATCTGCTGGTGTTGAGGTGAGAGCATTTTTTTTATACTGATTCTTTTCTGTTTCACTTTCTGGTGGTGTAAAAAAATGTGCCACTCACTTTTAGAGATTGGTTCTGGGAGTAGGCAGTGGGCTTAACCAATCAGGAAATTAGAGACCCTATCATGCAGCTTCTCTAGTGAATCACAGAAGGGAGTGAAACAAAGCAAAAGGGGATTTATTAAAGATAAAATTTAATTAAAAGGACAGAATATGAGATATAATAAATATTAAAATAAAGAAATGCCTTCTGGGGCAGGTAGTGACATGAACATGGGATTAGTTTTAATAAGGTGAATAACCCTTCACTAATATGAGTATTGGGGTCAGAGTCTAGCCTAAGCATTTGAGTGTATTCTTGGGTTCAAATTATTCTTTTCCCAGATATGAAACAGTCAGCTTTTTTCTCTTCTAGCTGCACATAATTTTGAAAATTGTTTGGCAGACAAAAAAGAAATAAGAATGGAAAACTACAAGTTTGTGTTTCAAAAGGAGGGGGAATTAAAGCCTCTTCCGCTTTAATTAAGTTCTTCAAGTTTCAGTGGAGATACCAGAAGTACCATTGGTGCACCAGAAGACACAAAAAAATGAGTTAACTCATGTTCCTGTACAAAAGTGGATGACAAGTAAAACTAAAATGGCAAGGCACATTATGCAGATTTTTTGTGACTGGCAGTTAAAGATTTACATAAAATTAAAATAACCTTTAAAATTAGGACAACCAGGTCACTCTAATGTGATCTGAATTACTGAGCTAATGATATTCTTATCCTTCCATGTCTTCTAGCCACTGCGGCTGAAAATCCAAACCTGTGCAGGAAAAGTTAAGTTGGAAGGGCTACCCTGAGAAAACTACCCCATACTTCATTGGTGGTACATCTGAAGGCATAATACGGTTCTTAAGTAGATACTTAAAGCCAGAAATGTCTACAACTAAAAATAAACAAACCAGCTATTATTTCATATTACTCTTCCTTCTACGTTTCAGATCAGTTTTTATGCAGACAGAGATTTGATTTTGGTGCATATTCTTAATATACTATAAAGAACAAGACTGCAAAGTCATCAGTTAAGCAGCAGTAATGAAATTAGCAAATAATACTTAATTGATTTTGTGAAAAGTATAGTCAGGACCCAGCTGCATAAAAGGTACTTTTATGCTGTACTACTGGTAAAAACAAACCCAAAACTGGATTAAGTGGCCAGCTGGGGATACTGACCCCATAATTGAAGACCTGAGTGGTAAACAAGTATTTTAATTATCTCAGTGAAAAGGGTGTCTGGGGGGAGAGGGGAGGAGTGACCAGAGTACATGGTATTCTGGCAGTCTTCTAAAGATCCAATCATTGCTCAAGACTATAAATTAGAGGAATCATAAAGAATATATAATCTTTAGGATTTTATAAGCTCATGTTTTCCATTTCAAGCTCTCCAATGGATGGCAGAATCCAAGCTACTAGTTGTAATTAACCAGGTATGCAGACTTCCTTGCTTTCAGGACAGGAATTTTAACTCTGTTTTGTGAGTGTGTCTCTTTGTCCTTTGTGTGGGAGGCCGTTTTTCGCAGCCTTTTAATGATAAAAATGGTGACACGTTTTTTGTAAGGTTTCAATATGGTTGTTAGATGTGATTTATCTAAATTTATCGTTTGGCAAATTATATATAGTTGTCTACGACCTTCTGTTTCTATCAGAGAATGCTCCCAACCATATATATAAATACATACATAGGCTTGCAACCTCTATACAGCTATAGATAGATGTTTCTTGAGTAACTTGATTCATACACTCTAAACATTGGGCGGTGTTTGCAGTGATGATTGTGGGATACATGCATCTCAGTATTTTGTGCAATGATTTGGATGTAAGCACAAAATCACTGCTGATAAAACGTATGGCTGATGCAAAGATTGGTTGAGTGGTAAATAATTATAATTGTGCCTTGCATTCGTCTGCAATGATCTGGATTACAATGGTTATATTTATGTGACTGGAGCTGGGTCTGTCTGTGCTCTGAGGCAGCCAGACGCCTGCAAGCTCCAATTCAAAGGCAGGAGGATGCAGGCAGCCTAACCAGGGTGTTTGAACTCTCAGCACTGTTCATTAGCTCATTGAGCTCACAGCCCCACTGCTCCTCACTGCACAGCCCCTGTTTTGCTGCTGTCTGCGTTTGGAGTGGCAGTAGAAAGCATTTGTGTCTTCCTTAAAATCCCTTCACCCTTGATACTCTGGGCTCATTACAGCAAAATCAGTTCTAAAAGAAGAAAATGCAATTCTTTTCATCTTAATGAAAAGGAATTGGAGTCCTACCTGTAGCACAGGGGACTCAGCTAAGGTTGCTAAGGACAGACATCTGTTGTGGAGATTACATTGGATAAACAAACTTAGGTGTGGAAAAAATTTAATTAAAATAAAGCTATCTTACGGTCTTCTAAACTCAGAAATAATGGGCAGGAGCAGTTAGGTGGTGATAATCCTTTTAGGTGGCACTGAAGGTACGGATGCTGGAATGTTTTATCCTGATCTCATGTCCACACTAAAAAAGAAAAGCTGAAAAATTATGAAAATAACAAGTCACAAATACTAGGCAAAATTTTTATAGTAAAAAAAAGTCTCAATCTCTTTGGTGTTTTCAGCAAAAGCATGGGGCAAAACCTGTTTATAGACTTCTATGTGAAAGACAAGAAAATACTGAATTTTGAAAGGTTCTTTTTTATTTCTTGGGGAAAGGTCTATCAAACACCTGAGCACCACACAGACAAAAGTATGATTGCCTCACACAGTGGCACTAGCTGAGGTGATTTTAACCTAATGGCTTCAGATTGCGTTGTTGGAGACTGTAATCATATACTTGTGTATGTATATGTTTGTAAGCAGTGGAGATTAACTGTGAGACAAATGAAAATCAAGACCTCTGTTTCTTTGGGCAAAAGGCTTGGGAGTAGGTGAAATGCAATACCTCTGGTACTGCAGAGTTCAAACTAAATTAGTTAAGGCTCCCTTCTACCTTTAATATCCACAAATCTATGTTTTCTTATGCTTCAGGAGCATATTAATGCATCATTTACAACGAGAAGAGTTTTTGTGTTTTAATGACACATTTGTCCCGAATAACTGGTGTGTGTGACCATGTGTGTTACCGTGATATATTAAAACTCCTGCAGCAATATCATGTCTCCCAGGTGCAATATTGCAACCTGTATTTGCATAAGCACTTCAGCTATCGAATGTAGTGCATTTCCTTCTCTTATCAGCACGGATTTGCAGAATTCACTTACATACAAGTCTATAGAGAATAAAAGAGTACTTCAGGTTCCATAAAAGTTACGCTTAATGACTATTTTGATTGCTGTGGTTTTCACATCACATTTTATGTTTAAGTATTCAATGCATTTCTTTCAAATCTATCAGAGGAGAATTTTACCTAAAATGATGCAGTAATCAAACTGGCAGTTTCTTACTTTTCAGCTTTTCATCCTGAATGTAACTAGCTTATTATTAGGCCGTTAGCACTATTGCTTGTTAATTACTGTTTGTTAATTTGTTTTTAACTGGATTACTAGTAAACCTTCCAGTAGTCCCATATAAAAGAGAATCGAGAAAGAACACTTTTCAGTTGCTTTAAAAATCAAATCTAAAAAGAACGGACTTTCTTATAGGTCTGTGTAGAAATAGAAGCATACTAATAAATAAACGTACTGGGCTAAATACAAAATTAGATTTTTAATTAAAAAAAACCCCACGTTTGCTTTTCTTAGCCTAGGGGAAAATGTCAAAAGGTCTGACATACAGAAAAAAACTGCCACTCACCGAGTGAAAATCATCTCTTTTGAAGTTGCTGCAGTTAAGGCACTCTTAAACTTGGGTATCTAAAATTAAAAAAATTAGCTACATTTTAAAATATTTTTTATTTTATAAAAAATTTTATTAGTGGAGTCTGATGCGGACACACAATGTGATAAATATTAATAAGCCACTTAGAGAATAAATATCTAAAAAGTTAGTAAATACACAGTTTCTAAGCAACTCAAGTCATCATGTTCTTCCCCAGGTTTCCAGTCTAGACCTCTGTTTCACATTCCTTCTCCTCACTAGCACATTTTGGCATTGACTGTTCTGCAGTGATATTGGAATTGAGTTTTTGCCTAGGAGCCATAAGTTCAGACACTATATACTCATTCTTATTACAATCTGTGACCACAAAAGACACACAAGAAACTATTTTTCATTTCCATTTTGACTATGCACTACAATTACCACAGTTCAGTCACCTTGGACATTTCATGCCACATTTCTGTCTTATATTTTCCCTATTTCCTGAACACTTCTTATGATACCCTTCTTCATAAAATATTCTATGAAGGCTTTAAATGAAAGGTGAAATATGGAATTATTTAAATGAGGAGAAAGGCTAAAAAGCTGCAGGGTAAAGCTGCCACTCAAAGGGAGCTTGGCAAGCTGGAAAAACTTCATGAAGCTCAATACAGGAAAGCGCAGAGCCTTGCACTTGGGGCTCAGAATTCCCACACACCTCTGCAGTCTGGTTGCTGATGAGCCATGGGGTTATCTGGAGAGGCTGGAATACACATTGGAGATTTTGGCTGGGCCGGGCCCTGAGCAACCTCATTTGACTCCAGAGTGGAGTCAGGGTTGAAGTTGTTTTGAGTCAGGTGCTGGATGAAACATCTCCAGAAGCCCCTTCTGGAAAAAAAATTAAAAAAAAAAAAAAAAAAAAAAAAAAAAAAAGAAAAAAAAAAGAAAAAATAAAAATCCATGTCTCTATCTCAACACAGTTTCTTTCAGCGTTGGACCTGGAAGAGCTACAGCGGCTCTCGGACTCTGAACACACACAATGGCGTTGCACGTTCTCCCTCTTATATTCCCCTCCAAAAAATATATTGTAATTTAGAGTGCAAAAGAAAGGTGTTGTCTCCTCATTTTATTGATTTTTCATCTCTTAAGAATACAACTGAAAAGAATGTCTTTCTTCCATGATCAGATCTGAAATGCCACGAGACTACACTGCAGTTTGCTCTTTCTCAACTATAAGTTTTATTGCTGCTACTTCCCAAGTTCTCTACTAAACATGGACAGCTTGTGAAATACTTCAACCTGTCTGGCTTCTGATGGGTCTTCCTACAAAACTCTGACTTATCCCAGAACACTCTGTAGCTGTCATGACTGTCACTCCGAAAACCTTACTTCTACAGGAAAATCCACTGGGAATCACAGAATAACAGCAACATTAGCCAAAGTCCCTCTTTCTGTGGAAGAACACACAAGCAGACTTTACTTTTGTGTCATATCTCTGACTCTGAGAAGAATGCTGCTCCCAATTTTATAAGAATGATCAGACCACTGCAACCATTAGAATACATGCATTTTTTCCAGGAAAACACAGGTAAAGATCAGACACTGTCTAAAAAAATTTAAAAAAGCAGAACCTTACTGCTAAGTATGTTATTTAATAGCTATTGATAATGACATAAATTGAGCATATGGGGTTTTTAATCTACTGCTAACAGGAATAATAATATTGATGATGATGAGGAGGATAAATAGTTTAATACTGTTCTATCTAGCTTTGCACTAGATATGCTCTATGACTTGGACACCACTGTGGAATATCCAGGTTACACAAGGAAATATTGAATTGGTGTCAAGAAAACTGCTTACATAGTAATACACTTATTGACTTAATCAAAAAATGCAAAACGACTGTGCTTTATAACACTTAGAAGATCATTAGACTTTGTATCTCTCTTGTGACATATTAACCTTTCTACAACCATGGCAATATATACTTGTCAGGGGTGGTTTTCTTTGTGTTTTTGTCTTTTAGTAAATATAAAGTTAAACAACATAACTTTGACTTTCAAAAAGCAGTTATATTGGGATTGTTGGATAAGATTTTAAGACTATGAAGATTTAAATGTGTTCCAATATTTCTAAATTGCTGGAACCATAGAAATTAAATGTACTTTTCTCTGTGGCTTCCCCACAGTTTTCTCCATCTATTTTGTTTTTTTTTTTTAAGTGCTCCAACTTCCATTAGGTTAAAGATTTTACAGCACAGACTGCTCTTCTAGAGTTTCTGATGTCAAGTTTCTCCAGAGTCACATTAACAAATTACAGATATATGTAATATGCTTTCAAAATACATAAACATGGCATTCCTTGAGAGAATTTTCTTGCCAGTACAGCGATTGGGAAAATATTCCTTATTACTACCTATTTAAATTACCACTGCTTAATTAGGTATTATTGCTGAATTAGGGATTGATTTGTTATGTCAGGATTTACTGGTCCAGACTGTCACCCACTGTAGCCAAGTTTTCTCAGAATAAAAACAGTGAGGTGACCTTGGATCCTGGTGATGCTGCATGCCAGGCGATCCGGTGGTTAAAGGCCAGAGGAATACAAAATCTATTCCAATTCATTTTAGTTGCCAAGAGCAGACTGAGATTATCCAGGTAGACCTATCGGCTTTACAGAGAAAAGGCTTTTCCTTTTTAGGAGTTATTCTGAAAGTTCTATGTCCTCAAACTTCCTCCAAAAAAAATTTTTTCTGCAGAGCTATTGAGCTGGAAGTGTCTTTGTTTTGGGGGAGATTAAGCACTGCTGGTGTAATCCACTATTGCATCCACTGACTTCTGCACTAAAGGTTTGGTCCCTATTTTGAATAGTTACATCTCTGTTGAATTAACTACACTTCTACCAAATACCAAATGGACACATACCTTTTGTTTCTTTGGAATGAAAACTGAATTGATCTATAGGCAAGATAATTCACTAGTCTAGGGTTATGAAATAACAAAAATTGCACCACAAGTATTTCTGAAAACTATTTAAAAAGATGCAGTGAAGAAATAGACATATTAGAAAGTTCAGCAATCTTCTGGTTCTCATGTTCAAATTACAGATTATGGGACAATCTGGCTACCGTAGAGTAAAACCAAAATCTACAGAATGAAGTCAAAAGGTCTCAGTTTCTAAAAAATGCCAAAGAACATACAATGAGATCATTTTATTCTCCTGAGCTTCCAAATTCACAGGGTTAGATTTTACTGTCATTAACTTGAGCAATTTTTGAAGGAATTTCTACGGTTCAGCAGAACATAGACCTAAACTCTCAATTCATAGTCATCCATTTAACGTTTCTGCTTTCATTAAATTTGTGGTTTAGACACGATTAAGAAATAAAGCTACAAAAACAACATAAAATAGCCAACTATTGTAACATTTCTTGCCAAGAGGAAATCAAACACTGCAAAATAGCACTCAAAGAGATGCAGATATTTGAGTCTTTGCTTTAGACTTCTATGTATTTAAGAAGGACAGATCATTAAGTAAAAGAAAAAAATAAAAGAAAATTATAATAACGAAAGGAATTTTTGCATACTTACCCAAGGTGATGGATATGCATGTAATGAATGCACCATTGAATGATTTTTTTGTCCTAGCACCATCAGAAAAAAAGAGCCTTCCACTTCCTTTTAAGAAAATAGAATTAGTTCCACCCACTACTGACCTTTTACTAGTTTAACTTTGCCAGAACCCTTCAGTATAATTATTTTAAGAAGGTGATAAGTAATGGCAGTATCTAATACAATGATGTCTATAACGCATCATCTCCTATACCAACAAAACGATAATCGTTACAAAGGACTTGCCTGCGGTGTTCTCTATTCCCATGGCAGAAGGTAATGACTGCAGAAATTCAATATTGGGTCTAAGTTGCAGCTTCTTCAGAAAGAAAAGGGATGAACATCTTGGAGAACCGAAAGAGCTGCATAATCAATGGCTCTTCTCTTAAGTTGCGTGTGGTGAATGGAAAATAATAAAACAATAGATGTGTCTGATGTTTGAATTGAGGATCCATAATTTTGCAGGTTCACAGTCATTATGTATCTACATAATTATGTCAAACATTTGAATTAAGCTAAGAATAATTTAATAAGAAAATGAGCTGAACCTTATTTCAAAAGAAGGCTTGGCTACAGTTAGAAAATATTTTCACAAGTATACCGTAAGTTTGTATGACAATACATGGGAATATGATTACATCCAAAAATATGAAGTAATATATGCATCCATTATTTTAAGATGTTACATGAAAGAATGAAGAAATAGTGAAAAAATGGCAAGAGATTCCCTGACCAAAAAAAAAAAAAAAAAAAAAAAAGAAAGAATTTTTTTTTTTTTTTAAGGAATCTGTTTCCCTGTCCAGTTCACTGCTGAGCTGTGAATACAGTGGTACCAGCACAGCACCAAGAGGGGCAGGGGGCAATGGCTGGAGATAAGGACATTTGAGCCAGTATTGCCTTCAAAGAAATTCACGTGGCACCCTTCTCCAGGGGGAGAATTCAGTCCTTGGGAAGAGTGCGTGCTCCTCATCTAAATGAGACAGCGGCTCAAAACCTGCCGTGCGTGGGCTGCACCGTGACCCCAATGCCTGTGAAAGCACTCTGGCTGTGACCACTCTCACCCCTAATCTGATCCCTGAAAAGCGAGCCTTAGAAGACGTATAAAGTACTTACTCACTTCTGAACATGCTTTAAAGCTATCCCTTGGAGCAGATGGAGTTTATTTTGTAATCTCTGTACAGCAGCTGAGTGACAAAAAATATACTGCAGTGCAGTCCAGAGTCAGTGTTTCCCGTCATATTATTTGAAGTATTATAAAAATTACTTTGTCTAATCAAGGCACCCTTTCCTGTCCAAAGGGAAAGGTTAAGTTATTGTCAATGACATTTGATTAAATATTTGCTAATTTATTTTTCATTAATGGATATACTTGTTAGTCCCTGAGATAGCCTCAAGAACTCAGCACTAGAAAATCTTTCTCCATCTTTTTACAGATTTATAAATGTTTTAGTGATCTAATCAAAGTAAAGGAACAATGGAATATGATTTAAGTAAGCATTATAAAAAGAGCTGGTGAACAGCTAGTCTATCTTTGCACAATCTATTTTTGAGTAATTTTGAATAAGAATGAATTCCTTAATTTCAGTCTGTTTGGAAATAACTTATGAACAGAATTAGGACAGACATTCTTGAATATGTTAATTTTTGTAAGTTGTTTACCCAGTTCTAATAAATGTTAAAAATGAAATTTTTTACAAAATATATCCCCATTACAGCCTGATTTCTCATGGAGAAGAATGTGACACAATCTGGAAGCCCATTTTTTAATATTTTTTTTTCCAGAAACTGGGACAACTGAAAGAGGAGAGTGAGAAGGAAAGAGGCTCTATACTATTCTGTACTAAGAACATAATATATTATTATATAAATTCTTTATCTATGTATTATCATAAGAGCTCTATAGTATCGTTCCATAATGACTTTACTTTTTTAAATTTAATATGTACTTGAAAAGATGAACAGAAGACTTGATGGTATACTGCAGTTACCACTTACTTATTTCCACATAATATATGCTTTAGCTGATTTTACTTGCACTTTAGCTTTTTATGGTAATTGCCTACTCATCCTGTTCTCATCAACTAATTGGGAGTAATTATTACATCTCTAATTGACCAACAATAACTACGGTATCTTCTTTTGCTAATTAAAGGCTTGTTTAGGAGAATATTTAATTTGCTGTAGTAACTTTTTCTTCTTGGCAAGCAAGTCAACGTATTTATTATATTATTATTTTTTATTTTTATTCTGCTTGTATGAGGCAGTGCATGCAAAGCTCCCTAAGAAGATTATGTATAACACCTTATGTCTGCCATAAAAGGGCTCAGCTGAAGCTTATGTAATTGTTAAATGTCTTGTAAAAGGAATCTGTGACAAAGTTTCAGTTACGATATGGAAAGCATTCTAGCATAGGAAAAGCTCAAAAAATTAAAATTATTTTTCCCACAGATAATTTATTAGGGGTATTATTTTGGGCTAACTCCCATCTTGCACAGTCTTTAATGAGACCCCAAAGATAACACCGTACTGGTGAAGTCAATTGGCTGTTTGTTCATAATGCAAAGGTGACAGTCACCATCAGGAAGAGCTGTCCTCAGGCCTCTAAAATTAGGTGATTTCAGTCATCTTGGAAGCTGGACTGAAGCAGAGGAGGGAACAAGGAGACCCCTCTAGCTGCTCTTCCACCACACAAGTTCTGCAAGAGCGCTGGTGCTGCTGCCGTGCACAGAAGTAGGTGATGTACAGGAATCTCTGGGGAGATGTTCTGAAGATGCTCATGGAGGGGAGCCTTCACAGCTGCATCAAAGCAGTGTCTGGAAAGCAAGGTGGCAGCCTCAGGTATACAACCAGAAAATGACATGATTTCACATCCAGTTCCTCCTGTTACCACTTCTTGCCACAGACACAACACTGATTTGGCGTTGCCTAGTCCTCAGATTTAGCAAATCTGTGTGTAGGGATGAGCAAATTATGTTTAACCTCATCTTAGTGTAATTTAATTGCATGAGCTACACCACAACTCACAAGCTAAAGGCTTGTGTAAAACCCAAGAAACCAAACTTCCCGTAGTGCTGACTCAGAAACTGAGGACTGCATAGTTTCTTTGCTCAAGTGTTAAAGGCCCACAGTTGCTTCAGTCAGAGTTCCCAAAAAGTGCACTCTCACATGATTTCCTAATACAATTTATGTTCTCTCATGAACCAAGACAATGTACACAAGCTCAGCCTGCTGACAAAAAGGAAGAGGTCAATAGGCATTTGGGACTCCATAAAGCATCATCTGGGAGTTAAAGATCTACAAAATAAAGTTTTTCATATTTTCTCCTTAATCAATTATTGTTAATAAGTTAAAATACTAGGAAACATTTGCCATAGTCTTACAATATCTGAAGGGGAAAAAATATTTTTTTAATATGCCCAAAGGCTTTTTTTTTTTTTAAGGGAAGTATATCTTTCTGTGAAGAAGACAAGGACATTTTATTCTTACAGAAATCTCTACAAATAAGTGTATTACAATAGAAAATAGGGCCAAAGAAATATGCTTGGCATAAGCTTAAAAAGATTTAAACTGTGTGGTATGTAGCATAATAAATAAAATCTTTCTTTACTGAAAAAAATGACCTATTCTGCCTGACCTTGGTCAAATTAGAGTGGTTTTCACTCATAACAAACTACTTGTGTTGTCTCTGAGAGGCCACACCTTCCATAAGCAGCGACCTTCATTTCCTCTCCAGCAGCCTGGGAAGTCAGGAGGCCTTTTGAATGTAGGAATGATTTTTTCCTGCTATTCTGAAAACTAATCTGTACGTTATTCAAAGGAGAGTGCCATTTTGGAATCAAAACTAAAGCAGCACCATTTCACCTCCCATGTGATGCTTCTGTAGTTCAGGTTCTGGAACTGCACAGGTTATTTTTGTCTCGGTATGGCAGTTTTGCTGCATGAGGGCAGCTGTTTATTTCCAGTAATAGGTGATCCTTGGAATCTCTCCAAGCTGTAGTAGTTGTATCTGACCATGTGCTTACAGGAGAGGGGACTGTAGTGTTGTGTTTTATGTGTGTCCTTGGTCTTGAACATTTACTACCAGATCTGAACAACTTGGCCTGTTCTTATCTGTAAAGGCAGAAGAGCATGAAGTCTGTTTCTCAAGCAAGACTTAAAAGGAAAATAAATCCAGGATCCTTCTAGCAGCTAGAATGGAATTAATTGGAATAATTAATGAATGCTAAATATCATATTTAGTTGGAAACAGCTGATTTGAATATGAAGAAGCTTAAAAAAATAGATAAGAAATTTTCTGTGATTGGAAAAGAGAGCTTCAAAGTGCTTTTTGGCCTAAAACACAATTATTTCATAGTAAGTTACATATAATAATAATTGTTACATACAATTATTTCATACTATTTCAAACTACAGACAATTAAAATGAGAGATGGAGAATTAAGCATGAGCTAAAGGGGTAGGAAATCCTCATAAAGCAAAGGTTCCCAGTGCAGTGGTTAATAAGAACAAGTAGACTCCGTTCTCCCTATTTGGACCTATTTCTTAACTTATTCAAGGAAAACAAAAACCACTGAGGAGCTGCAGCTCAAACATTCTTGCTAGAACATCTAACATGGCTGGTTCTGAAGCTTCTCATTGGAAGTGGAACGTGTTTCTAGCACCCCCAAGCTGATTTCAGGATATTGCAGAATCTGCTTCTGAATTTGACACCAAATTAAGGGTGACTGTGCTGAATCTAAGTCACAGGCTTTATTCAAATTAATTGATTTTTTGAAAGAAGTAGTCAGATTGGGTTAACTGGGTTTATTAATTAATAGTGACTCAAGCATCTGTAGTTTTTACACACTGCTAATTCTTGGGTTTCATAAATGTGTAACTTATGAGCTAAATCTATAAAATTGTCCCCTACCACTCAGCTGATTAATATCTTACTCAATGTAAGTTTTCATGCTAATAAATATATGTTTAAGCAGGCAATGTAGCTGAATAAAAACAGTACTGATAGTTACAATATGAATAAATAATAATAATATAATAGCAGTGTAATCTGAATAAAAACAGATTTCCCCATTTGTTCAATTGAGAGTGGCTGACTTGAATGCAAAGCTGGAAAAAGACTGTGTAAATAGGTAACGTCAAAAGAGTATTCATAAAAATTTGGATTCAAAATATCCAGAAGAGCTTGTTTTCATGCTCAGAATATCAGTACATTTGAAGGTACACAAGATGTGGAGGGAGAATTGTAAAGCTGAAGGGAAAAACTGCTGTGATAGGCGAAAAGCAGCTCTTTCTCATTTTATATTGAAATTCAAACCATTTGGGGCCTGAGTCCTTAGGCAATTTTCTACATAGGAATTCATTTAATGATGTTATTATTTTCCCCTCAAATTGATGAAATGGAAGACATTATACTTTTAAATACTCCTTTCATATGTGGAAAAGATCAGAGAACATTGAACTCCTCCAGATCTGATTTTCTGCTAGAGCAGAACAGGATTTTTGGCCAGCTCAGTGCTGTATGAAGCATAACCATCCATTCACAGAGTATAACAGTAATGTTAAAATTCCCTCTTCACTATAGGAAGCTAGAATGGTTTAGTATCAGAGAATCATAAAATATGTGATGTTGGAAGGGACCCATCAGGATCATTCAGTCGAACTCCTGGCCCTGCACAGGATACCCCAGGAGTCACACCCTGTTCCTGAGAGCATTGTTGAAATGGTTCTTGAACTCTGTCAGGCTTGGTGCTACGACCACTTCCCTGGGGAGCCTGTTCCAGTGCCCAACCACCCTCCGGATGAAGAAATTTTTCCAAGTTTCCACATCCAACCTAAATCTCCCCTGACTCATCTTCGTAACGTTTCCTTGAGTCCTGTCACTGGTCACCACAGAGGAGATCAGTGCCTGCCCCTCCTCTTCCCGTCACAAGGAAGTGGTAACTGCAGTGAGGTCTCCCCTCAGTCTCCTCCAGGCTGAAACTCGATCAGTTCATGGTTGCTGTGGCCAAGATGGCCAACCCAGCACTTTGTTCATGAGATCCACTCTATTGACAAGCAGCAGATCAAGGAGAGCATCTTCCCGAGTAGGCTCCCTTAGGACCTGTCATCCAGGTGTTTTAGGAAACTTGTGGCCTGGGTGATGCTCCCAAATAATTTCTGGCAAGCTGAAGTCCCCCGTCAGGACAAGGGCAGTTGACATGGAAGTGTCCCTTAGTTCCTCAAAGTATAATTCCTCAGCGTCAGTGTCCTGGCTGGGAGTTCTGTAGTAGACTCCCACATCCGCATTTTTTGTTTGTCCCATGATTCTTATCCAGAGACTCATAACTGTGCCATTCCCAGTTGGGAGCTCCATACGTTCTATTCCTTCCATTGCATACAATGCCAGCCTCTGCCCATTTTGGCCTGCCTATCCCTCCTGAAGACCCTGTAACCATCCAACATGGCACTCCAGTCACAGGACTCTTCCCACCAGGTTTTACCTATGCTGGTGATGTCAAATCTCTGGTACTGGGCCACAGTTTTGAGCCCCTCTTGTTTGTTCCTCATGCTGCTGCTGTTAGTGCAGAAACATTTGAGGTATGGTTCTTTGTAGCCAACACCTTTTGAAGCAGATTGAGGAGTACCATTAGTGCTCGTTTCCCCAAGTTTCGGCACACCATCCCATCGCTCGTCACTGGCAAGCCAGTAAAACCATCCCATTACCTAAGGGTCATTGTAATTAAAAAAAAAAAAATTAAAAAAAAAAAATTGAAAAACATGTAAGTGTAATACACTGGACAAAGTCTTCACTGTTTAAAAACAAAACACTGACATGGACTTAAAACCAGATTTTCGAAAGCAGTCACTGACAAAACAAGCTAAGCATATCCGTCTAGGCTAGTTTATACCACACTTATTTCAGAGTTTCCCCAAACCAAGTGCAATGAAAATCAAAGTACTGTGCATTTCTCAACAAGTTTTTGTACTGACATAAACTGAAAAGGAAGCTACTATGGTATGGTCTGTTAAGCAGTGTGGGTTTGGCTGCTCAGTTATGCATGTCCTTGGAAGAGTGTAAGAGTGCAGGCACTTTATTCCTTATATACTTTATTCCTACCCTCTTTGCCCCATTTTTCATGGTTGAATTTTCCAAAATATTTGAGCAAAATCTGTTCCAACGTCTTGTTACCCTGGTCACCTGTCTCTGCATCTTGCCACATTTTCCTGTGCTGTCCCCATCCTATCACATTTTGCTGTGCTGTTCTGAGAGTAGATCTTCACCCAGCTCAGGTGTCATGGCAGCTGTGTGTGTAACGGCTCACAATGCTCTCTGCTTTATTCTCTTTTTTTCCCCCTAAAAATATTTGGGGATTGTGACCACAGAAGAAAATTAAGCTGAATTTCATAAAAATACTCAAGAAGAAAGATTCTCAGTGTAAGAGTTAATTCATTACCTACCGTTATGTATGTTAAATTGCAATTATTTTTCTTCCTTCATTTACCCTGCTATGTATATCAACACAAATCTCAATCTGCTATTTTACCACCCAGTCCTTGTGAGCACCTTCTGCATCTTTTTGTCATTACCCTTGCCTTCATTATCCTCAGTAACTTAGCAAACTGTGTCACTTCACTGCTTATTCTCTTTTTCAGATCGCTGATGAATACATCCCCCTGGGACTCCATGGTGATTTTCTTCCAGTAAGAAAACTGACCATTAACTCCTACTCTCCATTTATAAGCTGCTGCTGTGCGTGGTAAGTGTGCAGTGGGAGGCTTCTTTATATACTTACAATTTTTAAAAATTATTGCATCTAATTTATAATTACGTCTAATATATAAATGATATTTTAATGATATAAATATGTTCCTGAAAAGAGACTCAGCAATTATGCTTTTAAAATTAACTTTTCTTTTTCCTCTTATTGGAGTGTTTTAGGTTTGCCCTCTGTCGAACCTTGACGTTTTTGGTCTGCTTCTATTTTTTATGTATGTGAATCACTCGCTTTTCAATACCAAACTGTCAGAGACTTGTATATTTTGAAAAGAAGCCAAGTTTCAGTATCATTATACTTACACGTTCACCCTGAGGCGTAATTGTTCTAATACACAATTTTCATCCTGCAATTTAAAGGAAAGTTAGTGCATCTTTCTGCCTTCCAGTAACTGTCACAGGATTTTCAGTATGCATTGGATAACACAAGACCTTTCCTGTTCCCATGGAAATCAATAGTAACACTTCATACCCATTAAACTCTATCAGAGATAAAAAATGCGATCTACATAATTAGGACCCATTTTTGTTTGATCACTGGTTCATTTGAAATCAGGAGAACTGTTAGTCAGGAACACGCAGGGTGGGTTGCCATGAGCTAAAATTTTCAGACAACAAAAATGAAGGTGACATGCTGGGATCCCACCCGCTGGGACCCATCCTACTCCCGCCCCCTCACCAGGCAGACACGTCACGCCATGCTGGGGAATGCCAAGCTGAAGGAAAAGGGACTCACCCGGGCCCAGATGCACCCCTGGGAGCATCGATGCCTGAGGCTTATCTAGGAACAGAAAAGACACCAAGCGAGCAAAGCCTGTGCTTGCAGATGTGCTGAATGAGAAGTTCACTGAGTCCAGGCATGGGAGACCTGAGCAAAGGTAAAACACCTCTCAGTTTTTCTAGCCTCATATCTCACCTGAGCACTGCTCAGCATCATGACACCTAATTCAGAGTGTGATGCTTCCATGGTTGCAAGGATAGAGAGTAAAAGCAATGGGAATTTGCCATCCATGTACCTATTATTCAGGTTTCTGCATCAGGGTGGTGTGTCTCAGAGGTTCGTCTCTTAGGAGAGATTTAAGGCAGTTTCAATCCCCTTCTCTGGAACAGTGGAGCCAAGGATCTGAAATTTTTGGTGGACTCTCATCATTTTTTGGTTGGCAAAATAAATTATGTTTAGATGAAATAAAAATAGGGAAAAATAAATTTCCATAAAAATCCCCCAGTTTTCCAGATTTACAAAAGCTAGAGCATCACATACAGGATTAATCATAGACTGCTGTAACTATAAGTTAATATTTAAAAAAAGGGAAGAAGAATTTGCCAGATTTGCCAGAACCTGAAAGATACAGAAAGTTCAGAATCAACCCAGTAGTAATATGGCACACTAAAAGGGCAGAAAGTAACATAAAAAGTCAGTAAGACTGAGTAAAATAAATTTATTTATGTCCCAAAGGAACAAAATACAAATATTGGTCACATACAGTGTATTCAGGAACTTCAGCTCAAACCCTCACAGTAAGCGCCTTAGGATCACTGCAAGATTTCTTGACAGTGTAAGTTTTTTCACTCCAATGAGGTAGTTTAAAGCTTTGTAGAAACACACAACTACTCTGCCTTCTTACTGTGAGTCAAAGATGCAGCTCTAAGTAATGAATTGTAACTTCACCCCATGTAGCTACACCGGTCAACTCCTGCAGTCTTCAATGTGTCTTTTATTTGTATTTAAACGAACTAATGTAAGTATCATTTTCTAAAACGATGAATATCTGGTTATTTCTTTAGCAGCGCATTTCTTTATTTTGTATATTTTCTAGAACTAAATCGTAATCTAAGACACACTGTCTAAAAATAAAATACATGTTATGCACATGCTATGCACATGAAGTAAAAATCAAATACTTCTTCTTTACTGTATGTATAGTGCAGTTCTTTTTCTGACTTAATGAGTATCTAAAATGAACAGAGGCAAGCAGGAAGGCACCAACTTGCCAGTCCACCTGACCCCGAACATAATTTTAAAACACCAGTCTCAATTCTTGCAGACATCATTTATCCTCAACTCTAACCCCATATTCAGTTTTAGTATTACTTGTGATTACAGTGTCCTTAACAAAAGGTAGGCAAAGTAAAATTTCCTTATAAATCTCTGAAGCAGAATAAAATAGTTTGCACTGAAAATTCCTAAAGATTGGTATATAATTGGTATCAATTTAATTCTTCATAAAGCTCACTGTGACTTGCAGAATTTCAGATTTGTGTTTCTCCTTATGTTCCAGCCGTGCTTGGGATCCATAAAACTCTCAAATTTAGAAACTAGCACTTCTGTAGAAGATGTTCTGGGAAACTTAACTGTGAATGTTGCCAAAACGTGAATAAAAGCCTCTAAATATAAAATAATGACCTGGATATCCTGAAAGCAGTATTGTATGGAGATTGTAGGGCCACTACAAATCCTGCAAAGCCTACAAAGCTAATTAAAAATTCTGCTCAATTGAAAAAACAGCATGACAGAAATAAGTACCTATGAACAACCATTTTATTTTTACCTTGTGTTGATGCTGTATGAACTAGAACACTCTTAGTAATTAAAATATTCGAAGACCACATCTCTACTTGACTATCTCACTTTTTTTTCACCTGTCTTGCTCTCCAATTTTTCACCCCTTAGTTTTCTTCACAACAAGCTGCTGATCCAGCAAGCTGTAACTTTTCTATTATTGAGCTTTAAAAAAATTCTATATTTTACAAGTCTGATTTTGTACTGAACAGGTCTAAAATAGCAGAACAAGTTATTAAAATAAGCATAATTGTATAAACAAAATGTTCTGCCTATTCTTTAGAATGTATTACACCTATGAAATGACTAAAGAAAAAGAAAAGAGCACATTCTTAGCCCAACTTTTACCTTGCCTGGTTATCATAATATTTTTACAGTTGTAGGAGACGACTAGAAAGAAGCAAAATAATTTAAATAGAGATTACTAACCCGATACATTTCACAGATCGTCGCTATCTTCTCAGTTGTCAAGTACAAGGACCTATTTTGGTGCTCTGCGTTCAGTATTTGTTTTGATTTCTTTTCAACAAAATCTCTATGAAAATGGATCTGTTTAAAAAGCTTGCAATACCATATGGAAAGGCATTTTTAAAAAACATAGTTTTTAAATAGGGGAGCCAAAACATCAGAAAGTCTGCCTGTATTTGACTATAAGGAAAAGCAAATGAGATTTGATAGAGCTACTGAGATGGAATAAATTTATATAAATATAACTTCATATGACAGGTCACAGTAATTCTGGTAGGCAGAGAATATTTTCATTCTTCTGAGCCGATTAGTAACCCTCAAACAAAGCCTGTTACAAGGATCAAACCATAAGACAATCTACTGAACTATAAGGTGTTTAAAAGGGGTAGGACATGTTGCAGTGGGTTGAATACAACCTTTACCTATGGAATAACCCTGGTGGAGGTGAATTAGGTTATGCAGAAATACAACAGAAAGAGTTACAAGATGGAGGCGTAGTAAGCAAATCTGTGAGCAATATTCATCTATTCCCAACGCACTTGAGGTTATTCTGCTGAAGCTAACAAGGTAGAAAAGCAAGGAAAGTTCTGATCCTGTGACTACTGCCAACCTCTCTCCCGTAGTGCCGATACCGGTGTAGAACAGGAGCAGCAGTAGGTATGAAGGAAAAATAGTGCAAGGTAAAGTTTAGAGTGGTTTTTACATCAATAGTTTTGTCAATAATTTTGGTGTGACTGACTTCACCAAAATGCTGTTAAGACCGAGTTGGAAGGCAATTCAAACATTTCCATATGATTCCTGTTAAATTTCAGAAGTAAAATAGGTTCAGGTCTTTCCGAATTTAATGGAAAGTATGGTTCAAACCAAGCCTACAAACTATCACATGAGATAATTCTGATTGTCAAGAGCTTTATATTCAATAGATGAGGCAGATATCATCTACTTGATATTTCATCAGCTTCTTAGTCTAGGTGAAAAGAAGGAAATTCAGTTCCAGAGCACTTCCCAGGAAAGCTTTGTATTTTCTTTATCTTATTTTTATTATTTTTATTTTAAACTAAGGTAAAGCGTGTATGCATCTAACTTAGACATGTGAAGTTTTAGTACAGCAAACATAAAAGAAGTGTCTTTCAGTTTTGGTTTTTTTCCTAGGTAAAGGTAGATAAATGTCAAGAAAACTCTTTAATTTTATATTCTAAAAAAGAATGATTTATAGGGAAGACAAATCAAATTACTTACCTGTAGTGGGAGTGTTTTGAAGGTAGTTCCTTGTTTCTCTAAAGGTAACACTGAAAAATCTCTGATTATTCACCAATTTGTACTACAAAGTTAGGAGGCAGAAACTCCATTATTATTCCATTCTATTAAGAAGGGAAAAAAAAAAAAAAAGACCATGAAGAAAATTAACCATCAAAAACATGGAGATGAAAAGAAAAATATTCACCTTTACCTCACGTATCAAAAGCCCCAGAAGTTTCAAATGAGAAAAACAGGCAAGCTGCGCCTTCTGGAAGAAACACTGTTAAATTCACAGAGGCAGAGTTTTTAAAAGCATGATGTCATTCCTTTGGATTCTTGGTCCCCTTGGTTCCCAACAGAGCCAGCCAGGTTTGCATCTTTTAGCACGTAAGTACAGATATGAGTCTGACCAGCTGCACAGCTGAGCTGGAAGGACTATGGACACTTTCCTGGGGTCCAGTGCTCTGAGCAGCCCAGGACTGCAGTTTTTGCTTTTAGCATAAGTGACAGCTTCAGCTCACTTAATTTAGCAGCCTTCTGTCCACCCCTGTGGAGCAAAATTCATTTACTAAGTACTAACCCTTAGCTATTACTGGCCACCTCTAGGATGGAAATGTGTGCACATGAACCCAGAGGTAAGGATCACAAATCCATAATGCAGAAATAGAAATGCCCATTTAGGAGCAAACAGCTGGGAAATGTTAAAAGCAGAGGTGACAGAGAAAATGCACTGAAAGCAAAGTCTCACTATTTCTAATTTATTGAGCACTGAATTATTATCTGAATATAAAAGAAAGGACTTTTAAACATTAACTAAGACAGTTCACACCAAATTTAAAAGAAGGTTGTTTTATGGGAGATCTGACGAAGTTTGAACTGTAAGAACTTGGTCGAGTTCCTTAAATCTTGGACATGTATTGAAACTGAATTGAGGAGACAAAATCCGTATGGTTTGTAGTCAAAAATTGTACAGAAAAGCTTTAAGGGATCACTCGTTAGATAAAATGGCTCTGTAAAACTGCCTCATATACATGATCTTTCTTAACTCATACCTTTATATCTTTCATGTGCCCAACACAATGCGTCTGAACGTCTGCTTGAATACTCCATTATTTTAATTGATTATCATCGATGGCTAAAAGGAAGGTAAAATGATTGCACATCTCAAGAGAACATGATCTATTTTTGTTTAGATCTGTAGAATTAGCTTGTCAAAAAAGGAACTGTTAAAAATCTAATAAAACTGTACGATCAGTTCCTCAAAGTGATAGTTAAATCAATAACATGTGCAACCTATTATTCTGATTGACATAAGCCTTGAGTAGCCTGTCAGCAGAAGGTTATGCTATGAAACATAATTAAAGAAACATAAAATTGATTACATATGTAGGTCTTAAAACTGGAAAGGATTTCTGATTATTTTTCAAATATTGAAGTGTTTCTCTTCTGTTTGCACCAAATCAGTAGAAAAATCTCTTTTGGAATTTTAACATGTAACTCCTAAATTTGCTTTTATAATAAGAATGTACTTTTGCACCCTAAGAAGTGGTTCTGAATAGATAACTGATATTCTTTGAAAATACCAGTTTGAAATGTATGGTAATGAAATTCAGATGAATACTTCCTAATACATTCTCTGCTTAAATTTCTGTATCTCTCTAAGAGCACTACGTGTAAATTAAAACTGTAGAATATGAGTAATTTCTAAACTTACTTAAGATATATTTACTCTGAAGTTTACACGACAACAAGAACAAGGCATGTATCTTACTTTCATGTAAATCTCTGGGATGATTTGGATTATAATGGGTCCTGAATAAGGGAGAATCCCTATGGTTTTACATCTGAAAAAGCCTTTATATGGAGCTACGTAAGATGTCATTGTGCAAAGCCTATTTATTTTTCTTTTTGTAGAAAAGAAAGTAATTTTATTGGTCTTTATGGAGACATCAGGGTAAGATGATCAGAGATCTGGTTTCAGATGTATGTTTGAAGATACTTTAAACAGGTCAGTTAACTGTTGTAGAGATCCGTTTGCCTTTTTGTAAAATCAGAATAATACAAGAGATGAAAACCTATTAATACATTATAATAATATTTATATTATCAGCAGTTTTTTATTTGCAAGCCTTCTTATTTAATGTGCCTCAGTTACACTGAAGTTTTGTGGCCACTGTCACAGAACTATGATTAATCTATGGCTATAATGAAAAGACTACCTGGATCTCATTCTCTTTTTATTATACATTTTTTGTAATAGCGTAACTTCAAAGCTTTCAGTAGACATTGTATTCATGTACCCTGTGACAGGAGAATAGAGCTTGTTGTATATCACTCCCACCCAGTGCTTCTTCTCTGTCTGATTTTGTTTGTTGGTAGAAGTGTTAAATTGATGAGAAAGTAATCGCTATTCAGCATCATAATCAAAAGCCATCTTTGCATAGGACACTTGTCTAATTTAATCTTTTTGAAATCCATTTTAAACTGCCATTTTTCCCTAAATGAAGAGAATGGCATTTCCATGAGCTGCATTAGTTCTATCATTTCAATTGCATCAGAGTGGTTAATAGTACACATTGTGCAAGACAAGGGGAGGGAAGCAGAGGTAACAAATGATTCCCAAATTCTCATCTGCCTTCACTGATAGCCAAAGGTAGCAGCAGAAGAAAATGAAGCATTGTGCACAAATTCTGTCAGGCACACAGGCAGTCAGACTATGAATTTCAGGACTGTCAAGACTGCATGTTTCAATCAGTTTTGACATCTCCTGGCATTTCTCTTCAAATTCTGCTTTCTATAAATAATTCCTTTACTTAGGTATTCTTTCTAGTTCACTTTTGAGCATATAGAACTGCATCTCACCTCTTATTGTGGTTATTCTTTGTCTTCACTTTGGCAACCTATATAAACGAGAATTAAAACTTATTTTGCATTAAAACAGTCTAGTACATTTGGATGATGAAGCATATACTGCATTTTCAATTAAATTTGGCATTCTTATACCTAAATCTTGGAGAAATTACCAGAATCCCCTCTTCTTATTTCAGATAATCTGAGTTTTCTCAGGATTTAGGGGTCATGAGCCATAAGCATATCAGTACATAAGCTTGGCATTGCTAGAGGTCTAATGAAGTCTTTGGATGTACAAACTTGCAGAAAAAGCGGTGATAATCCTGTGTTACAAAATCATGGAAAAAGTCTGAAGACTGGAACAGGGACAATGTATGGAAAAACCTTCACAACTTTGCTGAGAAAAGCACAGAAAGTTCTGAATGTCAGAAACTGATTTCCTGTGAACCTTGCAAAGAATCTACCATGTCTGGCTTAGCTGAGACAGGCCTCTAAGAGCTCATTTCAAGACTGCAACTGAAATATCCCCAACAGTTGTTACAGTAATCAATAAACATATTTTATTTTTCATCTGAAACTGGATTCAAATTTCTGTCCCTAGAATTGCTTGTGAGTTCACACACTAATTGAAAAATTAGAAAAAGCGTTTAGTAGATACTAGAAGAGTGTTCTTCTTCGTATTTCTTTACTTTCCTGCTGAAAAGCAGATATTTTGAACTTTAAGTCATTCCTGCAGTTCCTTCTTGAATTAGTTTTAAAAATTCAATGAAACCTGACTCAACAATTGATAATGCTTTCATGAGTATTGCAAACAGTAGCCTAGTACATATTTCCTTTGTTCCATATTCTTCTGAGGATTCATCCAGGACTCCTATCCTACAATTTTAAACAAGGAGCCTGGTTTAAATCAGTGTTGCTCCAAGTCTCCCCAGTAAGTGCACCTTGTGTTCTTGTTTCAAGAGAAATATTGATCCATATACATGTAACAACACATTGGAAATACAGAAAATGTGATGACCTAGACAATTCTCTAAAAGCTACCTGTATCGTCAGTTTACCTCTATGAAACTCTGTAAAATTCAGTATATTTTGTTTTAATGCTGTGGCCCAGAGTAAGCCTGCCAGGCCAGTGCAGCCAAATGCTGTTTTCATTTAGAACAGTAGCAATTTGGCCTGTGACTTCAGTTAATAGATATATTGGTATTGCCTAGGACTGGGCCAAGAACAGATAACTGCAGTAACTGTTTGAAATTCTCCCAGTAGATTATTTCCTATGTACAATTACTTTTTAAGGTCTATCAATCTATATTACAGATATCTGTTATTTAGCATAGTTAGAAGGGAAAATGAAATGAAGCTGTAAAACATATGGCCTTGTTGGTCCACAGCAACTGGGACTGCGTGCCATTCTACTCAAGTTAGACTGTGAATCAGAGCTGGGAAAAAAATGCTAATACGTAGTCTTTAACATGAATCTAGAGGCTGTAGTTGCTATGTTTATTTTCAAACAATTATTTTCAGCTATTATTCAACTATTGATCTCTTGCCTATTTATGGAGTGGGGGCTATAAGACTGCAGAAATACTTCTCAAGGTGCTGGATCATTGTCAACAGAATTAGCAGAAAAAATATTTTCCTTATTGTAGCAAAAAGATAAAGAAATTAAATTCCAAAAGCTTTTCTTGCCTTTCTTTTCAGCCCCCCCAGTGTCTAGAATTCTTTTAGCTACTTCAGTTTGGAAACCTTTTCTTCCTCATCTATTTACCTCTGTAGATTATTCACTGCTGGCAATTAGCAACCAGAAGAAATCCTGCTGAGGAGAGCGAGTTAAAAGGGGACTTAAGAATGACTGTGCCTAGGAAACAAGCAGGCAATCTGGAGCAGCAGACTTCCAAATTTCAAATACACTCATTACAGAGATGAACAGCCAGAACAAGCCCTCTTCTTAATTCCTTTTATCTGGGTCTCCAATCTGCTCACAACAGTGTTTAGTCCAAAACTTAGTCCACTTCAGTGGGCTTGGAAAGGAAACTACTAAGATTCCAGCTTTCATTCTACCCCCGAAAAAGAGCAATTTAGGTAATGGCTGGCTACATCTGGATAATAATCAAATATCACTTTTCACATCCAAACCATTTCAGTCTGGCATCTTCCAGGAAGCCCTGGTGTCTACACAATGAAAACGGGAGGAAGGCTTTTCCTGCTGCCCAGCTTTCATCTGCAACAGGAAGAAACTGAAAACATTTTCAGTGATTTCAGTAAATCGGAATAGTCAGTCTTATGTACCATGTTTATGAGAAGGAAAATAATCTTACCTCTGTGGGTTAGCTTGGGATCTTTTCTTAAGGTTATAAAAGCTGCATAAACACAAGGCATTGGAGAAAAAACATTCCCCCAACTGCAGCTCTATTACAGCTGCTATTGCAGAAAATGCATTTTTGAACTTTCAAAGATCTTCTTAGTGTCCCTATTCATGAAGCCTGCATGATATTTTAACAGAGTGAATAAGTGACAAAGACTTTAGGTAAATTATCTTAAAAACATTGCCAGAAAACTGTTAAATAAAAGATGGCTTTTCAAACAGAATGTAAAATGTCACATAAAATATTATCATTAAATAACTGGTTTTTGAGGGAAAGCAAAGCCAAAGATGCAAAAGTCTCTTTAGGATTATTCACTTCTCACAAACAAAATCTGAAAATACAGAAAATATTTCAAAACCCAATTAATTTCACAGCTTCCAGCATCAAAAAAATCTGAACATACATCTTCAAGTTGCCTGATTCTTTTTGGTTTGACTCTAAAATACCACAGCGTAACAAGTCCTATGAAGAATTATGCATACAGAAAAGTGAGATAAGAAGGTTTTTTTACTAGATTTTTTAAATCAACTAAGCAAAAATGGTCCAAATGACACAGGAACTTACTTTGTAGCTGCTCCAGCAGGCTTGCCTCTATCACAGAAGTTGTGATTTTGCACTTGCTTTCCTGTTTTGAACGGTTTCTTGCCTCCCAAAACACTGAATCTTCTAGCCCAACCAAATTAAGAGACAATCCAAGTGAGACCACTCGGTCCTCACGTTCAACTCTCATGCACTTTGGAGTGATTTCTTAGAAGGATTTTTTAATAACCTGAACATTTCATAAGGGACACAAAGATGGTACCAAATTAGAAACATTTAAAGTTGGTCTTGAATTACTACATTTGACTTCCGATCTGAATTTTCATCTTGTTTGGAGATAATGCCATCCAGGCCTTTGATTTTGGAATATTCTTCACGATTTGTTTAGGTAAGAATGCATAACTGAGAAAGAGGACAGGTTTAGATTAGATATTAGGAAGAAATTCTTCACTGTGAGGGGGGGTAAGACACTGGCACAGGTTGCCTGGAAAAGCTGTGGATGCCCCATCCCTGGAAGTGTTCAAAGCCAGATTGGATGGAGCCCTAAGAAACCCGATCTAGTGGAAAGTGTCCCTGCCCATCACATGTCCAGGGAATCTTTAAGGTCCCTTCCAACTCAAATCACTCTGTGGTTCTATGGTTTTCTGCCTTTGCAAAAGGCTTTCATGGATGGTTTGGATGGGCCAGGCATGAATAAAAAGATTTTTCTTAGCTGTCCGTTTCAGGTGAAAATTGTTCAGGTGAAAACTGCCTACAAGTTGCAGGCAGGCAGTTTACCTGCCTGCAGCACTAAGGTCACCAGCTCCAGGAGCTGTAGATGTGCCATCAGAAAGCCAATTTCCATACAGATAGGCAAATCCAGTTATTATTTAAATGAATGCTTCAGAGGTGTGTGTGTAGTAGATGGCATGACGATTATTTTCTAAGCAATTGACCTATTTTAGGGTTTCTACCTCTTGAATATCCAGAAGAGGGTGTCCATGTATAGTATAACCTGGACACCCTCCCCCAACATTACCTACTCCAATAATAGATCAGTGAGATTTGCAGCCTTTGCCACTTCAGTAATGAGCACAAAATTCTGACTGGAGGTGATGTAATTGTGGGACATCAGGTCAGCCAGTCTTCATATTAATCCTTTGCTCCTTATTTCAGTTAAGAGCGATGAAACTGAGAATGCATGTAAAAGATTGAGATCATTTGTTCCCAGACCACTTTCTTAACATTTTTTATGTCTTTTTACAGTGTTTTATCTGGGTTTCCATCGCTCCTTTTGGGGATGATAGCAACTCAGCCTTTTAGGAATGACAGATCTATAGAGATACGTGCTCTTAGATCGCTATATTTTAAGGTTCCAAATAATTAGTACAGTAAAGTTAATTTTATAATTGAAGCATGCCTAAATGTTTAAATTATAAGCCAAACTACACTAGTTTAAGCCTGCAATAAGGAGACAATGCTGCTTTCATTCCCTTTCAGATTAATACTGGGCAGTGGTTTTATTTAGGATCTAATTGCTTGGAAAGTTCGAGTGGTCAGAAGCATCTTTTCTTTAAAGACAGGAAATATTAACTACTCCAATTAAATCAAACCTTCTAAGCTCACACAACATTCTCTGTAATCATTTTCACGACATGTAGATTTTTTGCTTGTATTAGAGAGAATCTAATTTTGCACGCTGAGTGTTCCAAAGGACTATTTGCTTCGCATGGGGTAAATGATGTGTATTTTTTGTTTTGTTCATTTATCTGATGCTGCCAGAAAATACCACTGGAGGGGGAATTGTGTGTTCAACATGAAGATACTCCTAGTTTTTATAGTTTCTCCTGGAAGGGTTGGAGATAATAAGAAATAAGGCTTGTATTTGCTTTTTGCTTTACTCATGCCAAATGCAGAGAGGCTGAAGCAGTCAGGGGATATGATATTAAAAGTCAAATTACAATAAAAACTACAATCAATGATTCTTTATAGCAACCAAAAATTAAAAGCAAATAACAAAAAACCACCCCTTTGGGGTCTTTTATTTGGTGATGTACTAAAATAAGTACATAGATTTATGCAAAATAATAAATCCACTGAAACTGAAGATAAAGTAAAATTAGGCCTATGCTTGATAGCTTTAAACAGCTATAGATCAAAACATATAGATATATTTCCCCAACAAGATGCATGTCCAGCTTTAATTGCACATAAATATTTATCTATATATATATCAGTGTTTCTGTAAAATTAAATATGTTGATAGCCACCAGTTCTGGTTTTGTGCATACCTTACTAAAGAAATCCAAATTACTCTATGCATTACATTAAGACAAGTAAAATATCCCATGTTCTCCTCTTGTCAGCACTTTCCAAGGATTTTTTTTTCTTTCATCTTTTCCTTCCTTACAGTGAGAAAGTTCCTCTGCATTAAAAGCAACTCATCACCGGAAATCTAAAATACAATCTTATGAAGCCCCACAGAAAAAACACTTCTTTAATTAAAGCTGTACCCCACTGCTGATTTTTTCTTAATTGACAAAAATGTAGATTTATTTATTTAATAAGATATTGAGAGACAATTTTTCATCTTTTCTTCCTCTGGGAAGTGTTTTATTGTTTGCTTCCTTTTTCTTGCCTGCTTGCTGTGTAATTTAAGACTGATGCCTCCCTCTGGGAAACAAAACTTGATCAGAGAACAGCCTGCACTGTCACCTAAACAAATTATGTTTTAGTCACTGCTGATGTTGGCTCTGTCATAATGGAAATGTATAATTAATGCCTTTGCTTTTACTGCTTTGGAAAGACAGCTCCCTGAATCTGGTTCAAGAGAGGGAATTTTAGGACTGCACCCTTTTCTCTTTCTAACCATTAACACAATGGATCCCTACCACTGCCTCTAAAAATAATGATCAGGTCCATATTCCCTACAGTTATTTATTAAATTTACAGTCCAGGCAATTTATTATTACTAAATAATAAAAATCTGCTGTGCAGCAAGAATTTGGCAAGGACTAAGAGAGGAGGGAAAACTCAGGAACACAGGTTAAATCCTATATTTCTCCTTTCAGCAGAGCTTGAAAAGATTAAGCTATTTCCATTAGTTTCCTGCAGAGTTGCAAGCAGTGATAATAGACATGTGCTAATTTCACTCTTGCACTGTGCTATGAAGCAGCATTTTAGATCATCTTTCACCTGTGACATGGCTCCAAATACCCCCAATTAGCAGCCCTCTTTTTATTTTCAGTTTTTGCTGTTGAACTTATAGCAATGACTAAACATCTGGTATTGTGACTACAAATAGCCTCCATCTCCTCACCTCTGGGATGCAGTGCAGCTTTAGACTATTTATACTTTGATCTAAAATTCTAAGTAACCAAATTATTCTTCTGTAATAGGTCCTAAGTGACATTAAATGGATGGTCTCAGCTTTTTCTTTCCAAAATGGACATCTCTCTCACCTCTTCTAGCTATTGCACTGCATAAAAAGCTCAACACAACGAAATAACAGAAACACCATTTTCAGGACTGAAATAACCTTTGATTTCTGCAAAGATACACAGAGACCAAGAAACACCAAAGGCAGTGAACTGTGCTTTAAACACATTCTAGTGACATTAGAAGCTCAGCATTTTAATTTAAGTTCATTATCACTGTGTCTGGAGCTGTACAAAAACCAGACCAAGGCAGCAAAGGTATACAACCTCAAAGAGTTGTGATCTAGATGGGTTGAAAATATGGGCAAAACAGACCTGGCCTCTAAAATTAAACTGCTACTCTATGCCATTTCCTTGTCAGGTATTTCTAGACATCATTTGCATATAGCTTCCTATTTCCACAGAAATATTCCCACATTCTGAAAATCTCTAATTCCATTGTTTGGTGCCACTACTCAAATAACAATTTGTAACTATCATCATCACCATCATCATCATCGTCATCTTATTTTACTTTATTTTACATAGAAAAATGGGGTGCAGGAGTTAAGTCATTTGCTGGACTTCTTACATGTTTTTTTTTTTCTCTTTGAATTAGAAATAGATGAGAAGAAATTGTAAAGCACAAGGTCTTGAGCTGATATAAATTGGGTTACTTATTCTGAAGCCATAAATAGCTAAGATTAATTCAGACAAGTCTTGAATGTGTCCCCAAATCTTCTGACTTCTAGTCTTGTAACTGAACCACTGAAGTATTCTTTGTCTATTTTGAGTCCTAGGAGGCAGATAGATACCTCTGCTGAGTGTGATACTGTTCATTGATATGCCCAAAACTATGAAACTTGCATCAAAAAAAAGTTTGATACAAGTTTGAGCTAACAATAGTTCTCCCTACGGAGACCTAAATCAAAAATGCTACCTTCTTTTTTAATGCAAAAATAAAATCATTTTCAGCCATTAGTTTAGAGAAAATAAGTCATTTTTAAAGGAATCAAGACTCAGCCAAAGTGTCTCTCATATCTTGAATCTGAATTAACTTCTTTTTTTGCCTGTGAAAACTTTCCTTTTGTTCCTTCTGGCTTTTTATTATTCTACTTCTTGTGTATGGACTAGGATCTCTTGAGAAAGCATCTGGGACAGAAGAAGGGTAGAAAAAGAGACTTCTTACCAGCCTTAGTCAGAGAAACCTAGATCGTCTAAAGATTACAGGCCAACAGCAAATTAACTTTCCTATCTTGAATTAGGCTGAGTTCCAGACATTCTGGGGGACATCACCTTCTGTTCAGGCATTCAGGTAATGAGAGTGGGGCCAGGCTCGGCCGCTTGCTCTGGCACAGCCACTGATATCCTTTGGGGAACAGGGAGGCAAGCGTGTAAACAGGACCTCCCTTGCAAACCCTCTTGACCTGGTCCCTCCAGTTTTCTCCTTTCCGGGTGGTGATAAGTCATTTAAATCCATTTATATATCAGCTGTCAAAGACTGATTTTTAGGGTATACATAGAACTGCAAAAGGTTAAAGCCTTTAGGAGGGTGATATAAGCCTTTTGGGGTGCATGTCATGCCTACAAACACCCCGACGAGGTGCTCAGTGGGCAGCACTGCTGAGATCTGGGTGTGCCCTGCAGACCTGCCTCAACAGCTCACCTGCTGAGGGGGCTGATGGGGGTGGTTTGTGCCAGGAAGGCAGCACAGCCCGGCCTAAAACCTCTCTCCTTTTCTGCAAGAGCAGCAGATTGGTGAAAACGACGTGTTTATAGTCTGATGTGTCTGGAGATAAGAGGGCCACAAGGCATAATAAAGTACAGAGAGGGTCGTTTGGCCCATGCTGCTTTCCTTGTTAAAATTCTCTCCCTATTCCAGCCCATGCACCATATCAGTTGCCTCCTTCCTCTGAAGTGAAGAGTGCTAACAGACAGATATTGGAACACAAGGAAAAGACTAAAGAGGATGCCTTGCCACAAGCTGAGAGTTTTGGGTTTTTAATGATGATTTGCCTACAGTAGAAACTTCATTGTCATTAGCTATTCAGCACAGCAGAGGGGCCTAAATAATAGAGCCTTCAGCATTAATAATATTTGGGACTTAAAGTTTTGAGATCCTGGGAAGTTTCCACTGAGCGCTGATAAAAGATAACACAGGAAGGAAACCAGAATGAGCTTTGAGGTGAAATGACAACAGCTGAGAGGCACTCATCACCATCAGAAAAACAGGCACACATCCACACAGGCACCTATAGAAAGTGGCTCTGTGTTAAAAATCACGAAATCTCTCTCATGACATGGAGGGCAACCCCCTGTAAGCAGGAAAACACCGGAAACAAGCAAACCCAAGAGTTATGTTTGTAGACACACATACATACATGATCAGAGATGAAAAAAAGCCAAAGTCTCTCTGAATGTTCGAATAACTGGGGAGAACACAATACCCCCGGGGAACCAGATTTTTCTTAAAATCTATTACTGGAAATCCTGTTTGCTAAACTTAACAGTCTGACATGGGATTCCTCACATAAATCACTGCAGTCAGGCAAATGTAGGAATCCCTCTGAGGTCTTCATAATACTGTCAAGAGATATCCATGTGTTAACCTCCCTCCTGCGCAGCTATTTTTGTTCTTCTCCTTAGTTTGCGGACACAAAGGGTATAATTTATTTTAATTATTTGTTTTCAAGTTGAATGGCTACAGACGCTGAACAAGAAATATCATTAGGCTCCAGCATATCAAATAGCATTGTCAAGATGCTATTCATTTGGTAGGCACACAAAGAGAATGATAACATTTTTATTTAACATTGATAAGCTGAATGTATATATTTATAAAGGTAGCACACCAACTTATATTGCAATACAATACATTTGATAATATTGTAGCAGAGATCTTGAGATAACAACATTATCAAAGGAGAAAAATTCACAGAGAAAGGAAATATTATAGCACATTTATCATTTACATACCTCGTGAGGTTAGGACCTTTATCTTTCTGACGGTATTTTTACTGGAGTGGGATAAAGATAAATGCTCTATAATGTACATTTGTCTTCACAGTATTGATAGTGCCATCCTTCACTCACTATGGGCAAAGATAGAAACAAAAGTATGTTACAGTGACCTGTCTTTTATCTGTGATAGGCTCCATCTTCATCCTTGCACTTCAGCACTTGCAATAAATTGCTTAATATACATTTAGCTGAATTTGCATCTATACATTATCCATACAGATAGCTCAGAAAGTCCTATTTCAATGTAAATGGGGAGCAATATCACTGGAAGGAAGGAAATTAAGCTGAAATAAAAATATTGCAAGATGAGAGTTGGGATTAAAACCTCGCGATGATCGCACAGAACAACTGTGAGGTTCCTTTATTATCTTGTAATTACAAGGAAAACACAGACTTGACAGTTAAGACTCAGAGGGTGAAAAAATAGCTCTCAGCCATAACAGCTGTCTCAGAAGACCAATACCATCGAGAGTGCCTTGTATTGTGCCCTGTGCTTCCCACTGCTGGAAGCAACTGTGGTGCCCTCTTACCTTCTTTCCTTCCGTAGGACCAGCTGTATATTCCATGGCAGGCACAGAAAGGTTTGACTAACATCCACCCACCCACCCAGGGAGGCAGGCAAGGGAGTTAGGGAAGTTTCCACTCTTCAAAGCTTTCACATGGGAGTGCCTAATGCAGGCTACTGTGTTGTTTTTGTATGACAGATAAACCTTAATTTTCCACCATATTTACATATAGACCAGGGGTTTCTGTGTCATGGACTAGAAATTGTGTGTTCAGTACCTATTATTGCCTGAAAGGCCTGTGGATTTATTTTTCCTTGTAACACCACTGTATATTAATGTAATATTTTCCACCTGAATCCCTAATGGTACTTTCACAATTAAATTAAAAATACTTTACAATATTCTTCTAAAATATTCACAACCCTGATTTTACAAACACATTCCACAATTTAGTCGAGTTCAGCTTGAGCTCTGCACCCTTTTTGCCTCTAAACACTGACCAAAAATTGTGATGGCTATCACTTGGGAAATGCCCCTTATGACAGAGCCTATTTTAACCATTAATTGGTATCTAATACCACCATAGTCTTGTTTTCATTCAGAGAAACCAAAGTGCTTAATCTAACACTAGAAAAAAGCCTCTCCAGTGGCTTTGCCTATCTTGTCCTGCATTCTGTTTGTGAGTGGCATAGCTCTAAGGAATACATTATTACTGCTGCAGACCACTCCAAATGATTCAGAGACCCTTTATATCGTAGCCAAAAACAGATGAAGAAGAATTAGGTCCTCTGGGACCTAGATATTATCCAGTTCAGCTGAAGCCATTCTCACTTGGTTTGTCTGAGAGTGATTTTGCATTTTAATTTTTAATAATTCTTTAATCCATCTAAAATGGAGGAGAGAAAATAAAGCAGAATCCCTCTGCTGTTTCCTTCCTTCCTTTCTGCCTTATTCATTTTCCAATTTTTTATTTTTTCAATTACGTATTCCCCTGGTTTTTGAAGCTGTTGATTGAACACACTGGTATTTCTTTTCTGTACTGTGAATCACTAAATAGGAACTTGCTAGGAGCTAGACTTTTTTTCTATTCTCCTTCTTATTTTACTAAAAAAAATCTTCTGTGAAGACACCCCTTTGTATTGCATTGAAAGTTAGAAGCATGTAGAAACAGCCAAACTAGAATTAAGGTTTCCCTGTATTCTTCATAGATTCTCTCCCTTTCTATTTCACCTCCTCCTTCTTCTAATCTAACTTTTCCACGCTATTTCTTCCTACTTTCTATTCTTTCATTTCAGCAGATTTCTTTATCGCACTTTGTCTTACCATGGTCTAGTTCCTGTACATTCCTTATAGAGATGTGTGTATATTACTGAAACTCCCTCAGAACCTTGAAACATTTTCTTTATTTTAAAAGCAGCTGTATCTCAGTTTCATAAAGAAAAAGATTAACTTTAGCTCAAAGCTGCTCTGTGAGGAAAAGTCCCGTTTCTAAATGCACAAACCAGAGAGAACACACCCAAACCTCGGCAGGTAGCCATTTTTTGCCAGCAGTTTAAAAACAAAAGAAGCTATGAAATGTAGATACAGAGGGGGAAGCTGAACGGTGAGTGTGGGAGAAATGTCGTTTACTTCAATCTTCACAACTCCAAAGTCTGAAAAATCTGTGTGGACTGAGCCTGTATCTTACACATAATTACATGTAATGTGAAGAGCTGAAGTGGAGAGGATTAGTTTGCTGCTAGTTCCAGCGAATGCTCACAGCCTGATTGTATTTTCAGGGCACTGGTGGGCAGCAACAGATGGTGGTCATTTCCCTGGCAGGCCATAGCAGGGATAATTACCAGACACAGTTCCAAGGTTTATGATATTATAAAGCTCTCTTTCATTTCTCATTCACTGCATGTGGAAAGCATGGCCTTTTAACTCCTTTCTTATTGATTTTATACTAGTGCAACACCTTTGCCTCCAGTGATTTTGAAATAATTCAGTGGTGAAGTAAAACAAGAAATAGACCTTTTAAGTCAATAAAAATAATTTAAAAAAACTCCTGATCTTACTGCTGATTTTTTTTTTTTGCATTTGAAGAACAGCTTTGTGTTGATTAATGAAATAAAATGCAATAATTGCTGGCAGAATTTGCTGCTGTCCTTTAAAAATTGCTGATGCTTAAGATGATTCTGAAATAAATTAGTCAGTGAGTTAACTATGCCTACAAAACTAGTAACACTTGGAATGTGCCAGCCAGAATCCAGAATGCCTGTTTTTAACTGGACTAGCTGAAAGTTTTTTGGATTAGTCTGTTCTGGATTGATTTCAGTGCATCAAATAAAGAAGATAAAACTCGGGCCTTTGGGAGTAAACAGAATAGATGTTAAGGCAAGTTAGAGCACATGGGTCAAGATCAGGCACAGATTTTAGCAGAACATTTTTCTTCACGCTGTTTTTTAGAAAGAGGAAAGAAATTAACTACTCTTTGTGTCTCTATTAATAATGAAGAGACTCACTCTTCTGATAAACTTAATTAAATGTGGTTAAATTGGCTAAGCCTGAAATTTAACACATTTCAGAAGCTCAGTGTCTGAGCAGGGAGTTTTACCCAGTCAGTCCAGACGGACATTGAAAAGCTTTAGAATCAGGCCAACTCAAGTTCAACAAACAAAAGCAAAAAGTTCTGCACCTAGGGCAGAATAACCTTGTGTGTCAGTACAGGCTGGAAGCCAGCAGAGCAAGAGCTGCGCTGGAAACACTCCGGCAGTCACTGTGGATGCCTAGCTGGAACTGAGCTACAAAGTGTGCTCTCACAGCAACAAGGCGAACTGAACACATATGTTGGGAGGAGAGCAGCCAGCAGGTCATTTATTATACCCTTTAACTCTGTGCGTGTTGAAGTTCACCTGAAACACCGGTTTTTGAACTCTCCAGCTCGAGAGAGATGTTGAGAATTTTGAGAAAATCCAGTAGAAGGCTGTAAGACAGTAACAGCCCTACAACACAGGACTTTCGAGGAGAGACAGGCAGCTGCACTTGTTTGGCTCAGAGAGTAGGTGGCTGTAGAGTCTGCAGCTACACAGCTACAAGCATAATGCAGCCCAGCTCTTCTCAGTATGGATGGTGGAGGAAAGAGTTCGTCGTTGTGATGGGAGAGCAGGGCTGGAAGGGGTTACCCTGAGAGGCAGTGCAAACTCGTCCTTGGAAGTTCTCCAGACTCCAGCAAACAAGGCCCTGGCTGGCCTGATCGAGGGTTGGTGACAGCTGGGGTTTGAGAGGAACGCTCCCCAGGGTGACCTCCTTTTCAACCAACATCTCTACCATTCTCTTGCAAGTTTTCTTTCATTTTTTTGTGCAGTACTTTGATGATGAACTTAAGCAAGTGCTCTCCACCCTTTCCTTGAAGTGGAAATGTAATAGGTGACACATTTTGCTATGGATTTTTTTGGAAACTAACACTGGCAACAGTGTTAGAAAACAAAGAATATAAAAACCCCAGAATAGCAGTGAATTTTTATGCATCATGAGTTCATTTCTTGTCTCGGTTTCTAACCATATATTAGCCAGCTAGAACAGCACAGGAGTCAATGAAAGACAGCCCAAGGGGAAACAGATGTGCTCAGCACTCCCACCTTCTACACCTCTAAGGTATTTGGTGTTTATCAGGAGAGTTGTCTCATACAGAAGCTGAGAACTGCAATTTCACCTATATTTGAAAGCCAGAAAGTAATACAAGCTGGGATGAAAATTAATTACGAGAATTTAACAGAGTGGAAAATATATAGAGAGGGGAAAGAAAAAAACCACTTTCTTCTCAAAAAAGAAAATGAAAAAAAATAACAGTACCAAATTAGCTGATTAGAGAAATTTGGGAGTCTTTTTTGCATCTAGTTAGACAAATAACCAAAGGGTTAACATACTTCTTTTAGACCAAGCAGTTTCCTAAGGTTATGATATATTGCCATGGACATAGTCTATGCTGTATACCCATTATTGTTTTGTCTCTAATTTTGTTTCAGGTCTGGAAAAAATTATACCACCTTGCAAAATTATACCTTGCATGTGGGTTATTACTGGGGGTTAGTGAAGAAGAGTTTGTTGTTTTGTAGAAGCTGTTAGAGAAAGTAAAAAATGTCCCCCTATCTCTTATTGGAGGCCCTCTGAGACCTTCTTAGGGAGTCCTGTCACAGTGACCTCTTGTGACGATTCCCTTCAGATCTCACCAGAATTGATCCTTGGCAAGCTCAAAAGCAAGGAGAAAATGAGAACTGACAGAAGATACTCTTCCTAGGAGTAAATATATTGCCTCACTGAAGCTCTTATCCTTTACTGTCCCTGAGTAATAAGTCCTGAATTTGGCTTGTGAAGTGCTGTAAGAAAATGAAACTGTGGTCTGTGAGATACTAATATTTCTTGAAAGAAGGAGGGGGATCATTCCTGTCCTCTGATTAATGCCTCATGCACTGCTCTAGTCCATTAGAGACATAAAGGTGCCTTTAACAGGCCTCTGAGCAAAGTGCTTTATGCAATGTACTCCCTGTCCTTGACACAGAGACAGAGAGTATCTTAAGCAGCGTCTCCGACTAACACAAAGTATTCAGAAACAGAGGAATGCCTCCAGGGAGCTCTTTCTGCCAAGAGAAATTAGAGCAGCTCGCGGTTATTCTAACTTAAAGGAGAAGCTGAGTCGTGCTCTGGGCTGTGGGGTGGTAGAGGTGCTGACCATGCCCAGCCCTCACCCACTGCTCGGTGGCTGAGTGGAGAGGTCATGGCAGAGCTTCCCTGGCCTGTGCTCCTGGGATTGTGAGGGCATCCTGCTGGTCCCAGCCATCACTAACACAACAAGGGGCAGGTTTAGCCCCCTACCAAGATCATGAAGGTGGCAGAACTTCAGAAAGTTATTGTATTTTATTTGTTTAGCTCAACTTAAACCGTACTAAAACATTTAAACAAGGGGAATGGATGTTTCAAATACGTTTTCATTTCTAAGTCAGACTGATACAGGTAGCAGCATGCACTGACTAATGGCAGTGCTAGACTATGATTCAGTAGTAGAGCTGCAATGTATTTACATTTCGAACACAGGTGGTACAAACAACTCTGTGGGCCCTGCCTGGTAAAATTTTTAAGTGCGTGTGTGTGTGTGCACCGTACGGCCTGATTGCCGTATGATCTTCTCTGTCGTTTTATTAAGGTTTTCTTATAAGTGTTGGAAATCACTTTTATTATGAAAGATCAGCCCATCCACCCAAATAAAACAAAAACTGCACAATGAAACTACAGCAGTTTGGCTACAGAAAACAGTGGGAAGATCTAAAATAGAAAGGATGACTGGTTATGAAAGAAACAGTTTGAGAATTTTAAGAGACAATCCGAAATTTTGGGAAAAGGGGAAGTCATAAAGGAAGAAGGAAAAGATTATTTCTCTGTAGTACTTTTACTAAACTACTGTCAAAGATTACCTTGATAAGAGCATCAGTTCCTCAAGATCACCAACACAAGAACTAATGTAAACTCACAATACGAGTTACAGTGCTGACTGGAGCAGCCAATCTGTTGGCACTCTTCTGGTCTGTCACTTAACATCTTTATGATAAGCATCATGTTGAATCTGAGTATTTGAGCAAAAGGATTATTTCCCACCAATAACCCATCAAATATTCCACCAATATCGGCATTTCCCACAAGGATATTTTCCTTCAAAGAAGTATTTGGCACCAAAGCACTCAAGAGAGAGTTACGAACAGAAAATTCTTAACTAGTAGGAATCTACTCATCTTCAACCTTCACAATTTTCTTGAATTTAGGATCTCTGTCATATTCTGTGGTTCCACAGAAGCCCTTTCAGAAACAATTTTGCTATCGAAAGTGGAAGCCAATGTCAGGAACTTTGTGTTACTGTTTATGCAATTGAAATGCCCGCTGAACAACTCGTCCTCTGCTGTGCTGTTGTACTTGTCTATTTCTATGTGCCAGCTGTGGTATTTTCTGGAGTATATACCCTCATGGTATCTAATCACTGACAGTCAAACACTCTACTTAGGTATGGCTCCAGCAGTGCATAGGAGCCATAAAGAAAACTTAATGAGCTTCCTGGGGTTTGCCTGTAATAGAGAAATGTGCATGTGGCATAGAGCTGCTTGGTGCTAATTCTGAACGGGATAACAAAAAAAAAGGTGTCAAATCTAATACAGGGAAGCCTTGCTCCAATGGGAGAAAACTATCAAGTGCTGAATTTATAGAAAACCCTTTTAACAGCACTAACCTAGAAATGAAAATATGAACCTGGATATGATAATATCTGAAACTCCAGAAAATGTCTGCCTTTAAATTTCTTCTTTCACAAGTGGTAGGGCTAACAAACTTCTTCCTATAGATTTATGACTTACATCCTTTTATCCCATGACCCTCTCTACAGTAATTCTACTTCTCTCCTATGCATTCAGATATCTTTCTTTTTCACTTTTGCAATATTAAGACCTTCCTCCAGATTCTCTAAAGTCCTCATACTACTCTCCCATCCCCACCCCATTGTCCCCCAAATCCTATTAAGAAAGAAGAAATGGCCATGACTGTGAGACACAATTTTTTTTAATAACTCATCTAGCACAACCAAACAGATCAACTCAAACTCCCCTTATTTTTGCCCTGAATTCTCATTATTGGCAAAATGTCTTCCCTCAGGACAACTATTGAAAATTGAAAGCAATTCAAACCTCTAGGAGGTTTGAAAAACCTTTTTTCTCTCAAAATTAAACTGCTTAATAGGTTGAAAAATTACTTGGGAGAATAATAAATGTTTGCAGAACAAATAAAACAAGATGACCACGATAAGTAACTATAAATAAAAGTAGGAACTCAAGAAATCTGATTTTTACCATAACTTTGAAGCACAGATGAAGGCCCTTCCTAAACAAATAATTTACTGTAATCCCATCATTCCTGAATTTGTTACTTAGTTTCACCCCGTTGCTCTTTTTCAGTCATCGCTCTCACGGAACATCACACGATTTTCAGAGGGAGCTCCGTGTTACATCTCAGCACCACAGCAGCTGCAGTGTGGTGGCGCAGAGCTGGGGCACCAAGGGAGAGTCCCTGCTGAGGCTGTGCGCTCAGTCCAAGTGGGACTTGATTCCACAGCCAGAGCTCCGAGGGGATGTCCCAGGACCCAGCAACTACTGGTGGTGAGCTACAGCATCATGTCTATGCACCATCTTCACACTCCTCGATTTCCATGGGAAGAAAACCCAGGAATGTATACAAGGAAATTGCAGTCTGTTCAATATACTGTCTGAATCAGATTCCTGTTCACAACTGACTTTAAAATACCTAGTTTGAGATGTGTGTAGATAGAAACATTCCTATAGAAACATTTAAGGGTCATCTATATATTTTTTTTCTATTACTCATTTTCATTTCACAAACAAGAATTTCCTTTCTCTCTTTACAAGTTCCTTTTATTATCTTTCCTCTCTATCTAAAAATGCAACAAAAAGAGCAAAACCACATAAACATGAGATTTATCGTAATAATTTCTTTAAAGCCTAAATGTTTTAAGATCAGACAGAGAAGCATATGTATATTTTATGAAGTTTGCAAACATTAGATACTCTCTGATCAAAATATGTTGTGCTTTATGCTGAGGAATATCTGTGGTAGAATATTTTCTATTATATCAGATGTACACTTGAACTTTCTACTTAAACTGAGAATTAAGTCAGCTGATTCTCTAGTCCCACGGGCTTCCTTGTTTCAGTGATGAAACATTATTAGGCATTAGCTACTTTAAATCAGCTTCTCAACTACACAAGAGTAATAACCTCAAATAGTTCTTCACATAAGATCTATTCCAATCAATTGTTGAGAAAAACTTTGAGACTTGAGGCCACTTGGTCACTGTGCAGCATTTTGCTACGAACTAAAGCAAGAAGAAAATATAAATAATCATTAAATAGTAACTTTAAATGAGGCAATAATCTGAAGAAAAACAAGTGCCATCTATACTGCAAATTCAAAGTGATGCAAGCAGAAACTTCATCATTTTACAAGCTCAGAAAAAGTTGTGAAACTGCTGTAGGTTGAAGTAGTTGGTAACAATTAAGATAATTTTTTTCTGTTCCGGTAAATTATGAGCTCAGCTCCATATCAGTGTAGAATTACTACTGATACCACCAAGAATATAAAGTTTATCAATTTTTAAAATTTGGAAAATATTTGTTTTAATTTTCTTTCCCACCACAGTTAAGTAGCTATAAATTAAGAAATTTGTAGTAACTCCACAAAGTGATAGTAAAGATTTTTTTTATCATGGCTCACTTATTATCTGCAGTTACTTTTTAAAAGTCTTGTTTAGAAAGCTGCTTATAAGGTTGCGTGTGAGGAAGTGGAAAATAATCATATGATGCTGTTAAGATACAACTTGGAGGAGTTGCTCCCTATTGTAGTAGAGAATTTATCTGACAATTTTGATGCTTGTTTCACCATCAAATCAAAGTTAATTGCTCAAAAAAGGATACTTAGCCAAAGATTATGTTACTTTTCAAAGCCATCTCTTTCTTCTCATAAAAAGAGTTGTTATTTTATACTTTTCTTGCCTGTGTAAGAAAGAGAAAACTGGGAGGAGCAGGACTGCATGTGATGTTTTCCAAATTTGAATCTAAAAATTGCTAGCAGCAGTAAAGAACAAACTGGCAAGACTACAGAAACACTGCTACTTAAAGACAGATGATATTAGAATTGAGTAGACACACTAAACAAAAATTGAAATTTAACCAAATAATATCACTCATGTTTTCACATAAGCAGTCCTACTACAGACAATGGGAAAAGTCATACCAGAACACTTAAGTAACATTTTAAGAAGTTGCACTCTTCTTAAAAATTATGAGAAATGTTACCATTTTTGCACAGACATATTTGTGAGGAATGTTATGTGAAATCTGAACCTAATAGCTCTTAAGAAATACTGTGGAGATGCATCATTCCCTCACTTGCCCCATCCATTTCTTGATCTTCTTTTGCCCTGAAAAACATTCCAGGTATGAATAATAATTCAGCTGGTTAGGGTAGACTTTAGTGATACATTTAGTTCCTTTCACTGCCAAACGCTGCAGATTTACAGTACACTGTAAAGACTAAAGTACAGGCATAATTACCTCATTTCTTCCTTATGCAGATGATTTCTGAATTCTTACCACCTCCACACTTATGACTCATTCCTCAAGTCAGTCTCCTGAAGGAACAGCCCAAGACATGTCAAGCAGAAACTGTGCTCAGCTGAAAGAGCAGGCATGTTGCTTCTGGTTCCCCTCCAGGTACCGAGCCTCAGAAGAGCAGAGAACTGCATGATGTTTCTTTTCTGAGCTGAAAAAGATCTGTGCTACGGGCTCGGCCAAAAGCAAACCTTTACACTGACTCTGTTAGGACCCTGTGCCCTGTGGATCACAGTGCCTTTCCATGCCATACCTTAAGGATTCTGTTTTGAACTGTTTTAGGACCATATAATAACCTGATATATACGCAGCGGTAATTACATTTTTGGACAGTGAATTATTCAACTGATATCAAATACCTATGAGATTATCTAATCGGATATACCTTTCAAAGATGCTCTGGTCTAATTCCTTCATTTTCACATAATAGCCTGCTTGGACAAGAAATTCTCACATCTGTATTTGTTCATCAATAACTAGTTTTACTCGCTCAGCCATATTCTGAACTCCTTTCAGCTTTCAGAATGGAGTTCTTTCAAAATGCTAATGAGGTACACAGTTCATAGGGAGCATCCTCTGTTTGTGCACGCGGGAAGTGGTAAGGTCGGAGTGACCAGCTGGACTCTGCATTCTCGTGACAGAGGCAGACTGTCCTCTCTGACTCATCCCCACACCATGGCGAGGAAGCTGACAAGGAGGTTCTTTTCCCTGTCTCTTTTTTTATTACATTCTCTCACTGCTCTTGCATTAATGGCCTTGTTCAGTACAACAGGATTTTCCTGCATATGTTTCGTTGTTGTAACACTATGATGAGGAAGCAAATCCTTTTTTTCAGGGGATGTGTTGAACGAATATCCTTCAGGGGATAAAAGCAGGTCAGCTATTTCAGTAGACAGCATCTCCAGATGTAATTCCTCTATCAATTATATACACAGATATAAACTCACAGACACTTCTTAACTGAACTGGCATTTGTAAAAGAAGAGGCAGCAAACTGAAGAAGCTAATTTTCTATGGCAATGATCCTACAACGTGAGTTGTAGCTGTCTTGTACAGACTGACTTCATCTAACTCCTGAAAATAGGTCTTTTACACACTGACTTCATTTAACTCCTGAAGAAAGGCTTACTTTGATTTCAGTTGATGTGGTTACTTTGGTTTCTAAATCATGTCATATATACTGTATTTAAAGAATTCTTTTCAGAGACTGGCAGAAAGAAGAATTGGCAGGAAGGTATAATTATGAATGGAGAAATTGTTCTTTATGATGTGAGCTACAAAAAGTGTCACAATGCTCTGAATTAATGAAAGTCTCCTATAATACAGGAAACAGTAAAAATAGAATCTCAGATACATTAAACATATGCCTTAGGAATCCTTTAACAGATAAAATTAGTTTATTTCAGTTGCCAGAGAGATAAATATAGTTCAGAATACCTGTATAAACAGAAATATAACCCCTAAAATTCACTAACAGTTTAAATAGTCATTGTCAAACAAGTATAGAGATGGGAACCATAATTATGTCGTGTGCATATCTTTTTCAGTGCCAGACTGCAGTGCCCACTGATGACAATCGCTATTTTGTGAACGTAGCTGTTTATCTTGAGTGAAGAGAGAACCATCTCTTCCTCTGAAAGTAATCAGAAAGTTTTCATCAGACTTGAACAGTGATTTATAAGGAGTGATTCTGGAGGATATTATGTCCTGTGGGCGCACTTTTCCCTTACAGTTTCTCAAAGAGTTTATTTTCAGTTGAAGATTATTTGCTGCTACTTTATACCAGCAATATTGCATTTTCTAGTCAATGTGTCTATGAAAGCAACAGAAGGGAAGAATTGCAGACTTCTATTGCTCCAGCTATCTCCCACCCATATATTCAGGTATCAAGAGTAATGGAAAAGAATTAACACAATTAAGAATTTTAGACTTCTAAAGCTAGCAACTCTCTGGCCTATGTATGGAAAGGTCTGCCACAAAATTAAGACCATATGTGGAGAGGAGAAGAGGAGACACTGGAAGTCAAGGCAGATGCAAACCCTCGGTCTACTATTACCCACATTTAGTCTGACTGGTGAACAGAAGTTTAACTCAACTGTGTCCTTCTTGATATAAGGTAATATTTTTAAATATAAATGTTATTTTGTCATCTGTGGATGCTACCCCTAACTTTAAGGGATTGGGATGAGACTGCAGACTGCAGTGGGGGCAAGATTAGAAAAGAGTTGAAGCAGAGAAGTGGAGGAGGGAGGGAATTAAGCAACCAAAGGTTGTATATGGTATGTACTAGGAAAGTAAATATGTTTTGTGAAGAGTACCACTATGAATATTAACTTGAGGTCAGACAGACAGATTTAGGAATGTATTTGTGAGATGGCAACATCCTCATGACATTCTTTTTTTACTTTGACTGTGATCAGTAAAGCTTCTTTTATTTGTTTCCGTCAGTTTATGTTAAGCCGTTGCTGAAGAAAAAGAAAACAATCTGCTTTATTTGCTTCATAAATATAATTATAAACTTGCCAGAACCAGGTTAGCCACAAATTAACATGACAGCTACATTCACTTTCACATGGATTATTTATGAAGAAACTTTGATGGGCTAAAGCTACTGATAGGACCAGGTGTTGCTGTAGAAGCCAGTAGAGTTGCTATAGTGACAGGCCACAAGAATGGCCTAAAAGGTGTGATAAATGACAAACATCTTGCAATTTGCAATCCAGAAAAGCTTGGCATTTAGGAAATACTTGCTACATCTGCAAATATATCTTCTCATATGGGAAAAGGCAGGTATATTGCATCAGGCTTCCCATTAAGCTGATATACTCCCTCGGCTGTTTTATGCCTATAAACACTGTGCTGATCTCAATGTCTGTGGAGGAACTGAATTACTCCCTTCTTCTGTGCGGATCGAGATGGTGTCTCTCCCTTTCCCCTAAGCATCAGACTTAACAAATTTCTACAAGATGATTCTCCTCAGTACCTTTGGAGTTACCAGTGTATGCTATCTGTGGTGGCACTGGATTTTAAATATTTAAAGTTCATTCACCTTTTTAGATCTCTGAGCTGCCGTGGAAACTGGTAGCAGATTTTCCAAATAAATAATACAACATAACCCTACTTTATACATCAGTTAACACTTCCAGGCGAAACAAAACAGGAAAAAAAATCAAACAAAAAAAATAACAATAATAAAAAAAATTCAGGACCTCCATAACCATAGTAAAGAAAGCCTAGAAATTTTATTAGAGCTGTTAGTAACATCTCAAAGCTGTCTTTACAAGATCAGAACTTCCTGTGAGATAAATGTTGCTTTCATTGATATTTACACGTTATAAGGTCCTTTTTATTTTTTCTTCACCCTACTGAATTGCAGGAGGTCAGATACAGTTTGTGAATATACTGACAAGGTTTAGGACAAGTAGTGGAAATCATAAAGCTAAGAAATGGCACTTTTGCAATAGCGTAATTTTGAATATTGGTGGCAAATTACGATTAACCTTTGAAGCAACACCTGCAGTACTGCACTCCCATGCAGAAAGCTTGAAGTCATGGCAAACATGTCAAACAATACTTGAATGCTAGGAAAGTCACATTTCAAAATGCAGTTGGCTGCAATGGACACTTGAAGAGTCCATTGCAGTTCTGAGATGTGTAATATATTTAAGGTTCAAATTAGTCTTTTAAATTGCCGTCTGCATTTTTGGTCTAAGTCACTTGTGTTACTTCCCCACTTGCTTTTTCTCCTTTTCACATCTTGTGGTACAAATACTAAACTTAAATAGAAATGGCTACAATTGTCTTCTTTATCCAAGGCTAGAAACTTCTGAACTTTTGAACTTGTAGAACACCAACACATGAACAAGCACCAAAACCTGTAAATTTCAGAAATCATCATTCTTCATGAAAATACATTATAGTTTGTTACTTCAGCCATGTGATGTGTCCCAGCTATGTGAAATAAAGTCATCACCAAAATGACTGTATTTTAAGGACTGGAAAAGCAGCACACACAATATGAGTTTGCTTCAAGCTGCTAGAAATAAACCTTACAAAATGGTGAGTTGCGTCTTCTGTAGCACACGCGGTTATGCAACAAGCATCAAAAGCAGGTCCTAACTCATCATGCGTGCTGTGTGACCCAGTGACAAGGGAAGAAAAGTGTGGAACTGTTTTCAACCTCTATTCCAACATAAAGGGCTGTTTCATTCAACCAAGGTCAACTTCGCATCACTGAAACTTGCCAAAACTTCATCCCAAGCAGAGGGAGGAGGCAAAACTCCCACTGACTGAACTGTGAGCAAGAAAAAGATTGGGGTTGCGACCCCCATAATGCTGCATGTTACACAATTAGCCTTTTAATGCTCGCTTCAGTGCAGCCTCATTGCGTGCCATGGAAGGAGTGATGCACGCAGCTCCCTCCTTAGGGGCTGTCTTTACTGGGTGGCTTCTTCCTATCCTCACCTCCATCACAAGTTTGCCCCTCCATTGCCATCTCCTGCTTGTTCCCCATCTCCTCGGGGCTCAGACGTGTCTTTTCACTTTCCTCAGCTTCTGACGATGCTCTTTTCCACCACACGTCCTCACAAAGCTCCCCTAGCCCTGAACAGAATTTGATAATCCGCATCCCTCAGCAGTGCCATCCATCCTCACCACCTGCTTCTCGCTCTGTGGCCCACGTTACACGTGTGCCTTTTACTTGCCTCATGGCTTCTCCCCCATGTGGTGGCATCCGTCACCTTGCTACACAATTCACCGACATCGATGGCAAGCTGCCTTTCCTCAGAGAGATGATGGGGTTGCACTGTGTGTTCACCAAAGATAAATCAACAGAAATCTCCAGCTTGGACTGCTATATCACTTGTAAAAGGGAACTTTGCTAACTTGTGTGGGCTGCTGGCTGACTTCGTAGTGTCTGCCAGTCTGGATTTTTACTTATAAATTGGCTCAAAAGGACTCAAAAGAAAAAGAAATACAGAGATATCCCCACGTTAGCCATTGGTCATACAATGGGGGACATACTAGGATGTGCTGCATTCCACAGTGCAAGACTCAGAATATTTTAAAGGCCTATGAAAAAAATTAAAAATTAACAGCTTTCTATCTCAGTATCTCTCTTCCAAACACTGGAATATTCATGTTCTCTACTTTCCTCTCTAAATTCTGTTAATTTTATATGAGACACTACATAAAGCACTCAATGATCACATGGACGGAAAACTTCAAATTCTCAGTTTTTCATTTCTCTATATCAATAGGAAAAAAAAAAAAAAGAGAGACTTAGCTGAAACAACAGAAAATGCTCTAATTTAAGAAGGCTGGAACAGTCTTATAATCCCAGAAACCTGTGGCCTTGTAGTTCACTTTGCAAAGACAAAACACATCAGAGGTCTGAATTCAAATGAGCCAACCAAAAAACTATTAAGACCCAAGAAATCTTCCAGACTTCAGTGAAATCTGTCTTCAAAGAGCCAACATGTACAAGTTTTATATGCCTGCAGTACTTCAGGTTTTTTGGTTTTTTTAAAGACCGAATACAGACACGAAAAATATTTATCGTTATAGAAGAAAGGAAATGGACTGTTGATGTTATATGAAAATGTTATTTACAGAGGAAAAACAAAGTGCATTATAGGCAGAAAGCCAATGTTTTTTGAATGGCTTTGCAAAAGTGAATATTCTCCAATCAAATGTATTCCAAGTAGGCTTACTTTGATTTTCTTTTAATTTAAAAAAGCCCTTTTTCAATAAAACCAGGTTTTTTTTAGTTCCTCATAAGATCTTGTGGTTCAGAGGAAGCGGAGATGGGATAATAGCAAAAGATTAACTAGTAACAAACATCTTTCTTGTTTACAACATGGAAGCTTAGCACAGGACACACCTTAGTCTTAAATTCTCTATAATTTGAAGAGAGAACAGCATTTTAAAAAAAATAAACTCTCATTCACTTCTACGTGGATTTAGAATCAGCTTTTTTTATGAAGATGCTAAAATATTACTCTACTTAAGAAATACTTAGAGGTTTTTTTTCAATATTTAATAACAAGAGAGGTGGAACAAAACATTTTGTTCTGCCTGGTACTGAATAATTTAGCTTTTTATTGATCTTTACAGACTTATTTTCAATATTTGGTTTTAAAATACAACTACTGATATAATTTCTGGAGCTGCAAAAGACAAAAAGTAAATATGCACAGAAAAGTCTTTAAAGGAACACAAATGTAAAATACAGTTTTGGATAAACTTTTGGTAAATGTTCTTTGCTAGACTCCTCCAAGTATTCTTACTATTTTTCTTCTAACATGCAATAAAATTTTAATGGGATGGTTTGCAAAAAATCCCAAACAGACTACGTATTATTTCCGTTCTTTTCAGATTAAAAAAAAAAAAAATCCATCGTAAAATCGTAGTCCATTTGCAATCTCTCCATATCATAATTCAGCTTTTATTTTTATCATTTCCTTTTGTGCCTTATGTGGCAGAATTATAACACTGTATACTGAATAGAACAGCTTGAACACTTGCAAAGGTATTTCTTATTATGTCAAATTACTTTTCTCCCACTCGGAACCATCCTAAAACCAGCTTATTTTACAGTGCCCATTCAAAGTGCATATATTAGAACTTTAAAAGAAAGGGAGAGAAACAGACCACAAACAAATCCTTATTTCTAGACTTCCTTATGTGTCTTACTTAGACTAATTTTATCATTTAGTCTTTCTGTTGTAAAGACTGTGCTTTAGTATACAATGTAAGGTAATGGCAATCTATTTTTGTTCTGCTTGCAGAACAAGAAAGTAGATGTAGTAGATAAATTAATCACTGTAAAACATTCAATGAATTCTGCAATTAGAGCTTTCTTATTGAACAACTGCATTCCTACAAATGCTTTTATAAATCTTTATTTTTAGGTGGAACAGCATTACCCACCCTGCATAATGCATTCTTTATGCACCAGGAGCTAAAGAGTCGCAAAATTAAGCGCACAGTCCACAAAGTAATAATTTTGGATTATTACAGGTGATCATTCACGGGGATGGAGTCTAAATGGGTACAATAAATGTATGTACATGGCCTCCGTATGCCACGCTTTCTCCTGCTCTGCGAATGAGATGCTTGCAACGAGGCCTTTCTCTGAATATGCAGAAGCATGACAAATTCTTAATGGGAATTGTCCTGTTTCTGTGAAAATGTATCACACATGAACTGGACCAATAAAGAAACTGGTTGCAGACACCTTTATGGCTATCTCTTCCAAGCATGTCCAGTTCCCAGAAAGGGGAGAGCTTACAGACACAGGCTGAATTCAAAGCGGAGTTAGTTTTGGGTCCATATGAACTTCAGACTGATTCCTTGAAGGGATGTCCTGGGGTGACTGTATGGTCTAATATTCCCAACAAGGGATTTCTTTCAAGCACTTTTGTTCCTCGAACTTGGATAAAGATTAGATTCACATAGTGTCTTAAATCCAAGACATCCAAGCCTTGAGAAATCCAGTAACTGATTCATGATCATCTTTCCTCAGAATAATTGAAAAAAAAAAAAAAGAAAAAATTCACCATAGATATACTTTGGATAAGCATTTTTTAAAGTGCAACAATATTTCAATGAAGAAATATGATAATTATTCAAATTACCTTTTTTCAATGAAGAAAAAAAAGATTTTTTTAAAAAATGTTGCCAATCAGAATGTGAAGATCAAGGAAAAAACATCCCTGCAAAAGCAAAAAAAAAAAAAATTTGACAAACAGCAGAAGAATACGAAGCATTTCCATATATATTTGAAATACTTTTTGTATTGTCAAGAATCGGCTTACACCAAAGAGGTTCAAAAGTGAATCATACAGAATATCTGGCTGGAAAATATTGAAGTAAGTTTGGACTATTCATAGGAAATTCTAAGATTTAAAAAAGCCAAATAAGAGGCTAAAAAATGAACAGAAGCCCGAAGAAAAACACAATTAAAATCTCATAAAATTAGAGCTTCGCTTTAATGATAAAATATAATTCAATCAAGCAGTTTCAAATGGTTCCTCATGTAGATGCTTTCAGAATGCCAGATCATGATTCAAAATCAAATGGTTAGAATATACTTTTTGAGATTACTCTTATTCATCACTATTTGATCTCACTCCAGAGCTGCCAGTTTGTCTTGAGATATTAGGTCAATTTACTAATTAATTTTCAAAGATAAAAACTTAAGATGCACTTCATAAGAATGCATTTGTTCTACTAAAATAAAATGACATGAGAATCTTGATAGTTTTAATTAGCATCTCCTTTAACTTGGCTATGAAGTTATGTCAATTTGACAAACTTTTTGGATGTGGAGTAATTACAAGTCTTTGATCCTCTAGCATAAAGAGGAAAATCCATTTCTTGACACCTTCACATGCAGAAATCATAAAATTTCTTATGTTCCATGTACAGCATGTGTTAAATTACTGGGAGTTTGTTGATGCCTAATTATAATGGATGACCACTGTTGTGGTGCATAGAAATTATACAGAAGAGGTCAGAATAAATCTCCAGATAGCTTTATGATCAGAATTTAGGTGTTATAGATGTGAAGGACTTCAGTCTCTAAGCAGGCAGTCTTTGTTCCACGAGTGGAAGCTTGAAGGCAGAAGGAGCCCGAGCAGCACTCAGGGGAACACGCCGCTCCTGACACCAGTCAGACTTTAGCAGTGGATGTGAACAGACAGGCAAATAATATAGTGAGCGTTTACCAAGTGCAGCTCTGAGTCAATAGGAGGCACCCAGAAACACAGCTGGATCAGGAGGCTGGAATGTAGTCGAGGCAGCCGTAACTGACGTGTCCGTGCTTAAGTGCATTTAGGAATAAGTTTATGGAAAGGTAAAAAGAATCTGAACGGTGACAAAATTGTTTTATACTTATTAAAGGCAACTTCACAACCGTGACAGCACAAGTTCATAATTTAGTTCCACTGTATTCTTTATCCTGACTTAATAAACAACACACATATGTGCACAATTTCAGACTGCAATCAACCACAAAGTAAGACCTGACTTCAAAGACTGCACAATTAGACTTTGTCCAAAGTCACATGGATAGTTTTGAGCCCTTATTATACCATGGTAGATCCAACATACTAATCTAGCTTACTGTGAATGCAACACATTTCAGAATCTATGAGATTTGTGCCTATGTTTATTTATCCATTCCATAGCAAGGAATTTTTTTGCATTAGGTATAAATTGGCCTCAGTTTCCTGACTTTTGTGATACCTGGCCAATAGTTATCAACCACAAACCACGAACTTCATCTAAAAGTTGCAGAGTTCTCACGGCTAAACAGAGTCCTTGAGGCTGAGGGTTTTTTTCTTTCCCCTAAGACCAGGACAGTGCTTTCAAAAGTAGTGCATCAAACTATAAAACTTCACTTATTATATTTTTAGCCAATGACCTTTTTGTCATTTTATGGCTTCAAAATTTTCATGATCAGCTATTGACGAGGCTATGCTTAGAGAAATCAAGTTCCTAAAATTCAGCAAAAAAAGGATAATCATTAACTGCAGATCTCAGGCTATCTCGAGACATGAATTAATCATCTGGTTACTTAAGATGTTAAAAAAACCTGCCTGGTAATTATACATAGCATAGCCATAAATGCAATCATATGCTATAGAACATCATAATGTGATTCATGTTTAGAACCTTCCTGCGCACTATCTATAATGCATACTTTGAGAAATACAAGCTCAGACATTCATCTGAAGCCTGACAAGCGGGTGCTGTATTTTAATTTATGGAAATGATGGTTAAAGGTGATCTGAACAAACAATTGAGAATTGAAGCAGTAATTAGTGGAACCAGGAAAGTGTGGAATGATTAGGGATAAATAAAATAAAGTCATTTTCTAGTGGAGGGTGTCAGAAAGGTTCTTAGGGAGAATTTTAAATGATTTGAAATTGTTTTATGAAAATTCAGTATTATTATATGGATTAATGATCCATTAATGTCTATCATTTATAATCATAATAAAGTTTACTACTCGAAGCTGCGTAAAATTATGGTGTGTTTGATATATCACCATGAAGATGGAGTACCAAACTGTTGCAGTTAACTGCTTATATACGCTGGGCAGTAAACTTCTTCATTACGTTGTAAAGTAGCAATCTCAGGACTCACAGTTCTGCCTCTTCTGTTCCCTCATATTCAATATAATACCTGAGTTATGCACGCTGTCCTTAGGACTTAAACCTCCTCCTATGCTTTCTTCATTTTGAAAATAGTATCAGAGGAGGATGTGTCTTCACTTCCTCACTTCACCAGCACAGTAGCCCCAGCAACTGTCTATGAAACTAGAGTGTGATTTGGGTGGGTCATTCAGATATGAGGACCCACATTTACTGCATTTGCTAAGTGACAAGACTGCAGTGCCAGAAAAGACATTTAAGAAAATGAAAATGTCCCTTTCTTTCATGAAGGGACTACTAAGGTGTTGGTAAGGAAAATAAGTACCAGTGCCACAGCGCAAATGCACCATCTGTGCTCTGCAATAACCACTCCCAAAGGTTTATGCAGCCTTGGCTACAGCTGGGGAAGAAGTTCATGGATCTTAATGCCCAGCCCTACATGATCCTGAATTCTTCTGGCTCATCCAGATGTGTTAGACTAAGATTACAGAGATATTGATGTAGTAGCTCTACTTGTCAGGTGCAGAAGAAAATTGAGGTATCCAGTAATGCACATCACAAGATCTTCATTTGGGTGCTTCTCTCCAAAGGTAAGAAATCCTATCATTAGCAGTTCTGTTGAGGTGATGTTGACTCCAGCTGCAACCTTCAGAACAAAACAGGCGTTCCCATCCAACAAGGAAGGTAGCAGCAATACATTAGAGACAAATGAAAGATTTTGTAAAATAACTGTTGCTAGATTTCACTCTTTTTTTTTTCACGTAGAAGTGGACAACACAAGTTAAGCAACAGTCTTTATCCCTCCAAAAAAGAACATGGGATTTGAGAACATATTGTGAGAAGTATAATTTTCTATGGGACAAGTGGCAAACTCATGTCAGATACAGATGTGACCCCCTTGAGTAGGGGGTCACATTTCCATTGTCCATGGTAATATAGTCTACACTGTGTTCAGGTGTATATTTCACAGCAGTAATTAATATTGTGGTTATTTTATATGAATGCTTCCTGTAGTTTCCAAAGAAACTAAAGCCAATGAAATGGTTTAATTCAGTGAACTCAATTTAACCTGATCCTATCACAGTGACATTGATTGCAGATGTGTTGTAACTATTCTGGGATAAATTAGACCTGATTTGCATATGAAAAGAAAATCTGAGATGCTTCCAAAGTTCAGAAATTGAATTTGATTCATAGACTTTTTGAAGCAAGAAAAGACTATCTAATCTGACCTGTTGTGTAACAGCACAAGGCATGATATGCATGCAGATCCTTGTTCTGATTCGGCCTGTCTATGTGCAGACAAGCCTTCAGAACGGTAAACAGTAAGTATTTTGAATTACTAAGTCTGACAAATGTACCTAAAATTTTCAAGGTGAATATTCTTTCTAGGAGAGACTGGCATTAATATTTCTCATCTTGGATAGAAGTCCTGCAAGATCAAGTTCTGGTAATTTTGTCTTCTTTTCTGTCACCTGCTGCAGGTGTATCTCTTGGGTAAACAAAAAAAAGATTGTAAATTCTTTTATAGGTTGCTAGACATGATAGTTCCTGCAAATTCTTTCACGCTTTTTTTTATACTGCATCTGACAGGGAACTAAAATGAAACTCTACTACTTGAGTGCTACCAGAATAATTTAGTTCATAATGTAGCGACGGATCTCATTCAGGCCCCTCAATCTGACAGTGCCACATCTTGGGGTCCAATGTTAAACAGCAATAACTCCGCATTATTTAGCTCTCTACCACTGCACAATGCATCCATTGGCAAACTGCTTCCTTGAACGAATGGTCTCCCAAATTTGCTACTGTTTCACTGTCATCATAGTTTAGACATTAGCCTCACACATTCTTCAGGAATGGGATGTCTAACCACCACAGAAAGAAGACATGAGTCAGGATACAGGACAGAGGTTTGCGGTTCTTTTTGCAGCTGCATCTGGTTTTGTCCTGTTATTGCCACAAGTTTCACAGCATTTCTCGTAACACCTTCATTCACCTGCACCTTTTCTTTTCTTTTGCTACACTGGCAGCTTCTGCTTGCTAGCATATGGTTTTGTTTCCCTCAGGAGAACAGCAACAAAAAGGCAAAACCAAAGGGCTGTAAAATATCCTTGCTCTTGCTTCTTCTATAATAAGCTCCAGCCCACCTGGTTACAAGGCAACAGGTATCTCTTCTAACATCTCATCTTTCACATGTTTTTAAAGGAGTGTATTTCAGATCTTAGAAACTTTCTGGACACAACCGGTAGCACTACTATGCAATAATCCACTAAATATCAGAGCAACAGCACCATTTTTTCTGCTTTGAAGCCAGTGAATGGATAAGCCCAATAGCACAGTATTCCTAGGGACAGGATTGTCACTAATGAGCAGGAATATTGGTGTGGTGCCATGTCCCTTTTTCTGGGCTCTACTGCAGAGAAGATAATCAGGAAAAAAAGGACAGATCTGAGATGTCCTTACGCTCCAGAAGCTCCTATTTTCCAATGAGCACCACCAGGGCAAAAGGCTTTAATTTTCTCTAATTCGTGAAGCAAATCAGCCTGGCCAATGGCCAGTTTTAGAGCAGTAGCTCAAAGCTAGCTGACTCCATCACAGTATATCATGCTATGCTAAACCTGCACTGTGCTGAATCAGAAGACTTTCTCTGCAATTACAAAAGAGAATCATCTTAAAATTTCCTACTAAGAAACAGTAAATAGGAAAAAGAAAATCCAACATATAAACAAAACAGGAATCCCCCTAGCTATAAGACTGAATGCAACTGATAGATTTTAATAGTTATAAATTACATGTACAGTGCTGACTCGTAGGCAATATTTGTCTATGATTTTAAAAGGTTAAGCACTAAAAGATGTTGAACTAAATTCTAATTAACTGTGGGAAGTCTTGCTGCAAGATGAGTGGAGTGAGAAACAATTGGCTTATTACAGAGCTTGAAAGAGAGCAATGAAGAGGGAATGAAGGCCCTTGAAGTTATTATTAGGTTGCAAAATTTGTGAACTCAACAGTATCTATGGGCAATCCAATTTAAACCCAATTCATATCAAATTTAAGTGATTTCTTTCTCATATAAAACGAAATCAATGAAATATTGACCTAAATTAATAAAAGTGTCCATGCGGGAAGTTGCACAGTTTTAAACAAAAGAGCTCTAAAAATGACATCATCAAAAGCAATGCGGCTCATGTGAAACCAAGTGATAAGATCATCTGCTGGTGAATAGGAATAAGAGACGCTGTAGAGACGAAGAATTATTTGATCAGTTTGCACACAATCTGTTCTATTTTTGAATACGTGGTAGAGGCCCTAAATTTTATTCCTGTTCTTTGGAAGTCCTTTTGCAAAACTCACTGACATTGATAAGGACAGCAGTAGTCCCCTGCTATTGATTGCTTCCGCCTGTACGTGGCCACAGGCAGGCTACCAGTAACCCAGTGCAAGCCCAGATCCTAAGAATATCTGGCTAAATAATGGATGAATTGTGACACACACACACACACACACATGTCGTGTATAATCACAGTGAAATCTCTGAAATTTCATTGGTAGCACAATTAGGCAGTTATAGTCTAATAGCTTTAGAGCAAGTGAGTGTTACTTACTGGGCTTAATTCTTACAAAGGCAGTCAGCCAGTCCTCACTCTCCCATGTTGCAGTTCTGGACTTCCTCACATATCAAGACTTAAAACTTCCAGGAAATCATCACAGATGATGGAATGGTGTAGTAAGGTCCTCTCATTACCAAATTTCTATCCCAGATGGCTTGGCAGTAGCACTCCTCCAGGTCCTGCTGTCAGACAGCAGCTTCATCTGAATTACCTTTATTCCAGGCTCCTGGACACCTTTCTTCACTACTTTCCTACACATAATGTGTTCACCAGGCATTTGTTCTCACTATCCTTCACCCCACTGAAGCATAATGGGGACAGCTGTCTCCACCATTAACGAGGCAGGGCGAGCAGGTGTGGGTGAAGGAGCCGCTTGCTGTATGACTGGTGGCCTCGGTTCAGCGCAGAGACACGGAACCTGCAGCGGCTCCGACACGTGGGACACGCTCACAGCGGTTCCTTCACGTGCCCTGATGTCTTTGCGGGTAAATCTACCTCCAAGTGCACCAAGACAATTGCTCTCCTTCCTGAGCATGACTTTCTTGGTGCTTTAATTGATTCACCCACAGCGTAAGCACCACTGAGTTTGATGCACACTTGAAGAGTCTGGGCATCTAATTAGCACCATGAAACAAAGACTAATGGACTGATAGAAACAGTGGACTAGAAACATGCAGGAAAAGAGAAAAGCAGGATTTTAGTGAGACAGACAAATCTAACTGGAACTCATTCTGGCAGAAGCTGTCACCACGAAATACACAAATATACACACACAACTTCTTTTTAATCTTCAGTCATTTCCCTGAATCTTCCAAAGGCTTTGTGGTTTGAAAAATGACTCCTTTTAGTTTTAAGTTGTACCTGGAGTTGTATTTAAAAATTATCTCTAGTCATATTTTTATTTGGCTTAAGAACACTTGGGGCAGTTGGAAAAAGAAAAATCATAGTTTTCATTTGCTTTTGTTCTTGAAAAGCTGTTTTATGTACCCTATGCAGCAAGATGAAAACCAAAAAAAAGTGGAAATTAAATCACAGCAATAAAATATGAAGGCATTTCTTTGACTTAACCAATAAATGTGCTAGTCCAGATAAATGAGAAATGTGTATATTCTGTTAGTGTTCTTCCTAAATATGATTTTTTTTTCCCCCCTTCTCTCTCAATTCTTGTATACCAGGGCATAACCTTCCGGGTAGCTCTTCTTAATTCCTGAAATCAGGCAGCAAGAATGCAAGTTTTCATGTGGTACTGGTTTTCTGACTTTACCGATCTGACCAAACTTCTAATTTATGTAACTAGTATGATCTGGCATGCATGTGTCTAAAATAAATGAAAGGTAAATATAGCACTGATTTTTCATCAAACAAGTTCATTCATAAATTTACAAGGAAAGTGAATGGTTTGAGCCAAACAAATTAATGTAAAAATTTTGGTCAAATCTTTAATGCAGAAGAAAGCTACTACAAAAAATGTAAGAAGTCAAAATAAACCTGAATTAGATAAAAAATTCCAGAGAACATTATCAAGATGTACAATGACATGCTAATGATTTAAATTATAGCATTTTTTCGATCAACTGTCTATCTTTAGGCCCAACAATATAAATCAGTGTAAAAAAAAAAGGGGAAAATTGGCACCTTTGGTCTCAGATTCAGATCAAAGACTTTCGTGCTGTACATCTTAAGTAAGTGGCTAATAACTACAGGGTATTCAAAGATGTCATTTGCTTATCCCATGACTACCTGAATTTTTCCCCTTTGCACAGAACAATATTTACTGCATCTATGACAGGCTGATTTCAGGCAGCTACTGGGACCTCATCTGGAATGTGCTAATTGGAAAAAAATGTGTGTATGAGTGTCCCAAAAACCCAGATGATTGCCTTGATCAGCAGTCTAGGTAATTAGGACTCTGTTTCTGGGATTTCATAATTTGGAAGGTAGTGCTGTGGTGTTGTTACAAATAAAGAAAAATAAAAAAAAAATATGGAGCAGTCAATTGTGTATTACATGTGGAATTCATTGCATCCGGACAAATCTGTCTGTATTTGCTTTGCAGTTGCTTGCAAAATCTTTACTTTTCTTAAGAAATACCCTTACTTCACTTTCAGGAAACAGGGCAACATTTTCACACTCGGCAGTTCCCTACAGAAATCCAGGTTTTCGTAGGGGAATTAAAGAAACAGAGAACAGGCGCAAATGAACAAAAGGGGTCAAAGCATGAGGATTTTTAGGTACATCTCAGAGAACAAAATCTGTCCAAATGGGAATAAACAAACCTTTCAGTGTGGCAGGTCTTTCAAAAGGTTTACCACCTCTGATTCATGCTGACAAACTCACATGAGTCTCTTTTCCATGTTCAGTGCTACACTAAAATCCCAAATAATATCCAATTTAAGAAAGAGCTAGTGTCAGCTGCCAATCAACACAAGTTCTGCTTTACTATGTATCCAATTTATTCTCTAAGAAGAGCCCCGGCTGTTATTTGCCTGCTCATTTTATGTTGTATTTTTCTTACAGTGTTGCAGCTTGGTTTTACTTGTCTTTACCGCTCTCCATGAAGCTGTTGCAGGGTGTTCACGCCCTGCACCGTGCACATGCAGCACAGTGGTTCCCGTTGGCGTTCCAGAGCTATTCATTATTGTCAGCATCTCAGCACATGGTGATCTTACTACAGGCTGCCATCTACTCTTTCTCATGTGCATAGATTTTATGCCGAAAGAACGACAAGTACTATTGTTATTTAATAAAATGACTATAATAATACTACCTTACATTTATATAAATCCCCTTGTATCCAAGCGCCTTAAAATGTTTTATGATTTTTTTTTTTTTCCTGGATATAATGCTGCGAATTTTTCTATCTGTCACTGAAAAAAACCAGCTCCTTTTAATATACAACATATCCACTTACCAGCACAAAGCAGTGCTACACCATTTTTGCTCAGGAAGCTGTGAATGCCCCATCTGTGGGAGTGTTCCAGGCTGGATGGGGCTTGTAGCATCCTGGTCTAGTGGAAGGTGTCCCTGCCTGTGGCAGGGGGTTCGGAACAAGACGATTTGAAGGTCCCTTCCAACACTAACAATTCTATGAATTTTAACATGTCTATATGACTACACCAGTTACAGAAAACAGTATCACAAGCATCCCAGTGCAGAAGCACAGGAGGACAACATTAGACCAGTATGGACCAATTTGCAGCTCCTGTGGTCACTGCTACTGAGGAAATAGGGCCACAGGTCTGGCAACCCACCAAAGTAGATTTAAGGGGAAGTCTGAGGCCCTGCTTGCAAAAATAGATGAAAGGAACTCAAGAGTAAAGACAGCAGTGCCTAAGATGCTAAGGTGCATTTTTAATTCTGATTATATCCAAAAAACCTAAACAGTAAAACAAGAATATATAAATCCAAACTAAACCAGCTCTTGCCTCTCTAGCTCCCAACTAAAAGAAGGTCCTGACATGGTGAGAACTTGTTCTCTATTCACTCCCATGACCAAAGTGTCCTAATGGCTTATAGTAAGTTTCTTACTTTCACATAACCTTTCTGAGTCCTTTGATTTAGAAACTCCATAACAGCACCAAGTAGTACTATTTCTCATAACTACTGTAGCAAAGTCTGGAAAAGGAAAGGAGAAGAGATGGGATCACATTATTTCCACAAAAGATATTGCAATACTATGGGGAAAAGCTCAGTTTTTCTACGTACTTCATCATCTGGAGTTATAATATCAGCTGTTTCTTGAGAGGGTCATTTGCATTGTGCCACAGAAAATGTTGCTCACCTAAGAAATAAATGCAGAGCATCATAAGCTTAATTGTAAATTAATTAAATTTTGGATACTTTTCCGCCCAAACTCCTTCTGTACCTAACAACTGTCAAAAAACTGTTTTTCTAAATATGTGTCCAACATGAACCCTTGAAGCTCTGTATGTGCACATCAAGGACAGCACGTGACCCTAAGTTTGCTTGAATCTGGTTTTTTTTTGAAAAAGGCTGTTATAGTATTGGCCCAGTTCTTATCTCTTGCAGACAGTAGCCCAAATCTTCCCTGTTACACAAGTCCAATCTCACATTGATTTCAGTGGGTTTCAGCAGAATAACTGAAAAGAGAATTTGGCCCGTAATCTCTGACTATATCGTATAACTAGTAAGTGCTTGGCTAAGATAAGATTTAAAGATAGCCCAGGAGGATAATTCAAGGACTCCAGAACCTTTACTTCCACCAAAGTCTCCTTTCTTTGGGAAAAACACAAAACAAAATAAAGTGCCTTTAAAGGCACTATATTCCTGAAAATTAGGAAAACCCTTAACTAATTTGCTGTTTCTTTTCCTCCATCGTCACCACAAATAAAAGAAAATATTTATGTTCTAGAACAGAAGATGTTTTTTCCTTTTCTAACGTCTTCTTTCAAAAATGTGTATGTGGATATACATGACTGTCTCAGCAAAGGGAATAACTTTCTGCTTCTCTTTAATCCTATGTACAACGTGATTGGAAACAGCAAGCGCCTCCATACACATTAATCTACAAAGATTTTCTTTTGACTTCCTTCGAGTTGGTTGCTTAGAAAATCACGTGCCTAGTTTCTCTCGTGGGCTATTCTGTGCTACAGGTAAGCAGTTTGCGAGCTAAGGGATGAGACTCTTTTGTAGCATAGCTTGTGTACACAAGGTAAACTCCTACAGCCTCAAGAATTTCAATACTTGCCAAGACAGTAAGTTTAAATGCATGTTCATCATTGAGAAGCTGGCTTATTAGCCTTCATTCTACTTTATTCTTTCTCCCTTGAAATGGACTGACACTTGTAAATTAGCAAGAATTAATCCCCAAAAGCAGAAGTCACCAAGTAAAAAGGACTTGTTAGGATTTCACAGCCATGTGGCTGCCTGCTGGCTTTTTAGAGACATGCACGGCACCCCTCATGCTCAAACAAACAAAAATAACCAGAAAATAAAGTCAAGCACTTCTTCACTATCTGAATTCTTTAGTCATACACCACCACTCAATTTATATTATGAAACATTATGAGGAGAGAAAAAACAACTGTGATTTCTATCCAGCATGGATAAGAAGGCCAATAAAGATCACAGCCACATTTCCAGATTTTAGAAAGATGTTCATCTCAACAGATGCAGCAGATAATCCTCTTTATGAAGTAAACAAACAACAAAATGTGCAAACTTTGAATCCTTGATGTAAAACGAACCAAGAAATTAAATGCAAATGGTAATTCTGCGATCATTTTTCTAATAAAATTACACTTGAAAGGCAAAAGGAGTAGGCGAATACTAAGAGCACAGGATCAGTGAATTAAAACAAGTCCCAGGAGTAACGGGTAACTCAGAGCTACTCTTGCAAGCTTCCGTGTATTTAGATTTTTAATCTATTATACCTCTGGAAAGAAAATCTACCCCAGATTTAGGTGCCTGCAGAAATGTATCTTATGAAGAACACTTGCAGAACCTCTGCTCTCTTTCAGCTCTCCAGAGAAGGCACTGATCAGGGCCACAGGACCAGCTGCCAGCTGAAGGTCTCCTGTTCCCTTTCTAATTTACCCCAGGCTGCAGTGACAGGCCTGACACACATTTAATTAGCAAAAGGCTATGGCTATTATGGATGCCACAGCCTGGCTTTGCTGCTGCTGCCCCTCTGGCTGAGGTTCTCATCTTAGGAGAATGTTTCAGAGCTGCTTTACAGGAGCACTTCAGTTTGAATCCATCATCACTGGCCATGTGAGGTGAGCCTGGACTCTGCCTTCAGGGTAATGCCCTGACCTTGGTGGGAATCACATCCTGGGCAGGAGCAACAAGCAGCTGGTGGCAGTTCAGCTCACCATAGATGCAGCCTTGGCAAGAGTCTCAGCAATCTACAGCTCTGGGACACTCTGTCACCATCCTTCAGCTGCAACACCATAAACTGTAAATAAGGGGATGTAGTACCTGTCTGCAGCTCTTCCTGCTCTCTCCTCTTAGCTTGTCCTTCATTTCTTATCCAGGCTCAGCTCTATATGGGTAAAACTCAGTAATGGCTGTTAATATCATATAGAGAGGGACCATCCCAGTGTCGTCCTTGCTGGCTGGTGGAGCAACATAATAATTCTACTTATTTTATATTTGTGTGGTATGGACTCTGAAAGCTATTCCTAAAAACAATTTCCACAAAAATAAAACAATTCCAACTTATGCCCATATGCAAGATCAGACTTACTGCACAATTACAGGGAATTGCACTCTGCCAACACTGTTAAATTGAGGACCTCTGTTTTCCTGGCTCTGCTACTGTTGGACAGTTTATGTTCCTACTGCTTTGCTTCCATCTGTGCTGACAACAGAATCCTTTTTGAATAAAATGTTGCTGAGTTATATTGTGAAAGTTCATTTAAACTGTGCACTTTCCTCCGTTAGAAAAACTCCTCCTCCATTTGAATAAAAGATATAAACGTTTGCGAGTTACACCTCCAGCCTGAGTTATTTCAAAAAGAGGGGGAAAAGAAATTAGATCTTTTAATTAATGTACAGTTTTTCAAGCAAGGGGAAACTTAAGCTCTGGAGGAATAGGCTTTTCCTATTATGTGTGTATATGTATTTGTTGAGGTTTGACTGGTTTTGTCTTTTTTTTATCATAGAGATAGTCAACAAAAATTTCTGAAAAAGTGCCTAGAGGAAAGTGCAAGTGGAGAATATCCACTCATGGGGATGTGCAGGCTCTGATTTCAGAGCTTTCTGAAAATAAAAAAAAATAATAAAATAATAAAAATCTCCCTAAAGATACCTTTAAATGAGACACAGAAGGAACCATAACTAAGTAAATAGAAACTGGGGTCCTAAACACTGGATTGACTATATTTCGTGAAGAAATCTGAGGACACTGTGGTCTCCACAATAAACCTACCTTTTTTTTTCTTCCGTTTTAAATCGTGAGGAACATAAAACTTTTCCTGTGTTCTGAGCAAGACTGACAGTTGCATGGTCATTCAAGTTTCTAATGTAACCATGCTAACTTGGAAAGTCATATTTAGGTATGTTGTGCAGCAGGTAGGGACATATCTTTTGTCATAGCAAAGACTGTGAAGTCTATTTCTCAATTAAAAGAGAAAGGATAAAAATGTAACATATTAAAACAGGGACTAATAAGGAAATTATCAGAGGAAATTAAGATAAATTAGTAATTAATTAGACTGTAATTAGGAGATAATTAAGAAAATTAAGGAATTTAGGATGTACATTATATGTTCTAGCTAAAACAATAGTTCTAGTTCAAAATCTAATATCATTAAGCACTTTTGTAATTCTCTGGGACACATTTCAGATATTGAAGTAGCAAAGCTGGCATTTTCAGGTGGGCCTTCAGCCAAAACAATATCTCTGTGTTCAAGAATAGTGGATATATTCTTCTGCGAGCAGAGTTGGATCTGTTTCTTGGTAGCTGTTCAAAATTTGGGGAATGATGCAATTCCTGCACTGAAAAAAAGATCAGGTCTGAGTCCAGAGTCGAAGTGCCTTTAAGTAAATGCAGCCAGAATTTGGTGTTTTGTATCAATCTTGCTGACAGCAGAGAATATTAATGTAAGAGATGGAGACAAACAGAAAAGATTCTCGGCATTTCCAAGTCTCAGGATATGCTCATGCTGGAATTTTATACCCAACCTGCTCTTGGAACAGATAGTTCCAGGAAGGGGTACTTAGGTTGACACAAAGGCAGATTTCACAGGGACTGGGATAACAGAAGCACTCCTCTCTATCACACTGATGGCCAAACATCTACTAGCAGCAGAAGTAAGATCCTGTTTGTTTTCACTGGTCTCCAGAGCTGGGGTGCCACTCAACTCTAACATTTACTTGGAATATGCATTATTTAGTACGTTGCAGTTCAGCCCAGGTACAGCCAAGAGCAGGCATTATGTACAGTTCAGAGCTCGTGGGTCTAACCTAACTGTGCTTTTGTATCAAGTTCTTGCCCTTTTGCAAAATACAATACTCCTTCCACACAGTGGGAAAAGGTCTGTTTGTAACAACTCTGTGATATTGTACTTCAGCTATTCCAAAGCAATCCACTTTCTGACATGCTTAACCAGGAGTAAATTTAGGTTTCGAATTATTAGGATCAAATTAGCCTCTCTGCCTGTTATTCCCATCTGATATGAAGTCTTCTTAGACCATAAAGCTACAGAGCTAAAGCCTGATTAAAAATAAAAAATGAGCATACACTATTTTCTCCATGATGAAATACCTCTCTCTCTTCAATGAGTTTAAACTTGCAATTATGTTTGAAGACTGATGTGAGATAAATGCTGAACTTCTGTTCAGGCAGTGAGCTATATCTTTATATTCACTAGGTACTGCTTTGAGCCACAGGCCAGCTTCAGGGAAACCGTCCCTGTTGCTGAGTACTGAGAGGACTGAGTAATTTGTGGGATGTTTCTGGGAGGAATCCTTAGGAAGGAGTACCCAACAATTTGCATGAAAAAACAGAGGCAAAGAGTTTGGTTTTGTTCTGTAATTCTGTTCCCCCTCTCTCTTTCTTGAGAAGTACATCAAAATATATATAATACATGAATCTAAAGAATCTATTATTTACACGGCATTAATTACCTGGATGGAAAACACTCTTGCCAAAGAAATCTGTGTAGGAACCGTGGGAGTGAGCCACTAAAACACAATCATCCTTTAAATAAACATAACTACACCACAATAAATAGAACTACACTGCAATAAATAGCAGCAGCATGCACTACAGTCAGAGAGGAGGAGTAGAATAATATGTTCAATTGTAAATCACTGTGCATGGAAATTTAGGCAGGCGTAATACAATTACCCTATTGGAGGTCAAATGCAATTTCACAGGGTGAATAGCAGACGATGACCATGTATCTGTTTAATTTTTTTTTAATTTCAGAATGATCCAGCCATTATTTAACATTTGGAAATATATTTAATTTTTCATATGCTATTCTGATGAACACAGTTAATTAATATAGCAGACAATTGTAATTTGCATAATTTTCACAAGTAACACTTAGGTTAATGTTTGGAGTTTTTCATTCCAGCTCCACATTTAAACTAAAAAGGGAAGAGTGCAAAGTGGACAGAGACTATTAATCATAGCACTCATCTGAAATCACATCAAAACTACCTATCATTATGATTGGAATAGATAAATTTTCTGGAGATGAATGGTTCTTTAAGATATAAGTTACAGAGACAGGGCATTAAAATTATTTTTCTAACGAATATATATCTATATCTGTATCTGTATCTATATCTATGAGGAAAACTTCAGAGATATCTGACTGGCCTATAAATCCTCCATGAGGTATAAGAAGCAAAACGAATTTGAATTAGCGAGTCCAGGTTTTAGGTTTCAAATCCTCACCAATTATCTCTCCAAGAGTTCTGGTTTGTGATCAGTCTCAGGCTGGGTCTCACAAAAATGAGGATATTGCTCTTTAAGTCCTTCTTCATGCTTTGGAGCTAGTGTTTACTACCTACATCCTTTATTGTTATTGACTGATACTCAGAGTTTTGCTATATTCCCTTTCCCTGAAGACCTTGATCCTGTAATACATACAATAAACAAAATAACAAACAAAATAGCCAGGCTTTTTGAAAATGTGAATTCTTTCATCATGTTGATTCAGAGTGAGAAGAACTCTAGTCAGAGGTGCTTGGGTCAGTTTTACCTCTGAGACAATGCTATAAAACAAATCAACCTTCATGAAAATATTTCTATCCCTTTACTGGCCAGTTTCTGTGTTAGATTTCAAAACCAACTGAGAATAAAAAAAATCATTATTTTTGAAGATGAGGTTGTTTAACCTATCTTTTTGAGGCCTCACACACATATCTGATTCATGGTATTCAAATGGACACAAATAGTTATAATTTGCAAAATATAATGTTTGTCACAGCAAATTACGTGTATGGTTGATCACCTTAAAAACCTTTAGTACCACCACCATAAATACAGTGCTTCATCAGTAAGACACTGAGTTGGATCAATGCTGGCTCTTCCTGACAGTTCTGCACTGCATACCTGTCTCATTTTGTTAGTTTAATAAACTGGTTCCCAGCTCAATCCCACAAGTACAGTGTGGTCTCTGCTTTAAAAAAAAAAAAAAAAGGAAATTAACAAGATGATTCAGCTGATACATATTTTAGAGCCATTCATCCATGCAATACTTAGTGACTTCTTTTGGCCAGGAATCTGCAATGAGCAGCAGTGTGAAGCAACATTTTCTGCTGCATTGCTTTTCCATTGTGAAGCCTGGAAACAAATTAAAAATACAGCTCAGTTTCATTAATTAAAAAAGTTCTTTGAAAAAACGTTTGCTATGTTCATCAGCCATTCCCTGGGTAGGGACATATATGCTGTACCCCTGAAACACAACTAGGATAGGCCAGTGACACACTGATGCATCTGGCCATTGTTTTCTGAGGCTGTCCCAGAATTAAAGATTTTTCTTCTGAGTGCAGACTGATAACATCATTGGAGTCACAAGCCTACAAATAAGAGGTGAACTTGGCAACATCAAAACTGAAACCATAGGGTAAAATTTATGTTTACTGTACGTAGCCTAGTTGTTCAAAGAGCTGAGCGTGCTGGCACCAGTCCAGCAAAGCACTTAGAGGACGGCTGGGACTCCTGACGTGCCAAGAGCTCACCCCAGCAATCAGGGCTTTGCTGAACCAGGGCCTGAGAACACAGCACCCCGTAGGGCAGAACCCACCCCAGACAACTGGAGCAGGGGCCTGGCTTCATCCTTGCTCTTACTGGTACTTGCAGATTGCAGGAAAGGTGGTGACCTACTCAGAGGGACCTGTGGGATAGCAGGAAAATGAGGAATTCCTGCCACGGGAACTTCACCTTAGTTAATGAAGGTTTTACTGTTACTTTCAACACAGATGTCATTTCATTTGGTTCTTCTGCCCAGCTATTATTATTATTATTATTGTTATTATTTTCTCCTTTTTTGTTTAAAGCATTTTCCTGGTTGCATTGATAATTGATAATTGGATAGCAGGGCTTTGGCCACTGAAAGAGGAAATGTTGGTCTCTGAATACATCTACCAGCTTGCACTTGAAACCTCATTAGCACCTTGTCTGATTGGTTTTGTTGGTAATGAGCTTGCATTGTATTGGTGAGAAGGAAAAACAAAGTTTAAATACTGAACAGCTCAAACTATTAACTTTTCTAAGAGGCTTACTTGTGAGATCCAAGGAGAGTTTTTCCTCCATGCTGAAACTGCAGGGCCCAGCACCTGGATGCATTGCTTTCTTGCTTCTTTACAGCTGTGATTAGTAACAACCTATCTCCAGGTCTGGAAATGATGAAAGATTTCAGAGTTTTAATCCCTTAAATGCAATATCCAGCTTTGCATCTAAGAGCATGCCTACTTTCTAGTGTAAAACCATCTAGAAGGGTGCTTACTAATGGAGGAACTGATAACATATTTATCTACTAGTTTATCAACATGTGCTTGGGCTTATGTGACTTAGGAGAATGACTTGATGACCTCAGAACAAAGGACTCACATTATTCATCCCAAATTTTCTAAAGCCCTGAGGGAAACTCTTCAATACACTGACAAGAAGATTCCACCCAGGAATTCTTTCCCATTCATATTTTACAGTTTACTTTTTTTTTTTTTTTTAAATTTAGACCATTCATCAAAACTTTGGCATTTAGAACAAGGCTTTTCTACCAGACAAACAAGTTAAGATCCCAAGCTAAAAACCCTGTGTAAAAGCAGCACACTTTCTCATCTTGATTCTAATAACTTGCTAGTAATAAACCACAAGAGAGATGCAAAAAGATGATAATCTGAAAATAAAGAATGATGTGAAACAGAAGATTTCCTAACAGCAGTGAAAAAGCAAGAATGATTGGTTTCTTAATTTCAGATAATGTTTCCCCAGGAATCCATAAAAAAACGCAACTCCGTTAGTCTATTTTTAAAGATAAAGTTCTATCAAAAATCACTCTGAGTACAGTCAATGTCTTCAGCCTTTTGCTTTAGGTTATCCCTCAGTTCTTGTGAGCATTTTGTGCCATATTCAAGTATGTGAATCAAAGTTTTAATCTGAAAGCTTGTTATTTTTGCAGTGATTTTCTCTCTTGATTTCCCTCCCACGTATTAGCCTGCCTCTTCATCATAAAGTAATTTTTAATTTTCCTTCCACTTCTGTTTCTTCTCTAATTCCACTATTTTGGAATAAAGGAGATCCCCGCCCCCAACCTTTCTACTAGTCATTTAAAAACTAACTTGCCAGTCCTAATATAGCTCTAGTCATTAATATTTCAGCCTGGCTCATAAAGATCTTTATGTAGATATTATATAGGTATTAGCCTATAATACAACCAAGAAAACCTAGCAAAATAAATGATAAATCAGGCATTGGGTATCAAATCTGCAGCTGTTATTCTTTGACTTTTCTTGTGCAAGTTGGCTTTAATATCATTAAGAGGATCTGCTCCTTGCTCTCTATTTCAGTAATTTCTCTTCATTAATATCTCGAAAGGCATAAGTAACCAAGAAGTTTAAAGGGTTCTGCCTCCTTTTTTCTTGGCTTCATTAAGCGTAACTTTCAAATGAAACCAATATGTGGAGCCAACACATATTTTTGATAGAAGACAGAATTACTTCAATTTTTCCCCTCATCCCTGCTTCCTCCTCCTGTCATGCTCATACCTTGCCCCCCAACTCCTACACATATATTAACAAGAGTTATGGGACAGACAGCCCCAAAAAATGATTTCTAGAAGAAACTCCTCCCTGTGAAATTAGAATACTAAGGAAAAACCACTTCCATCCTTTAAAGGTAATGATGCTAGGAGGCATTTCTTTCTTTTATCATTTTTCAGTAAGGCTGACTACTTGCATACAATTTGCAGAATTCTCCTTGCCTTCCAAACACAGACACAGGATATAAATTGATATCTTTCTGCCACCATGAGATGGCTTATTGCCAGATGCTTCATAAAGTCCACAGCCATATCTCTAAACAGCCTGTATATGATAATGAAGTTTTAATTCTCCTGGTGACACTTCCTACTACAAGACTATGATTTATTTTCTTTAACTTTAGGCTAATAAGAAACAGCAAATAGAAATTATTTTTGAAAATATGGTTGCTCAGTGGTTGTATAAAACACCTATTGTAGTGGTAGAAAGGGATGAGTGCAGAAGGATGTACTTTGTTCAGTGCAGCTGAGAAAAGGAATAGAAAACTTCAGTCTAGAGGAAAGGGAGCCTTGATGGTTTCCATTACTCGGTCAGTCAATTCCAACACTGCTGCCCCTGAGCCACAACTCACTTGCAGACAGATGAGTGGGACTTAATTGTCACACATATTTATCTATGCAAAGAAACAAAATCAAAGAGAGAAAGGCTCACAGAGAAGAAGAAAAAGCACCTAAATTATATATACAGCAAGGCTGTAAATCAGCCTTCCCTTCTGTTCCCTACAGACTTACTTCCACCACCCGATAGGTCACAATCAGGTTAGTACTGTGAAGAGACAGAGCTTCTTCCCTCAGCTCAGAACCTGAGCTGTATGTTGGCTTAGTTTAGTCGCTTCATTATAAAAAACAAAAAGAAGCCTTGGTGTATGGCACACTGTAACTTTAATTTCCTCCAATGAAAAATGTAAAAGCTTATTAAAAAATTCTCATTCTGCTCCAGAGCCCCGAAACTAAATCATTGATTTCATAATCTTTAAATTTTAATTAAAACTAAACTCTCTCAAAACAAATTAGAAATACATAAATATCATGTGTTAAGAATACCAAAGGATTGTTCTGACAAGGTACAATGTCAGTCCCCCTGTCTCTGTGGATGCAGCATGGTACATAAATGTGTTTTGAGGTTTCCTCAGTCCCAGCTTCAGTTCATGATCAAAGGAGCTTGTCAAGTAAATGTCATAAAATTGTCACTGCATTAAAAATGAACATAACTTTTTCTTATTTACTTTTTTTTTAAATTGGCTGAGGTTATTAGTATTAGAAACTACTAAATGTTCCAGAATCCACCAGAGAATGCTCTTGAATAAGAAAGCCCTGTTACCCTACATGCTGTGTTCAGCAGGCTCCCTGTGGTTGGTTTTTGTGGGGAGGATAATGCCCCAAGGGATGCTCCACCATGACAAATGCCAGAAGAGTCTGCCCGGGAATAATGAGAGTAATGAAAAACACTTTTTCCCCCCTCACAGTCCATTAATCAAGTTTTAATTCTTATCTATCTGACACATATTAAAAAAAAAAAAAAAATCGACCCTGGAGGTTATTTTCAGTGTAAAACATTTCCACTGGCAGGTGTATTTCACACCATTTTGCACTCAGAGTGGTAACACTTTTTGAATTGTTGTACAGAATTACAAGGATAAACATTAGAAAATTTGCAAATGTAAACTTTAAAATTCCTGAAAACTTGGAGAAGAGTGAAGGTTCAGTGAAAATTTCCACTGCAAACTCTTATGTACCTGGAGCATGCAGCTTTATGGAGATGAGAAGCCTGAATGATCTTAATGGACTTCTTTTCTCCAGCAAAAGCTTGGCATGCTAAGAACCCGTGAAGGTTCGAACCTCTGGAAATGATGCTTTGCATCTATTGTCTTGGTTTCCTATTTTGCCAAAGTCTGGATACAAACAAAACATATTTTAGGTGAAGATTTAGCTGAAAAGATACAGAACAAAATAATTGTGAATAAAAGAAGTATGTGTTCAACAGAAAACATCTCAAGGAAATCCTCACCAGCCCTCTTTATTATTAGAAAATAAATTAATTTTAAGTTCTTCTACTAGCTGCTAAAACATTTTCTAATTTCTGTAGGGAGGGCTCATTCCACTTAGTCCCCAGTCTTTACTTGGGAGAATTTACTGGGTGCTGATTATTTTTAAAATATTTTGGAATGCTTTAGCAAAAAGCTCTTAAACTATTTCCAAGACTAAAGTAGGGTGAAATACTGCTTCAAGTGCACAAACAATTTTGTAGCCAGTGCCTTGAAAAGCTTTAGCATTTCTAGTTGAGGAGCTCAGACCTGAAACTTGGGATTGTCTCTCACTACAAGGACTCGTCTTTTGCTGGATAGGGTAGAAAGCAAATGCTAAAGCCATGCTAAGACTTTGATCACACTTTACATATGCTCAGCATTTTGGCAGATGATCTCTCTAAAGAGCCCATCTGCAGTGACCTGCTTTCAAAGGGGACTGCGCGGGCTGTGTGGAATTCCATCTGTAGCTGCGGCAGCTAGATGCCACTGTGGCACAAAGCACTGTAACTGCAAGTGAAGAGCCTTTTTCCTTCCCTTCTCGCCGTCTGCCAGGCACACAGGAGGCAGCTGAAAGCAGCCAAGCTTACACAGACAGGACCAGGAACTGGGCAGGTTCAGGAGGCTTAGTGCACGGAAAGGCCGGGATTCAAGAGGGGACCGTGATGTGAAGGAATAAGAGAAGGAATTAGGCTCAATAAAATACTGAAAAAATAACCTAGGACTATGATTCTGTGAACTCGAATATAAAGTAAGCAGGAGCCAGGGAGTGGCTCAAGATACTGTGATTTCATACTGCAAAGTGAACAGGCAGAAAAGGAAAGAGAAACCAGGTCTAAGTCCAACATTCTTATTTCTATACAGCGCAGAATAGAAACTGAGAAATTTGGTGCTAAATATTTGTTTCCTGAGAGTCTGCTACCTTAACGACAGAGAGATACATCCCATGGATTTTGATTAGACACAATCGTTCTGCTTGCTATTTGAATTTTCAAAAACTGAATGAAGAACGGGGGAGTGAAAAGAAAAAGCAAGCCAGATCTCAGGCTCCTGTTTGTTCCATGCCTGGTAAAAAATAATTCCTTCCTGTGCATTTCCCTCTTTTTGTTCCAAAGAAACATTTGTATCATTAAGCTGTGTAATGTTTCAAGTGATTATTTAAATGAACAATGAAAGTCTTGTGCCTGATGTGATAAAGTTTTAAGAAGCTTATTCTATACGTGGGGGACAATGAAGAAAGGAATTGTACAACATATCTTACTTCTGAGAAACACTAAGTTGTATCATAAAGACAGCTGAAAACAATCTGAGAAGCTGCCTTTACTTGATGCAAAAATGTTAACCTCTGATAAATGTGCCCCTGAAGAGAAATTAAACATCTTGCCTTAGAGCTGCTGTCATAGCCTGAACTTCTTGCAAATACTATTTGTTTGAGGGAGAGAGCTCTAGTCACTTTATAAAGCTAAGCCACTCGGCAGTAGTACTCCTCCATTTGTCCTTGACAGCTATATTTTTTCGTGACACTTATTTGCCTGGATTTAGAAGTTTCAGTGTTTTGATTCTTATTACTGCAGATCTGTAAAAATGACAAAAATACCACAATATAAATTACCAGAAATTGAAGAGATGGAGTCTGATGATTTCTGCTGAATTTAAATTTTCAACACTGCTCTGAAAATATAAAAGAAGCATTTGGTGAGTCCTCCCTTCTACACAAGTAGTTGTACAGATGAGGCAATGGAAGCTGTGCTGGAGTTATGTTGATCACTGGTGGGAACCTTATTTGAAGGTAGAAACCCCAAAACTGCCCTGTACTTCACTGTAGTAGGCAAAAATATACATACATAAGCAGGAAAGCCACACCCAACCCTCCCCCTTTGGTTTTCATGTATCTCCTTTTCCTTCTGCAGTTTCACAGCATTTAAACTTTCCCACATCTTGGCTTGCTTCATGTATTTCAGGAACAAAAGCAGCACCAGAGCTGGGCCAGACTGGTTCACTGACACGTGGTTTGTTATCCATCACCAGGGGACACACAGGCTCCTGCTCTGCCACCACAGTAGTGCCTCTGCCTCTTCAGCAGCAGCTCCAGCCCTGCTCATTCCCTTCTGCAGGCAGGGTGCTGCCCAGTGGAAGAAGGGGTGGTTGAGCCCTTGGAGTTTCTGGTCGCACACGAGAGCAGAGGATCACCACGTACACAGCACTACAGACAGGACAGCTCACCCTCGAGGTGCAGAACGCGGCTCAGTTCCTTGCTGCAGCTACAGCGATGTGGAGATCATGAACCTCCCGCATCTTGGACAAACCCAGGAAAGCTGGCTGATCAGCACTCTGCTTCCTGACCTGGTACACTCCCTCAGAAACAGGGTTGACTAGCAGGAGATTTCTGCTGGAAAAGCACTGTCAAACAAACCTTCAGGGAAAGGAACTGAATCTCTTTTTTTAGGTTTGTTCCAAGAATTTCTTGCTGCAGAACATGTTATGCTGTCCACATTAGACAGCCTCACAGTTTTTAATGCATTGCAGAGACCTTGAAATCTCAATCTGATATACGGCTGCTTCGGTCTGTGCTTCTTCCTACGTCATTATAAACTTGACCTTAATTAACCCTCTTAGTGAAATGTGGTTTGTTGATTCTCAAGGACAGTCTCATTGAAAAACAATGTTGCAACATCAATCAGAAGCTAAAGTAAGGCTCCTTTATGAAGGGATTTGTACTAATAATCCTTGAATATTAACAGCTTCTTATGCTATGTGGCTTATATAAACTTATCTGTATAAGCTAGGATTGAGCTCTGTCTTTCTCAGCCTTAAAAAAAAGTCTACATTCCCTTTAACGAAAACTGGTTCTTTTTGGCAAACACTGCATGGATTTTGTGGGGGGAAAAAAAAAAGCAGATTTAAAATCCAGTATAACAGCTTAATTTGATTGGCTGTAAATCAAAACAGTCCCCATCAAACCAGGATATCCAGTAAACACAGGAATTTGTACCGTGACTTACTAAAACCAATGTTTGTCCCTTCACGCTTTTAGTAGTTTTATAGAGAATAAATACATGGAGAAGATCCTTCAGATGGATAATTTAATTTTAAAAGCCACAGTGGAGGAGTTGGGTGTGCCCTGCATCATTTGAAGCTCCTGGAATATGCTCGGGGCTGATGGTGAGAAAGGTCTGTATTAGCATCCAATCTGTATGCTACAAACGGGACATACGATAACTTAACAGCAACCAATCTTTTACAATTCACTTTAAAGGCAGCACATTTTTTCTTATGGAAATAACTGAGACCACTCAAAACTAAATTGCTTTCTTTGTCCAGAGTTTAAAAGTATAGGCTTCAGAGCTGATGCTCACGCATCTCTTTGTCCTTACTTGTCTCTGTGCCATTCCTCACTTTAAAGAGCTATAACAAGCTGTAATTATTTCTCAGACTACTTAGAGACTAAACAGAGATTATGAGTTAGTTTAACAATGAAAATATTCATACAGAGCATGTAAGTACCTCAAGTTACAAAAAAAAATCCAACTGATATTTTCTGAATGGTAAAAACATTAATGTTTTTATCCCCATAAATTACAAACTATTTTACGGATGTGCAGTACACTTATTACGTTGCCATGAAGTACATTTTATCCTCTTGATTCTGAATAACAGTATGCATATATAATATGTATATAGCACAGTATGCATATATGATAAACAAGGGAATTTAAGACATTGCATACTGGGGAATCAAAAATAAAAGCTATCATTTTCCAGTGGGTTACTGTGCAAGCATTTCTCAGTTGTTGGTATTGTACCTGAAATTCACAGAACCTTACATTTTCATCCAGGTCTAGAGTATTTCTCATTCCACTTATTTTTCTACTAGTGTGCCAAAGTATCTAAGTAAAAACCTGAATATTTAAATATTGTGTCCACTACAAAGCATGTGCTACCATGCAACCTCAGTGGGTGGTGAGGGAAGCACTCCCCAGCATCTGAGCAGATATCCAGAGGGTGATGGTTTGTATTAGAAGTTTCTCGTCTCCCGCCAAAGCAAGGTGCTGGGGAGGATGGCTAAAACTCCCCATTTAGGGGTAGCTCAGAGCACATAACCAGTCCTCTGCCACTGTTCCTGCACTACTAATTGCATGGACTGGCAACTTCGGTTCATCCAAAACTCTCACCTGCCCTTTTGCAGAGACTACTTTGCCTTATGGATAGGGTAAAGAGAAAGAAAATTCATGCCATTCTTTTGGGTGCGATTCAGCAGAGTAGGGAGAGCTTTTTGCTCTGCAGTCTGCCCAGGGACCACCATGAACTGTCAGTCCCTGTTCCCTTCACTTGTACTATTCTGTCATTAGAGTGTTCACTTGTTGAAGACCATGATATCGGAGATTTCTGTTATATGCCTACTAATATTAGCTATCTTACTTGAAAATTAGAAAAAAGACATTAGACCATAACTTGCTGATGTTAACGAAGACAGAATTATGTATCGTTCAAAGGGGAACAAATCTAAAACGTAAAGCTAAATGCTGCAGTTAGCTTACAGCCAAATGCTAGGCCTGTTCACAAGCATCACTGTGTCTACCTGTCACTTTAAAATTAGAAATTCTTTGGCCAAGTCATGCAGCCATGCTAGCACAGAGTCCGAGTCATTTCTTTCGTACCAAAGGTGCACACTGTGACCGTAACACGCAGTACTCAAGTAGAAAAACCTCACTGTTCCTTTTTGCCTCTCATGAAGCTCTTCCAGATTTCATGTGTTCACAGTAACCTGGCAAAATTATTTAGGATAAGATAATACATTTACCTACAGCATAAGAAATGCTCAGCTGTCCGAATACATCTTTATAATAAACACATATTGAACGGAATTGTTTTAATCATAAAAACAAGTGTCCTTGACTGCTCTTCCTACGAGCTGTTCTTAGAACCAAATACTTTACAGGCCTGCCACATATTTAATTTTTTTAAATACTGTAGGAAAGGAGAGGTTCAAGGCATGCTTTAACTTAATTACTGTGCCTTTGTGAAGAAAGAGAAACCAAAAAACCCAGAACCAAATAAAAAATCCCCCAATGCCAAATCAATTAATTATTAAAAGGATTTAGCATGGTGAGCATTCAGAATCCGTTCTATACCACTGCTTTCCTTCTCTACCCTTTTCTTCACCAGGCTTCATCCTGGGCAATGATCTACTGACCACAGCTTCCCTGTTATATACACTTATGTGTCAGTAAAGGCCAGACTAAGCCACAACTGAGTGTGATGAAGTTGAGGACTATGAATCTGAGTAGCTTATTTCCAACTCCAGATTTTTCATCTTTATTTGCCATTCTGGCATGGACAGAGCATATTTTCTCTTTCTCCTATGACATATAACCTTTAGGACCTAGGACTCGATTTTTCAAATATGTCAAAGTGTTTAGCAATGCTTGAAAAGGTAACATTTTGCTATGTGGAATGCGAAACTTTTTGATTGATGGCATTTTTCAGGAATATTTAACCAAAACAAGATAGCCTAACATGGCTGGAAATGGTTAGCTTTTGTTTTTCCTTCCCTGTAATATCATAGAAATTGTTCAAGATAATTCTATCTACTTTCTCAGATAGCCTTAATGTAAATACATTCAAGAAAATATTTACTTTTTCTATTTACTTTGTGTAAATTTTAAAAGAAGACAGCTGCTTTAAAATCAAAATGATGAAATATAAAATAAATGTGGGCAAATAGGTGAGTGTATCTTTCCAATTTTTGCTATTCTAAGGTGGAAGAACTTGACAATTTTTCTTAGGTAACAAAGTTTTGACGTGATTTATTTTAACCCAACTCTATTTATTTTTGCATGTTTGTAGCTAAGAAAACATGAGTTTTTTTCAATCCTAGTATCTGTAAGAATTCCATCTGATCTTTCTGGCACTAAATATACATTTAATTGCATCCAAAAATGATACATTTCCTTTTCAGAACGTTATAAACATGCAGAGGCTGGCAGACTGAAAATAACATTTACAAATGAGAAGCCCATGCTGTGCTTTCATCCTTTTTTAGTGAGAAAAAGAATGACTCCCTGAAAATTAACAAAATACAAGAGCATCTAACTTGCTAAAGGTATGAGAATTTCAGCTGGTCATTTCCTGAATGATATCTGACTATTAATTTTTAAGCTGAAAGATCATCAACTAAATATTTTACACAGGAAGAGTACATTTATCATCCTGCACATGGTGAAGGATTTCTCTTGAATAAATATGACCAGTGAAACAAATGAGGCAAATATTAACTCATTTAACAGCATTAAAAGGACAGGCAGCACATGTAAGAACTTCTGTGGGAATGAGCCTGTCCTTATGAAAGTACCTCATGAGGAAAAAGAAAAAAAAAGGAGTGGTTTCTGTTGATATAACTCAGCATCCTCTTACTTGACTTCTCAAGCCTGGTGCTGAACAAATCCTGCTGGAACCTGGGAATGAGGACCTATACTATGTATCCGACAGATGTGAGTTTATATACCTGCACACAGCCTAGAATATTCCATTCTAAAGAAACCTAAATTTCTGTCTTTGTTCAAGCAAGCCTTCCCTATGATCCCACTACCTACTTTATTTTTGAGTAAGTGTTGTAGATACAGACACTTATAATAAGTTTCATGTTTTCAGATTAAAATTACTAAAATCATGTCAGACAACGCATAAATTTCAGACAATGCCTATTAATCCATTATTAGAATAAGAACTGCATTATTAATAAGGATTTTCTTCTTGTTAAATAATACACTTCCATCTGTGATACATGGCCACCTAGTGACTAATTTAAATTGATTGAAACATTTATGTGATACATACTGCTAATTACATTTCACCTTCACCACTTTAGCATATTCTGAAACAACTGTCATGGATGCAGAACTAACTTGTGACTGGTGGCAGTGGAATGATAAAGACATGGTGAAAAACTGGGCTTATGATTATATCAAAACATTATTATAAAAAAGTCAAAGACAGCTCCACTATTTTTAAAAAGATGGACATGCATTCTTGTTTGGAAAAAAAATCATTGAATATACTTAATGAGGAACATGTTTGGCATGCCTTTTTAAATTTCAATCTAAGTTCGAGAAGAAACTGCTCTTTCTTTTTTTTTTTTTTTAATGTTCTAGTTTTCAATAAAATATAAACCTCTTTGATCAAATTCAGCTGAAACCAAGTAGTTTTCAGAGTTTGACAAGTTACTTCCTTTTGGGTTTGGCTTCTGTGAGGTTAGGTAAAACTGATTATTATTTTTACATTTCAGCAATTCCAGTTTTTTCCTAAACTACAAATACTTACATGGTCCTAATGCACATTCCTATTATTGATGCTGCCATTTCATCTGGGTTTTTTCTGATGCCTTGCACCACATTTCCAAAAAAAAAAAAAACAAAACAACAAAAATCAAACCACCACCAAAATAGTATTTGAAGTTGCAAATAGGAATTTGAATTCTGCACATTAAGCTGTCAAGTTATTACAACCATACTGAAGGCTCACAGATCTCTATTCAAACATAGATTAAAATCCAGACTGCTTATTTTGAATCCCATCACCTTAATTATAGATGCAAGTTGCTAGCAAATTTTGTTTACACATACCATTTCTTCAGAGTGTATTGTGAAATGTACACAAGTGCTAGTAACCATCATGAGTGAAATAAGCAATAGAAATGGGAAACTTGTTTATTACCTTGCTCTAACTGCTTTGATTGCTGTAATTCCCCTGTTCTCATTAGATTCAAGAACTACACATTTGTACTTGCTAGTGAGCTGAACATGGACCAGAGAGGTAATTTGAAAAGTGATGATGACATTTGGATTGGTGGTCTCTTGGACTCCTGCTTCCAATGGAATAACCATACAGCGACAAAATAATAAGAAGGAAAAATATCCAAGACCTCCACATAGAGATGATGGAGAAGGAAGATTAAATAAGCATACAATCCCGACAGTTCTTTTTTCATTCCTGCCAGTTCATGGCATTTGAAGGCTTCTGTATCATTAGTCATGACACAGTGCGCTTCCCCTCTCTCTCAAGCTTTCCATACATTTTCAAGCTCCTTTCTTTCGTAAAGTTTAAATTTGCAATTGTTTTAGCATTGTTTTTTTGGGTTTTAAATTAAGCTTGAGGTTTGTTTTCTCTCCTTGTGTAGTCAGTTTATATTTCTGGGCTAGTTTTGAATGAAACTTGACAATGTAGGAAACTACATTTGCTATTACACAGTGAAAGATTGTTTCCACTATGTATCAAACTTCCATTGTTGATACATTCTGTAATATTACCTATTCTCTATTCATAATTGCAAGTTTAAAAAAGCTCTGGTGAGGATGAAAACAAACAGCAACTTTCCCCAGCTAATTATATTTGACCTTTACTTGCTGTGCAGTTTGCAGCATAAAAGTGCTGAAAGTAGCAGGAGTAATCTCAGATAATGGGTGTTGTTCAACAAAGAAAATACTTCAGAAGTTGCAAGTGGTAACAAAAGCGAGTGGTGTTTTCTATCACGCTGCATGTACCAGTTATTATTCGAATCACTACTAAGCTGGGACCAGTTCCAGGCGTGTTTCTGTATTGCTGCTGCGTTCCTTCCCTGACTCAGACACCTGTAACCAGCACTGACCAAAATTCATTTCTTCTCCTCTTGGAAAACAGAAGGCACTGAAAACTCTTCTTATCCATCTGTGTTGAATAATAAAATTGCAGAATGGTCTAGGTTGGAAGGGATCTTAGAAAACATCTAGTTCCTGTGCACTGCCATGGGCAAGGACATCTTTCACTAGGCCAGGTTGCTCAGAGGTTCGTCCAACCTGGCCTTGAAGACCTGCATTACAAGGAGCCAGTATAGCACAGCAGCCTCTGCACGACACTGGGAGGGAGAAAACTGATTTTTCCTAAAAGAAATAATAACAGAAATGAGAAATTTTATTTCCTCCTCGAAATATGTAGCTAAAGTACTACACGAGGAAAGAACATTACCTAAGTGATTCTTATTTTCAGACTGGATGTTTCATAACTCATATTATTAGACCAATTATGAATCCATCCACCTTGTGACAGCCAGGGACAAAAAGAAGGAAACAAGCTTCGTTCTCAGCTGGTCATGTTTGGAGAGGTGATGGTCCTGCTCTCTCTGTAAAGGAGAAATGATGGGGCTAACATCCCCATTGAAGTGAGGCTCCAAATGCATCATCAATCCAGCAGATGAAATAATTTAGATCATACAGATTTAAAATTTACAGCACAATTTCCTCAGATCTGAATTGCATTAACAATGCAATGCGTCTTTTTAAACACATGCAGATGATACAGAATATATTACTGGGAATACAGAGACTACTGGAGGAGACTGGCCATAATGTTTTTCTTTTGATAAAAGGATTCCAGATTTTAACAAATCAGATTATCAGGAGCTTGAAAGAGTCATTTTCTGGTCAGAAGTCTTCTTGACAGGCATTTTGACAAATCTGTAGACGAAACCAGACTTTTTGTTTAACCTCTACTGTTCTTCTGTATTAGTTTTACGGCTGTGGACGTCTCCAGAATACTCAGTTTTATAAAATATAATGTCAAGCTCACTAATCACTTGCCATTTTTTACATATTATCCTGCAGAACACTCATCTAATATCTCTGCATAAAACTACTTTTGAGAATATTTGTACTTATTCTTTGCTAATTAAATATCAATATGTATTCCCTGTTGTAAATAACTTATGTGTTCCTTAAGCATTACAAAACACATTGTCTTTTCCATCTTTGAGTTACTAATTGCCAAATAAGGAAAGTATTCACAATCACACAGGTCAGAATCAAGATCACCATGAAATGTTTCATCTTCCAATTAAAAAGCCAAGTAACAGTTATTGATAGAGGTGGACACACAATATGAAGTACAAAAATGGAAATATGAGAGTATAAGCATCTAGTCAAATTTCATTCTATTTTAAAATTTGTATCATCCCTACAGTTCATGCCACAAGATGTTGACTTGCCCATGTAACAGTAGAAGAATATTAATTGTTTCTAAAGAATTTTTTTAAATTCCTGAGCACAAGAAAATCTTGCTCTGTGTACACTGGTTACACAAAGCCCTTCCATTGAATGCATATTTATTTAGTGTCTGACATGTAAATTATTCTAATGGGAGAATGTTGTTTCAATGCAGTGTGTTGAACATTCCAGCTCTCTGAAAGTGAAATGCCATTGCTGTTCCTAATTAAGCTATTTTCCTTTTAAGTTTTCCAGAGGATGGTATGAAGGATGGCAGTATTGATGAAGATTAATTGGACTGAAAGTAACAGTGATAAAGCTGTAGATAAGGTTATTCTGCTGGGTAGCAAATGAAAATTACAGCAATTTAAAAGCTGAATACTTAAAGTCTTGGCTTTCTTAGCATTAAAATGGTGTGCAATGAAAAAAAAAATCAGGAAATACACATATTTCAGATACTGGATATGTTGGCACTCCGCTCAATTAAAGAACAAAGTGAAAATGTGATGTCAATTCCTAAATAAACGAATAAATAAAATATACATATTATGTTAATGGATTATTTTGCTTTGTCCAGGAACTTGATAAATCTGTTTAGCTTATATCATTAAAAACATATGGGGAACCTGGTTTTGTCTGAGCACTCTCATTAGAGTGCTATAAGGATAACAAGCAATTCCAACTGCTTCAAAAAGACGACTTTCACAATAGATTAATATACAAATTCTTGGGTTCTTGAGGCCAGTGATGTCCAGTGGACTTCTTCAACTACCTAAAACTTTAGACTTGTCAAAATTTAACTGACAGCAGGACTAAATGGCTATGAAAAAAACCCCCAACATATGTCTCAGCCCAGATGATGTTACATTTTGGAATAAATAATTCAAAATCCATCAAGCAAATTTATTTTCCAGATGCTGATTAGTGTTTTGTTAAGAGATAAATAAAAGTCTACTCACAATTTACTTCCTACACATTTGTTTATATTACTCTTGGTCAACAACAACTATAATACAACATTGCCACTTCCTAAAACCTGGCTAGCAAGTTCTTCAAGGGCGATCTTCTCAACACCAGGCAAAGTAACCACAGTTGCAATTTTATCAAGAGATTTAGAAACAAACATGAAGAAAGCTGCGTAAGCAGTAAAGATACAGTTTTCTGAGAAGTCAGAGTAAGTCTACTACGCTGTCCTGTGAAGTCATAATTATACATACATCCAGGGGCACAAATAAAGATATAAAGAAAAGAAGCAGTTGACAACTCAAAATATTTATGTTTCACAGTTACTTAACTGAGCTACTCATTTTCCTGAGTGCAACCTCACACTGTAATAAGAGCAAAACCAGCAGCAAACTGAAACCAGGGCAGTTACCTGGAAATAAATGAAACCATTGCAAAGAAACAAAAGTACCAGACACATCCGCTAGTGGTACCTTTACCTTTAGGTATGAATTATAGCACACATTTCCTCCATTAACTAAGTCAGATGGTATTGAACTGTGTATAAGTCAGTATTGCAACTTCATTAACCTCCTCTTGCTCCAACAGTCTCCGTCTGACCAGTTAAATAAATTTAGTTTCACAATTGCAACATTTCTGTAGAGCTATGGCTTTAGTGCTTATTTCCTCCATATGTACAGGTGTAGAACCTAATCAGTCAAGTGACATACATAGATCTATACATATTTACATACACATTATATTTATACTCATTTCATACTTAGTTCAAGTATTATGAAAATCAATAAAGTCATTTGTTGTGTGTACTTCCTTGTGAGCAGTGAGAATACTGTGACTACAAATCCTCATATACTGTGTATAGATGCAGTTCATAATGCAGAGATATTATTTACTACCCAGAAATAAAAATATCTTTTACAGTCACATTTTTATTATGCACACATACAATACAGCCTGTGAAGTCGCAACACCTGCTTATACTCATAAAAAAATTCTTACTGCAAAAATGAGATGTGAAGATGTATATCTCCCACTTTTCAGATTCCTCATTCATATGCAAAATTTCTCTAATTACGATAGCTGCCATCACTATCAGCTATCCATTAAGAAAGAAACTCTACCTCAGTCATCCGGAGATCCAGATGCCTCCATAATGCACTACCCACAGCAGCATCCAGGTTTAGCACAGAACCATCTCAGAGCTATCAGAACTTGTTAGAAGGACCTGCGTGACAGGGATGTATCTCTATTATGTAAGACAGAGCAGAACCTAAAAAGCTCAGCATTACACGGCGCTCGGCACCAGGCTCCAGCAAGGAAAACAGCTGGCTATGAAAAGGCAAAATGGCTTAACACAAAATTGGTGCCACTCATGTCCAGCTAATCTTAAAATGCAAGACCTGTTGTTGTCTCCTTATATTGATTTTTTTGTTTAACGTACACAAATAAAGGAGATCCTTACTTAACTTATTAAATAAGCTAAACCCGGTAAGAGAATGTTCAATGAATTTCCAAGGAAATAAGAATATTTCCTGAATATCATTAAGCAGAGCACTGAAATACAGAAGCAGCCATTTAGCATAATAAAGCTCCAACTCTGTTAAGCCTCTTGAGACTTACAATTTTCAAACAAAAAGACTTCTCCACTCTCATAAAATCCCAAGCCAGAATACAAACAAAACAAACAGCAGACATCCGTCCATTCAGATCTCTCTCAGATGCTTGTCATTTACAATTTACATGCTATTGAAATTCATGCAAGAAAATGAAATGGTGATTTAGTATGTTTGCAAGTCAAAGGAGAACAGTATTTTTTCCTATCTGCCCACTTTTCTCAAGTGTTTCAGAATCCTACTGGAAACCATGTGCATGCCTTAAGCCTCCGTGAGGACTTGGCTTTCATGAACTGTTATGGCTTGGAAATATACAGCACCTCTAGTTTTGGGGAGCTGGAATCTTCCCTATTCCACATCACATTAGCAACCAGTTACAATTGATATTATCTGTGAAAAATAATCAGAAATAGCAGAAATTTAACTACACTTTGAATTAAATAACTTCACATGTTTTATAGTCCATACTTGTGGCTGAATAACAAACTGCTTTAATTTCTAAAGTCATCCATATCACTATGCTCTTTGACTTTTAAACACAAATGAATCACATAATCTTTGACACCAAGAAATGACTGGGTGCAGTGTTCACTTTGGTATTTTTTTTCTAACACAATAGGTAGGTAGTAATCAGATGAAAAGTAAGTTGTGAGTTGTGGTCCAGCTGCCTACATTTTCCCCAAGGCCACAGTTCATGTTGAAAGCCGTATTTAAATTGCTACTTATCCGTGTTCTCCACATGTTTCAAAGTCTTTGGCTCAAGCACAACTCTCATGAGATGCCGCAATGTCATTATGAATGTTTTCTTATTAAATGAAAGACCAATTTTCAATCAAGATCCTTTCTAATAAAAAAATGGGGCTATCAAAGCCCTGACTTCACATCACTAACCAATTTCAACACCACATTTTCCATCAGGTCTGCAGGACAGACAAATTCCTGCATCTTTATTTTCAGGGGAAATTCAGTTACCCCTTCACAATTTAGCAATACTAAAGTGTTTCTATTGTGATTACCAGGACAAGACACACATGGAAGCCTCTTTCTTCTGCTACTTTAAGTTGCAGAGCTGCCTTTGATAGAGATGCTGGCCAGTGAAGTTCCACAAGACAAGCATGCAGAGTGCCAAGGAGCTGTACAGGGCACAGCCAGATCTCATTTGTATTGATGGAATCACATGCTGAAAATGCCTCCAGCTCAACTTTGGTAATTTACCTCTACTGATGCGATTTAGTTGGCTATCAGTACTGACTTGATTTTTTTTCCATGTAAACAATGTAATTACTCTACAAGATAGAAAATATGTAAATGCTATGATTTAACTTTACACAGTAACTCTGTACTAAGCCATACTAGGTCCCAGAAGGTTTTGCCACTAGATCATTATTTACTGATGGGCTGTAGGGGAGCCATAGAATATAACCTCCGAAGGCACCAAGATGAATATTTAATCCAGGGTTTCTGCCCATTAATATTTTATTAAAGCCTGGCTATTTTCCACCATCCTGAAAATATTCTATTCCATTAATGATAATTGTGAATCTCAATGGATTCAGGTTTTAGCAGCTTCTGGATATTACAATGAAATAATTCCTACGCTGGTCATTGACAGCAAAGATGGTACTATTTGCAGCTTCAACCCCCAATATTTATTTGTGAATAATTTAACCCAATCATTACAGGGTAGGACTTGGGTTCAGAGGTCACACTGATAATAGTATTATAATTTTATTTTTTTTCAAATAGCAAAAGCAGCACTTAAGCTCCAGTTGCCTTGTAGCGTGAGAAATAAGGTACAGGCCCTTCCTCTGCTGTGAACTGAGCCAAATTTTACAAATGATAGCTCCTCACTCACCCAGGTAACACTAACTGGATATCAAACCCTGTTTTTTTCTAGCCCTGTGCAAAACAATATACACGATGATAACACTAGCAACAAAGCAATGGGCACTAAATTGAATTTTCTGGATCAAGCTCAGTAGAAAAACCTTTCCCTGTGCTTTTCTATGACTGGAAGACTGATCACCAATGACTTTATTGAATGTTTTTCACAGATATTCGATTATCTAAAACAATAAAACAAAACAAGGCAGATTATTGCCTTGGGAACAACACATTTCCTTCATTACAGAGGTACTGGAAACAGAAATACACTTTTTGCCAGTCCTGCCTGTAGGACTGGGATGGAAAGAAAATTATTGAGCAAATGTTCAGGATCAGGACACACAGAAAAAAAACCTTCCTTAAGACATTAAGCAGCAGAAGAAATTGCACTAAGAAGTTTTCTGCTATTCTTTTTAATAGCACTTCCATACAGTGTAGACAGCTGTTTAGTGATTGTGATGGACTAACCAAGATCTGTCTACCGAGAGATAAAAACCCAGCTCCACGTGCTGCCTACGAACTTGAAACCTTTTCAAAGAGAGAGATCCATCATCTAAACCCCAAAGGACCTGGTGTGGTGTCCTTTAACTCCTTGCAAGAACAGTTTCATTTACAGTTTCACTCACTGGTGTAAACCGCAGAGACATCTAAGCTACGTTTGATGAGCAAATGTTTATCATCTCTGGTAGCTTTTGATCTAAAAATATATGTTAAAAAAAACGTTCAATTTCGTTTGCATTCATGCTTACCTGTCACTTGGAAGGTTATTAACGCACATAAAATCAAACACATTTTGTTTTAAAGGCTAAATCTTCAAAATGAGTAATGAGTGCAGAAGTTACATAATTGATACACATGTTCATTAACAAGCTTATTTTAGCAGCAGATTTTACCATATAATGCTTTCTATCCAAGTAACAGAAACAGAATTTATTATTTTCTTTTCCTGTGAGAATATTATTATTCAAAACATGCTTTCAATGGAATATATACATTTATATATTAACATACTTTGGCTATTATGTGTGTCTACATACATGTATCTAATTTCTATATGCAAAACGACCCCTATGTACTTCTCACTTTGCACCATATGGTCCATTTATGTGCAAGATTAATCCCATTCTGAAGGTATATAATAACACATTTGTCATTGCTCTAATGTTTCATAGATGTTTGCAATACTTTGGTTCTACTTCATCGCTAAATATGCTTTTTGGTTGCAGTTTTAAGTTCCACCTGACAGTACAGGTGTTCAGACCTTGATCTAATGCTCACTTCAGTAAATAAAAGCTTTCATCTACCTAAATGAAGCAGGTAAGTCCATCTTCATCACCCTTCAGAGTGCAAACTATCCTTCCCTCACTACAATTTTGAGTTCCTCACTGTGTTTCAGTATGTGGTGAGTACATGCTTTATTTCGGAAAGCTTTCACTTTAACATTAACGTTGAGAGAATATTTTCACTTTGCAATTAAAGCATTGATACATTTCTTTGAGAAATTGTTTCATGTAAAAAACTTAATATTTTGCTTCATTAGTCTTGCACTATTTCTACACTTAATTTCAATGTCAGTAAAAGGAAGATTTTTATACAGAACAAATAAAATATTCCTTTTCCCTTCTCAGTCACACAGAGACACAAAAATAAACTGACAAGTTGTTTTCAAAAAGAAACAAGTAACAGAGTTATTTACTTTTTTTTTAACCTGAGTACATCACCAAGGGAAGAGAAGCTAGAGAATGAACTGATATGTATTCTGTCTCATTTGAGGTTTCAAAATGTTTTGAGAGCAGCGACTATGACCAGAAGAGTGTCAGCAAGTCAGGTTGAAAGGGGTAGGTAGAAAATTGAAAAAGTACAAAAATAAATCAAACATGCAGGGGCTTTTGTGTACTTTCATCACAAATCTTGCTATATTCAGCACAAAATGATCCTAAACAGCAGTTCTGATGTAACAGCTGATCAGTCTAATAGATGGTAAGCATTTTGCCCTGTTGTGATGAGTGACATACAGAAGCCTTTTATTCCAGATGAGAGCTGTATTTTTGACCGCAAAAAAGACTTGTACAAAACCTTGTGTTTAGGCAGACACTTAAATGTGCTGGTCTATTAATTATTTAGACAAGGTAGGAAGTTATTAAGAGTTGCATTAAATACTGTCACAGTGCAAGTGTGAGCAAAAACACACACAGAGCACTTGACTGATGATAGGTGGCAAAGGCCTCACGTAGACTCATGAAGAACAGACTTGATAATGGCAAAAATGATCATTAATTAAAGCACGGAACTGAAAGATGCATATCTAGAATGTCATTAACTACAAAACCTGCATGGGGTGAAGTTGAAGGATATACATATATCTAGAGCTAATGGTCTATGGCTGGCTTCTATAGATCTTCTCCCTGATAAGGATTTTGCTTCTGAAAGATAAAGAGTGGCAAGAGATAACTCACTTGATGGGGCACTTCTCAATTTGCACTCTGACTTGGACTACAGCAGAAAATAAATGGACAAAACGTGTAAGAAATTTAGGGATACATTTAAATGCTTTCCTATTAAGAGATTTCTTTAAATGCTCAGAGTAGTAAGTGCCATTATTTCCATAAGTGAACATGCCTTACACTCTGTATTATGCTCAGTTATTTCTGCCATTTTGTGTGCTCTGGCTTGAAATGTTACAGATTTCTGAGGAGAAGTTTCCTCCACTGAAAAAAAAAGTCCAAGATTATCACTTATTTTACTAAGAGGAAAATATCAAGTTTTACAGATACATGAAAATAGTTAGAATGTGTCTATATATATATGTAGCCGAGTTGTGGTTCAAGTATAGCCTAACATTCATAAAAGTAATGTTTTACACTAAAATACCTTCATGTGAAAGCACACTTACCTCAAAGATAGACTTATCACTCACAAAATTCTTATATAGTCATATTACCTTTATACTTTCTTTGTGTTTTCATCTACTTTTTCAGAATAATTACATACAACTTTAATAAGTGGTTGTCCAAAGCTGATATTACTGGGCAGAATAGTGCATACTTGAGAGAGAGAAGAAAGCACTTTTTCAAAGAGCTAATTGTTAAAAAACCCCAAAAAACAAAACAAAGCCCCACCCCTTCTGCGTGCTTGTGTCCATTCAAAGACACCGAAGACCTTGTGAAAAAAATAAACGACATTGAGTTGACTTTTAGGTAGACTGCAAGCTGGGTGAGGAATCAAAGGGTGACACGGTTATTCAATTACATCTGTATCATTCATCTGTGCATCAAAGTCCCTTTAGGTGCACAGAAATTTTAAGGTTTTTTTAATGTAAAAAGAAGATATTGTGTCGTATTTTCCTGAGAGACCCAAAATCCTGTTTTTTATCATTTACTTATATATCTTAAAGAAAGAAAAATGTGCAAGGTAATGATGATACAAGCAGTCTTCTGTATGACTGCTATAATCTACACATATAATGACATGATATAATCTATGAAAAAACATTAATTTCTAAGATCTAGGTCTGTAGGAAAATTAGCAAAACGCCCCACATTTGCTCTACCAAGCTGTAATATCCCTCTTACTCCCCTGCAAACTCTCAACAGTTACATGAACAGACTCCTCAAGATTGTTGCAATGGGTAAGAAGCAGACTATGTATGTCCACTCACGATTATGTACTCCTAATTTCTTTACGTTAGAGTCTAACTAATTCATAAAATTAGTAAAAAAAAACACCCCAAAAAAGTGGCCATTGTATTTGGGAAAAGTTACTCATTATCTAAGAGAAATTTTAGAAATAGAGAAATAGTTCCATAACTAATTATTAGAGCTTTTTAAATTTCATATTTATTTCATATTAATTGTTTTTAAAGCTCATTCTAGATACTTATAGTGGCACCTTAGCCCTTCAAATAAAGAACTTTAAATATACACATATATAAAATGAGACAAAGGAAAGAAAAGCTGTTTAAAATGTTAAAGCAAATGAAATTCCCAGTCCTCCCTCCAGAAAACTGTATCCATAAAGAAAATTATGTTTATTTAAAAAAACAAGACCAAAATGGAATATGTGACTGATGTTGACAAAAATATCTTTTTCTGCATCTGGAAAAACGCAAATCCTAGCAGTCATCACCAAAACAGATGCCAAAATTAAGGCATGATTATAGGTGAATACACAAGGAAATATTTTCTACCTGCCTTCCTCCCTAGGAATGCAATGGGAAACAGAAAACCTCGAAACCTACAAACAAACTCAATCCCAAATCAAAAAGTAAGTAGTGTGCTAAAATCTCTGAACTGCTGTAAGAATGCAAGCACTGAACTTCTCTAACAGTTCCAACATTATGCAGAAACAAAGAATAAATTTAAAGCCCTGGAGACAACTTTTTTAATATAACTAAAAAAAAGGTGCGATGTAGAAGGACTAAACTGACACGATAAAATAAAATTAGAAACAGGTTATCATGTCCCTCTCCAGAATGCACATTTCTTTTAACTGCAGATAAGAATCAGTGGTGTTTTTCCCTCACAAATCTTGTGAGCAGAGACGGACAGAGCTCTTGTTACACCGTTCATCATCGATATGAAGTTGGCTTATTGGAACAGAATATTACTTCTTATCTGCCCTTGATATGCATATGTGTGGATCTGCTGCTCTCTCCTATCTCTGCTTAGTACAGGAATAAGAAATACTTACATCTGCATTGCCAGTGGAGCTATAAGCAGTGGCCTGCTGAATGGTTGTGGAGCATGAGGTAAAATCTAACTAATTTTTTAGGGAAATTATCAATAGGAATTCTACCAGCTATAGACAACACATTTCAGCACTCTCAGGAAAGACTGTTTAATACACCAGATGCAGGCTCACAAGCATGCCTCCCAGCCAGAGCAAGGAATATGCATCCATTCCTTGCTGACAGCTGCTAGAGACTTCACCAAAAACAGAGGAGAGATTTGTTAAGGTAGCTCCTGCCAGAGAAATGCCATGAAATTAACAGCTAGCCCGTATCAGAACCAGGTAATTAGCATCAAAATAAATACCTGAAGCATTATTCTTTCTCTTTTTAAATCAAAACCCTTGCACAGTAAAAAAAAATTCCCCAGTAGGCAGAGGTTTCAGTGAACCACCAGGGATCATTTATATTTGCTTCTCTATTTGAAAGCTGAAATATCAAGTCTTAACCAAACCAGTCCAACTCAGTTTTATAACAGAAGTTTGGGTACAGGGATATCTTCCTTTCAAGGAAAACTCAGTATTTTGACCTCGAACTGCGACGCTGTAACCAAAATAATTCAAGAACAAACATGTAGAGATTTTATTGATCTCATGTTCGATTCTGTATGAACAGCCAGCAATGTTAATGGTGGCATTACTCAACTGTAAAAGCTAAAAACAAAATGAAAGATCAGGTGGTGTTTTTCTCCAGGTGCATACAAAGCACCGTGCAATGTGATCCGCTGCTTACACTTGCAATTCCCTCAGGACGAGGGTGTTTTCTGTTGGTTTCACAAATTCGAGCACAGCTTGGCCCCTGGCTCTAGTGCGGATTCCCAGGCACCGCCAGAAGCTCAGGGAGCAGTTTGTAACATTCCCTGACCACACCCCACCGGCGCGGGCTGGCCTGACCTCGGCAGCACGGTGACCGCAGCAGCTGCTCTGCGCTGTGGCGCACGGCTGGTGCTTCACACCTGCTCTCACCTTTAGCTGCCAGTGAGGCACGAAGCACAAATTTGTAATGCAAGAAGACAGAGAGCAGGATGCAAGCAGCAAAACACAACAGTTAGAGGATTTCTTTATCTTACCTAATACACCGGAGTCAAGAGATCAGCCACCCATTCCACCCAGCACAAACTTTCTGTTGCTGTTAAGAAAAAGAAGCAGCTGCACAGCTGTTGCTTCACAGTCCTGACTACAGACATACAAACCAAGCCATAATGTAACTAAAGGGATGCTTAACATTCGCCAGCTTGGCTGCAGAATACGTTATTTACCCCCCTCTGGTGCTTCCTGAAACTGAAATATAGTTATGTACCCACAGACGTACACAAATAGATGGTTCAACGAACAGTTTATTTGAAAATATTCTGTTTTAAGCAAACAGAGAAGTAAAAACTGTGCAATCAATTCCTTTCCTACTTATTCAAGCACTATGGAAATATAATACATTACCAGCCTGTTCTGAGCATAAGAAAATTTCTTGGATTCGTGCTGGCCGTAAGTGGCCCTTTGAGGATTTGGGTGTTGCCCCTCCAGATACTCTCCTCATTCTTCTGGTTGATCTAAATCTTATCAATTTCTACCTCCTCAAGTAAAAAGCAGTCCAGCTCTCAGACAGCTTGTGGTTTCCGAGATTGAGGTGGACAGAGGATGACAGCCTGTCTGTCTCAAAATCTATTTCTGAATTCAGTTATGAGCCCTCATAAAAGATGTAAGAGAATTATGAAGGCAGAGAAATAATGAAATAGAAGTCTTTTCCAAACTGGTCTCACTATCCCACCACGCTCAGATATCTGATTTCCATTGTGACACACTTTCTTCCGCATTGATGAATTTTAATTTCTGTTGCTCAAGGGTAACACTTCAGGAGCAGTGCGAGTGGTCATTATATCACACACATATTAGAGTCTAGCTCTCTTTAAACTAGATGCCTGAATTAATAAGGTCCTTCTCCTGTACTGTGCTGCCACACTGGCAAATACTTTCTGACTGAGTAAAACTAAAAGTGAAAAAAGTGCTTTCCCCGCTGTCTTGTGAAGTCAAGATCAGAGAACAGCATGCAGTCCTTTGATATTTCATGTCGGCACGTGCATTCTCCACAGCTTTCCATATTGCCAATGGAGACCTCATTCCTTGACAGCCTTTGACTTGACAACGGGGCAGAAAAAACTCCTGCCTCCCCCTCCCAGCACGCCCCACCCCAAACAAATCACAAGACACCACCATAACAGAGTATTAGAAAATATGTTATTTCTGCCAAGTACAGATTTAGCCTAGTGAAGTTCAATTCGCCCTGCTCGATATGCATGTACAAACATTTGGAATGATGCTTTAGCATTCATAACTGCACTCACTAATGTTTTGACCCCTACAATTTCATCTGCCCTCTGTTTTGAAGGTAAGGTATAATCAACTCTAAATATGGGACCTGATGTATTAATACTGGTTTTGAAAGATGGGCTGAAGTATAAAGACATTTACCTTTGGTTGGAGAAGGAAAACTGGACATCTACCAAAAGAATGCACAAATTACGACAACAATTTAGGTTTTGTTCTTTACTGCAGAATAATAATTTTGCCATATGCTGAAAATGTTGCAGTACAAAAGATATAAAACACTTTTAAGAGTTTTTTAAGAGTAAAAAATGTAACACTATTTCCTTAGAAGAAACTAGCTTATTATATATCATGCTTTCTATTTTTATAGCAAGGAAACAAAAGGCATAATAGTGCTACAGAGCTGAATACTGTCTGAACACTATCCCAACACATGAATTCGAAATTTAGCATGAAAACAGCAAGATGTATGCCTATTTCATTACAGTGCAGCAATTTCTTCATGACTTGTCAGGAGCAAAACTGTCAGCCAGCATCACTGAGGTATTTAAAGGACTCATTTGCTTGGATAAAATGCTGCTGTACAGTTTTCTGAAGCACCTTTTCAAAATATAGCTTGGGTATTCCAGCCCAGCAATAAGCTGGCTGTATAAAAGTATGTTAACTGTGCAGAAGCTGCCAGCAATTTTGCTTTCTAAGTGTTCAGTCAATACTGTCTGATAAGATCACATCAGCAACACGGCCGGCTTTTCAATATGAACCAATTCTATATCTTATCTTTCCCCAGGTGACTAGCTGTGATGCCAGGTGAAAGGGAGGTGAAGACCTCAAAACGCGAGATAAATCACAGATGCCTGCAAATTTAAATAGCAATCAAAAGTCCATGGATACCTATTTCGTGGAAATATGTAAGACCGGGCAAGACATCCATGGGTTCTCCTATTTTAACATAACAAGAGACACATTGTCAAGGGGGAGAGAAGATCTAGTTTCTAATTTTTTCCCAAATTTGGAGAACAACTCTACCCCACTCTGTGGCTTGTTTGCCAGACTGGCCTGCGCTTGAAGCTGCTGCTCTGTTCCAGCCGTCTCACTCACATGCACACAAACACACACCAAGTGGGGCGTGTCTGCATAGGACACACGTCCCCAGACCTGGGCCTGCTCCTGCAGCAAGCTCAGTGCGTTTACTCAGATCCATTTCTTTAATTAGAAGAGCTCCGTCGTTGCTGCAGCTGAGATATGACTCAGTTTTGGAAGACAAGAGATAAGAAGGAGGGGGAAAAGAAAGTAAACAACTGTATAGGGAGGAGGTAAAAAAAATCCTCAGAAATAATTGCTAAAAAATAGTTCTTTCGAGGCAAATTAAAGCACTGTATCAGTTAGTACTATTATACCCACAAGACAAAATTTGCTCAAACCTACACTGTCAGTTCCCTTACATAAATAACTTCTGGAGCATCTATCAAGATTCTTGGGAAGCAGATAATATTACTTTAAGACACAGTGTCCTGACTTTTTTTCGGGTAGGGTTGGAGAGAAAATGCTAATATATTCTTGGTAAAATGCACACTCTTGTTTTATGATTCTCATATTTCTTACAGTTTCTAGAAATTTACATACCAAATGTTTTTTTTTAAAAATGTCTACACAACATTTTTAACTCCTTTTTATTAATATCTTAACAATATCTAATTGTAGCAGTGTCATTCTACATGTTTTAAGTTTTATTCTTTTCCAGGTGACAGCAAGCAGCAGCCAAAAAAGGAGTAAATTATGTTTGAATAATATATTTACACTGCTATTTGTGTTCTCCATCTCTCTCAGAACTGGAATTGTGGGCAGCTTTCTGGAAAACGAGTTTTGTGGTATGCAGCAAATACTAGAAAGACAGAAATGCATTAAGATTTGAGACTGACAGACAGCTAGCTGGATTTATAGGGAAAGTAAGTATAGTGGTGGTAGCATGTACGTGAACTTAAGAGCAGAAAAGTGAGAGTCGTGGGACATCTGGGATCAGATCAGGCTCTGTCAACCAGAAGATGATATTACACCTTTAAAGCCATCGGGGCTCCCAGTCTGGTAAGGAGACAGAGGATTTAAAAATGCATCTGTCTAGCGTTAAGGGAGCCCAAAGGAGTCTGAGCAGGCAGAAAGATTTGTGAAATAGCATAAGTTTAGGATAAAGTTTAGCCTGCTCTTCCTGGCCAGTTGAGAAACAGGAGAATGCAGTGAGAACATGCAAGTTCTTTTCTCTTTATATCTTTTCCAATTATTCTTACATTGGTTTTCAGTTTGCACATACTTAGTATGGATTGGCAAGCCTATGGCTATTTAACACCATTCCTACTCTTTGTAGCTATAGTTTTGCTTTTCCTTACTGAACACCAAAAGAAAGCAAATAAGGATCACTCCAAAGTCACCCAATAAAAAAAGGACACAAGTTCAAAACATCCTCTTTCAGTGCCTGATATGAAAGTGTACTGAGGAACAGAGGTTTTCATACTAATGATGTCACCTCGTTTCCTTTATCATGGAGTCATTGCTACACTGGGTTAGTTTCATTACACCAGTAATTTTAATTGCAGCTGCCAAGGTGTGAACAAAGTATTCCTCTTCTTAGGGATTTACATTTCACAGAACAGGTAAATTATATAAAACACAGAAAAAGGAAAGCTGGTAGAATTAATGAGAGATTACCCCTGGAATACAGTCTCCAAATAATTAATTCTACAACTTCAATATTAGAATTCATTATCTTACACGACTCTCCAAAATTATCTTCATTTTTTGACCCTCACAGAGACTGAAAAGCCCTTCCTTTCTGTCATATATTTGAGAGGGTCCTGTAGGATATTGGGATTTGCATAGATTCTACATAATTTTTTCATGCCAACTAGTTGTTTAAATTTTAAGTCTGTTACTGATGACTTTAAACATTATTTTTTAACTTGTCCCTTGCTGAGAGTTTGCATGCATGGACAAGATTTTCTCAGATATTTTGCTATTCCTTTAATGATCTCTTGCTATACGTAAATTTCACAACACACTTATTTTGCTTGGAGCATCTAATTTAGTATCAGTAAACAGCAACTAGCAAGTGCAGTGGTGACTGTAGGTCTCTATTTCAAATGGTCCCACTGCTGTTCCTTGACCCTCTTCAGTTCCTCTGCAGGGAGCATAATTTGGCAAAAGTAAAAGAGAAATGTTGAAAGAGTTCTTCTACTTACTCCTCTCTGAAGCAGGGCAGGAATTGCTTAAGAAGTGTCAGAGCTTTCCCTAAAAAGGTAATGCAGTGATTGGGAAGCCTAATAAGTAAACTTAAAAATGACCCAAACATAAGGCATAGCAATCACTAGGAATGACAGAATAAAGATAATGTTAGGTATGATCCAAAAACCAAGTAAATACTTTTCTGTAATTAACACAGAGGCAAGGACATTGCTGATGATCAGAGGTAAGACAGCCAGGTGAAATACCTGATAGTGAACCTATATCCTGAGATGATGAAAAAAATCCCCAAATTAAAGTTGATCACGAAAGGAACAGGGAATGTTCTTAAAGGAAATTTTATATTGAGAGGAGAATTATTATATCATAAAACAACAGGAAAACTGTAGCTCTTGTACTTCGCTTTAAGCGTGAAAAGAAGAAAGCAACACCGGGCAAGCAAACTGAAGAGCATTAGTTTTATCCCAGTTGACAAAACTTTATACCTGAAAACTTGTGTGTGAAAGACAGACATATAAGTTAATGGAAGTTTGGTAAATTTGTGTTGAAAACACAGTTTATTGAAAACAGATTGTTCCAGACAAATGCAATAATTGTTTTAATAAACAAGATTAACTTACTAAACTCAAATAAATTTAATCTAAGCTCAAATAAACTACTCTATGCCCAATATTGTGCTATGAAACAAAGGATGAGTTCAGATGTAAAAGACAGGTTGTAGTACAAGAACTGCAAACTGTGTAAAGCACCAGCTAAAGAAAAATAATAGTAATTTGCACTGGACTGAAAGTTGTTCAAGTATTCCCACAAGGATGAGTCTCAGAACTAACGATTTGGACATGCAAACTGTGTTGGTCAGGAGAAATCACCAAATAAAGTTGGGTGTAATGGGGAGTAACTCATGGGAATGATGGGAGCAGTAATATTGTGATGATATTTTATTCACCAATACAAAGATTTTCTAGTTTTAGATATGAATTATTTGGATGTGACAAAGGAAGACACACTTGGGTTTCTTTTTCAGACTGATTGACTGAGCTATTAATTAGGTGTAACTGCGGAAGAAACAAGTACAGTCTTGCGAGGTGGCAGCTGATGTGTTTCCGCTTTATAAAATATCATTAATATTATGGTACAAAAGCCTTTGTGAATCAAAACAGTTTAAAACAGTGACATCTACCCTGCCCATAGCACTGAGATAATGGAAACATGCCTCTTAGAAAGCAGGGAACTTATTCAACTACCGCACTGTCACTTTTCAATGAGTAACAAACTCATTATATATATATATATATATAAACTGTGCCTGAAGAAATTCCTCACAACAACTGGAGATCATAAACGATGCAATTGTTATGAACAAGCACAAGCTTCAACCAGTAGAAGGCAACTGGACAAAGTTAACCCATTGGGCTGCTATTTTGTGCCTTGTGTTTAGAAATTGAAGACAGAATTTCTAATGAAGCATCTCTACCTGAACGGCAATCCATCATCAGCTAACACATCTAATGGCCTAGAGCAAGCTTCAACAGCTCATCTTACGTATCTCAAATGATTCTTTTATGCCACTTCTTTGTTGTTGTCATTGTATAAAGATCATGTTGCGTTTATGAAGACTGCATAAAGTCCTACAGGACTATAAATGTAAGTTACCTAATCAGGTATTTCTTTGTCCCACTGTTCCATGTGTAAACAGATCTCTGCATTTTCATTGCATTCTTTGGTCTGCAGGGCTGTATGATTTCTTACCTCGAAACTCCAAAGGATTAAGAACAGAAGCCAGTTAGAATGCTACATCATAGGAAAATAAAACAGGGTTATAATAATCACCACAATTAACCTCTGGCACTCAAGGTACAACTTCTTAATATCTCATATTACAGTAAAGATTAATCCTTTTTTGTTTTTCTATTAAAGTACCCTTTTGGAAAGGATACTTAACACAGCCTGCAAATGGGCGTATTCTTTTTACTTAGAAAAAGAAAAAAAGCACAATATTTTCTTACTTTACACAAATATTTTGAAGCCTTTCTTTCTGCAGTACCACGACAGCAGCTTCTTGTTGTTCAACATCTACTACCTCATGATGGGAAACAAACCTACTAACACAATTTTATCGTTTGGATTTTCATTGCTTTCTATCCTCCCATATGTGCATTTCTCAACAAGCTCTCAGCACTCAATCATTTTGCCAAAAGCTACCAGCCTGAGCAAAGCTTTTTCTCAGTCACCACAACAAAACATGGGATTGTCCCAATCCAGGAACACATCCTAAACCAGACACTGGGCTGGGGGAGAGTTTCAATATACCTGGAGTGAGATTAAGACACAAGTGTGGTCAAATGTTGGTAACCAAAATTATAATTCACTTTTATTTACTACCAAGGAAGAGAGCAAGGAGGAAAAATAGGAAAGGAGGAAAAAGAAAAGAATTACAGAAAGCAAGAAAGGCAATCATCACCATGAATCTGCAGCATCCCGTGAGGAGCCTTTTTCTTTTGTATTTTAGTGGGGAGAGCTCTGTCAGGACCCAAACAGTGGCCAGACAAGTTGTTTTCTAGCACTTTTCCACAGAGATCAAAGTAGAAAAACTGGCCAAAGTTCCAACTACAGGCTTTCTATAAGTTCTGCATATTTGTCTGGATCCTCTGTCAGAATCTAGCTGGGACAGGCTGACATGAAGCCACCTGCAGCACTGGGGTACCATTTTTCAGAAATCAATTAAAAACCCCTTCTGTAACAGGAGGGAGAAGCATAAACTCAGCATGGAAAGTCCTAACACTGATCTTGCATGATCTCTTCATCTGATTCTATGTAATTAGAACACACTCTTTCCAAATATGTCTCCTTAGCTAATTATAGCACTGAAAAGGAAATCTCACAGCAGTCCAGAATCAGGCAGGGGAAAAGGAACTGAGGGTTTAATCACCAACCTAAAGGCAAAAGCAGTACATTATGCAGCATGATTTTAAAAGTAGTCCTACTGATTCCCTATCAGCAGTTAGATACCTGCAGTCAGGCTTATCTATAGCATAAATCAGTATATTTCAATGGAGATACTCTTGGGAAGAATTTGGCCTGTTTTAAGACATAATTTAAAATTGAAAATTCATCCTGGAGTGGCTCAGAGAATTTCAGTTTCTGTCATTTTTATATTGTCTTTTTCAGCATTTTCTGTAAGACATGAAAGTAATGGCCAAACTCAAAAGACATGCAAAAACATCACCATTCTAGACGTAACCTAACAACAAGGACATGTACATAGGGCTGTGTGTTTAAGTATGTTTTTTTTTCCTCTAACAATGCCTTTTAAAGCTTTGGAAAATACGTCATTATTCACCAGGTAAATCAGTATACTGATTGCAGAAGTAGTTCTTGCACAATTGTATCTGCACTTTTAAAGTAATCACACTATTATTTTTCATTTCAATATATGTGATATGTCAGGTGTGATATGTGATTTGTGGAAAATTTTGACTGAAAGGGGATAGAACGAAGTATGATTTTTTTTTTTTTTTTACATGTTACTTTTGCATCAACTTTCATATATTAAAAAAAAAAGAACAACATGAATACATAGAAGTTTTAAGGAAAAATAAACCATAGCACGAAAATTTAACAACATCAACTGGAGACCTTTTATGTGCTTGCTTCTTACTCATCAGAGATACACGGTAAATACTCCAATACTAGAACTATTGTGAGCAGCAGAATAAAGAATTTAAGACTCAGTAAAAAGTTAGAGCATAATCTTAACCTCAGTAATGCCCAAGTGTGCAGATGCTGTGACCAGCTTTGTGATGTAGGAGGTATTGAGATGCTGTGCAGGAAAAATCTTTTGTGTAATTATGTGCACAAAAAAGTAAATTCCCAATTTTTGCCTGAAAGCACTTGGTACTGAGAACTCTTCCTAAGTTATCATTGCCACAAGTGTTTTTAGCCTTTCTTCCTCTTTCTGGCACAGCAATTGCTACTTAATCTCCATCTGCAGCTGTTGGGCTGCTTCACTGTCCAAACAACTGTCTGCAGGCCCCAGAAGTAGTCTTTTAGTTGATGACCTGGCTTTAATCCTCTTCATCCTATTCCCACCAAAAATAAGCAAATGCCTGCAGCTGAAATTAAGCAAATCCAACTTTGCCTGATGAGAAGCAGAGAAGAGCCCAGCAGTTCGGGGCTCATCCCCCAGTGCACATTATTAAATGTGCATCTGAAGGGAAGGAGGCCTGCAAGTGAAAAAGACAGACACACATTGCAGACCTTTTTCCACAGTGCTCGAAAGGAGAGAGTTCCTTAATTCCTGGTCACAAGTCCCCTCTGACCTCCTCCTGGAAACATTAAAGATGATAGCACTCAATGAATGCCTCGTAACCCTGAACATAACCTCTGGATTTAATTCAGCCATTCTTGTCTGTTCAACTTTCTGCCAGAGTGTTGTTCAAGAGTTATGTTATCTTGGCTTATAACTTTGACCTCTGAAGGCTAGGGGCATGGAGTCAATCAATTTCTCGTACTTGAGACCTACGTGAAAAATTATTTCATTATGTCTTGGTATTCACTTTCTGAAATATTCGCTTTGAATATTGCAAATGTGTTTTACTCAAAAGCACTACGAAGAAGAATGGAGCTTTTCCAGCTCTAGTGATGTTTTAATCTGTTATTTTAGCTGAGGGAGTGTGTGGGGCTGTGTGGAGAGGTGGTGTAGTATGTGGGGAGTGAACCAACAAAAAAACTCCTGACACATTCAGTAGTAAAACACAACTCTGCTGGTATATACAAATGAAGAATTTTTTACTTTTTTTACTTCCAAACTGCCAAACTAATGCTGTGTTCTATTTTTATTCTCACATTTCATGTTTTATCTGAAGCCACAGGCAACAGAATAAAGAGGAAGGAAAGGCACCTAACAATTCATGTTTACCTATCCCTCTCACAATTGTCTCATAATGAGCAGCCCTTGCTTCCACTGTATGTACAGTTATAGGTATGAATTAGTTGAAATATCAAAGTAGGCCATTAAATAGGTAGCCAATTAGATAATCTCCATTAGAGGGAAATACTGCTGTTTAATTAGCTTGTTAAAAAACACCCCCACACATATACCCTGAGGATAAAACCCCCCGTAAAAGAACAAAAAGATATTTAGCCACTACAACTGCCAACTTTCACAGGTATACAAATGCCTTTCTGAGAGAGAATATATAGAGTGCGTTGTGAGATTTACTCCTCTTAAAGTCACAGGATTCAAAAGTGCCTGACAGTTGTTCTCTTGGCCACTATGGCTGAGTGCAAGAGAGTAAATTCTGGCCAGATATGTCTTGGAGGAGAGGAAATCCCTCTTATCCCTCTTCAAAACAAGGTACTCAAAACACTAGCCACCTCTGAGCCGTCTGTAGAGAATCCAACTTACCCGGCACAGATGCAGCTGTTCCTGTTGCTTCCTTGTCCCCATCTTCCCAAGGTACACATCTGCCTCTCCATCTCCTACATTCATTATTTTCAAAGATAGATTTTAGTTTTCCTCATAATTAGGAAAACTATGCAGAAGGATTCATTGACACTTAGAAAAGCCTGTTCACTGTCAAGCCCAGAGTCAATGCCTAAAAACATAATTTATTTCTCGCTATATTTGAACTGCTGCTAAATCCAGAAAGAGGACACAACAAATGACATCATTACTCTGTAAAAAGAAATGAAATTTGCTAAATTTTATGTAGAACCTGAATATTCTTGCAAATGCTCCTGTAAATTTATATTACCTTAGTAGCAGAAACAACTCTTCCTACTTGTTCATGTTACCTATAAAATACAATTTTGTGAAGACAGAGACATTGCACAGAAAGAAATTTTCACTACACTATAAACTTTCCAGACAAAAGGAAAACCTACAATCATAGAATATCCTGAATTAGAAGGGATCCACAAGGATCATCAGGTCCAGCTCCCAATCCTGCACAGAACAACCTCCGAAATCACCCCATTGTGATTCAAATACAGATTACGTGAACTAAGTTTTGACACAAATTGTGATGAAATGAGAAGATATTTGGAGTCTGAACTGCACTTTGTAAAGCAAACAGCTAACTGAATCAGTCAATATCAGTGAGGATGTTTTCAGAAGACAACTTCATAAGATCCATATTATCCTTATTTTTCAAACACAAACAAGATTATTAATGATAATGCTATAAATCTTTAAACACCAACCTAAAATCTTTTCCAGCTACCAAAACCACTACAATTTATAATTTCAATATGGAAATACTTTACACTATCCAGGGGAAACTCTCCCAACTAGTTTGAAACAACCCGATTTAATGAATTTTAACAAGATTTGTGACATAAAGACAGGACAAAAACTCCCCACAAGTTTATTGTACTGTTGCCAAGCAGTAATTCATTGGCATGCTGTCTCCACCTAATTTTTAGGCAATCAGCAAACCTGCTTGGTGCAAAAGACATCATGATCTTTGGCTCCATATAAAATAAGGGATCTTAAAACAAGAGTTACAACTCAGGCATCATGTGTAGGATTTAGAGCAAACATAGATGCTTATCATCATTTTAACTGTCAAATAGTATCCTGACTGCCTTCACCTGGTTTTTCCAAAATGTGTGTCTTGTTTCATCTGTCAGCTCTGCAGTGATTTCTTGAATACTCTAAGCCTTCTATCTATTTAGGCAACTGAATCCCAAACGGCACCAAGCTCATAACATTCCAGCCATCAGCTGAACATCTAAAGTGTGCGTTTGATTCGGAGCCAACACACATTACTTACAATCTCGTCTACAATAAAAGATTATCGTCATATATTTTCCAAAGGCTGAAAGCATCCCCAAAACCTGAACTTCCACGGATAAAAAATACTAAGCCTAAAAGATCTTAAAGGCTGAATTCTTGGTTTTGTTTTTCAGGAAATAAAATTTTGCTTCACCACTTGCTTGAAGACCTACAGTAAATCTGCTCTGTAAATCTCACAAGTCACGAGAAGGAATTGCCTTTGAAACTGAGGCATAGCTCATCTCCTACACAGCAATTCTATCCTATAAAATTGCATCAGGATGTCTCGTTAGAGGCAATCTTTCAGCTGCATGCAAATATGATATTGGCTTCCACAGTGCTTTACAAGCTTCACAGTACTACACACCATTTTACCAAAAAGCGTACATTCCTAGCACTGGGTGTGGAAAGAGCCTCCAGGAAGAAGGCTGCTCGATACAGACATTCTGCTTTTCCACCAGCATATTTTCTTAATCAATCATGGCATATATAATTATTATATAAAAAGGTAAATAAGCTCACACCAGCTCCTCTATAAACGCTGATGTATTGCAACTAAGCTTGACAGAAGTTTAAGGGCATCAAGGATACTGAAGCAGATGATGTCTTTTTGGTTTGGCACCAGGCGTGGGCAGAGTCAGAGCCACCCACCTCAGCTGTAGTTCGTAGATGCGTGACACTGCTGGGAGTGCCACATGGGCACTGGTGAGGGGAATGAAGAGGGATGGCAGCGCAGGGATCTCGTGGTCATGGGCAAACCTACAGCATTTGGGTCGAGAAATTAAATTTATTGAAGGGAGAGCAGATCACAAAGGTTCCAACCTAAACCAACATGTTACATCTCCATCATACTATTAATGAAGTCCAGCATCAGTGGATAAAAGGCAGGCTGGGGCCTACACTGTAGGAACACAAACAACTGTTTGGTCAGGGCAAGACACTATGAGACTTCTTGGGAACATCTGTCTGTGAGATTGAGTTTGGAGGACCAATTCATCTCTGTCCATTTGTCAGTGTAGCTGCCCTCACCCACCTCACTCCGAACAGCAGAGCTTATTTTTCTGGGATACTGGGACTCCCAGCTCTTACAGAAGCCTCTGCTCACAGCCCAGAACACCAGAATGAGTCACTCCCCACTCCTGGCCATATTTTGTTCCAGTTATTTGTACCCAGGTATCTCCCCAACACAAAGATAAAGCAACCTGCATGCTAGTGTGAGAGATATCTGCATATAGCCCCCTCTCAACTGTGTCACATGGAGAAAAAAAAAAACCAACAAAATCACGAGGGAGGGTATTTCTCCCTCTTTCCCCACCTTATAGGAAACACAAATGAGTGGTGTTACGGCACACAGGCAGGAGATTTTCCTCTGCCTAGCAACTGCTGTTTTCCCCTCGCAGCATATGGTCTTGTTTAGTTTTTCTCTCCTAGCAGTGAAATAATATACAAGAGGAAGGCCTCTGTCTTTTCACCAAGGGAAAACCAGAAACGCGCTTCTAACAAAAGGTAGACACTTATCTTGGTGCCAAGAAAAAGTGTTCATGCCCCATTAAACAGAAGGTAGATTCCTGTCTCTCTGGTTCTTATGTTTGTTGCCTCAGATTGTTAAACAGAGCAAGGGCACTCCTGCTTCCAAGCACCTGCATTTAATTGCAGCTTATTGCATTCCCCACAGGGAAACAGGAACAGCTGCAAAGGAACACTGTACTGATGCAAGAGCAGAAAATATTCTTTTTTCCTGAGCAGGAAATGTGCTCCTTTCTACAAAAAGCACACCACTCTAGAGAGAAATCATTAGGAAAAACATCCAGGACTGCTTGGTTTTATTCTGTTTTCTTTCTTTGTTTTCATTCAAGCAAGTTAATAAACTGCTACTATAAAATAAAATTTTAGAAATTCAAGACTATAAAGAATATTTAAAACCCGCTTTTTAGGAAAAATAATGGTTTTGGCCGAGCAACCTACTTGTTTGTTAATTGAAAGATTTTCCATAATACCTTGGCAGGTCATCAAGTCTTAAATTGAAGTGAACATAATTCAATAAAATTAACAAATAAAATAAGTTTAGGACTACATTGTAAAGAAACCAAAAAATACAAATAAGGGTTTCTCCCCAACCTGTTTGTTAATTAATAGCTTATTTATGGAGGACTGTGTAATGAAACTCTGAGAGACCATGTACATTTTTACCTTCATGACAGCTTCATTCAGACCCTATTTCTTTTCAGCATTTGTTCTATTTATTTGTCTTCTGAATAAAGTATTTTTAGTATAATACTCAATAGATAGTGTATTATAAAATAATACGGAGAGGATATCTTTTTCTGCTATTTTTTGCTGGATTATTTTCATTTTTCTCTTTCAGAAACTACCTGCAATGATGAAGAATGCTGAAAACCTTTATAATTATGCCAAGCCCCAAACCCAGAGGCTGACTAGCAGTTCCTGCTTTGAACTTGGGTGATCTCCATCAGCTGACAGAATAACAAGCAAATCTTTGTGTGACACAGGGCTGGTTTGAGAGCTCCTCCAGCTTAGGAGAGTGGAGAAAATCCTGACAGAAACCCTGTCCTCTGGCTTGATGAAAGTCAGCAGAAAACAAGACACACTGTTGTGAGGAACTACCCATGCTCATCTCATGTGGCAAAGCCAGCAGGAAAGCTTCTCCTCGTACATTAAATTCAGGGCTTCCTGGCCTAACTAGGTCACCTCTACCAAAATCAAATGGAAAAAATAATCCTAGAGTTTGGAAGCCCTAGGGCTTCCCAGCATGGTAACAACAGCTCTTTTAGATTGCAAATGCTTTCTGAGCCCAAGTTTTAAAAGAGACATTTGCTTTCTCTATATCAACCTCTGTACCCAGAGGCAGCTCAATAAACAGTAAAGTCACAGCATCTCTCTCTGCCTGGGCCTCCTAATACAATAGCTGGGAAAGAATAATTGATTCTTCACATACTCTCTCCTGACTTATTGAATTAAAATTGAAAATCCTCCCTTTTTTTTCCCCCCAAACTACTAAAGAAACAGAACATTTAACTCCCACCTGCTTACCCAAAATAAAAAGAATAAAAATGGGGATGTTTTCTTATTCTCTTTGAAGTTCATTGGATTTAAGCAGGCTGTAATACTGAGGTTTGGTTAGTTGCATGCACCGCATGCTTCGTGTTATGCTCCAACTTCTTTATTTATTTATTTTAGACAGCTGAAACTGACTTGTTTTTAGTCTAAACTATAGACTAAAAAAGTCAAAAAAAGAGCCAGTTTGACAGCCTCAGAGTATGATGATGCCTTTGACAGAATAGGCACAAGCCAAAGCAGCATTCTTTCCCTACCTTGTTTATTTGCCTCAGCCTTAACTTTGAGATATCTCTTTTGGACTGAAGAGCAGCTCAGATTTAGCAATCCTTCTAGCCTTTGCCTTAGGTCTTGTAACAATAAGGAATTTTCAGATGGGAGGAGCTGGGTTTTCATTTAGCAAGAAGACAGAATGCACTACCACTCATGCAGGTTAAGTGAAGGAAGAGACAAGTACAGCGTGCATAGTGATCAAGTCACAGATGTCAGGAAATGAAATATCTCAGGGAACTTCATGTCCTCCTTCTTTCCCTTCTCCTCTGCTATCCTCCAGTCAACAGTTTAGCAAAAGACACGTGAAGGGGTAACTGCTGCTTGTGTTCCACCCTTGGACCCATAACCACGTTGCAGATGAAGAGAAGAGACCACAAGATTGCCCTAAATACGTGAGAACAACACCTCTTTCCTGCATGTCTCTGAGAATCTTAGAAACCACCTCAGTTCAGGAAGGTCTGTGTCCTCTTCCCTGCAGAGGCACAGTGACAATCCTGCCCAAGTCCCCAGATAACTCTGCTGTGTGCCTGCACACTTCTGGCTCAATTTGCTCTGATTTCTGCCTCATGCTCCTTTGCTCCTGATCTAAAAGGTGAGGCTCCAGAGATTAGAAGTACAAGCATGATGGCCCAGATAATTTTTTGCAGTGGAAAAAAATATTCTATGGGACTAAAATGAATACAACCTTCTAAGTTTCTTTCCTCACAAGAACTTTCTAAGGATTTAGTTGAGAGGTAGCCGTCAGTATTTCAGTCTCTGGTAACAAGTAAATACGGATGCTAGATAACAGGCTCCAGCTCTCAAGGAAACTTAGAAAACCTTGGAAAACAGTAAGGAAACTGTAGATGAAGACCATTGATTAGTACTGGAAGGATATTTGTTAGTACCACCAGCTCTGAATTAAGCTTTAATATTTCTTTCATTTGCTGGACCTGCCTCGGGTCAATTCATTTTCTGCCAGACAAGGCTTTGGTCTCGCAGTCACCAGCAGTGATGACAGGCCTCAGGCTGTGACAGATGAAGTTGTTCTCAGGTGCCAAACATAGACTGACGTCACATTTGCTTCCTGTATAAACGTCCAAGAGCGTTTTCCTTTTTGCCCTTCAAAGGTAAGGCAGTTTCTAGGTATTAGTGGGCAAGAGCGGGGATAGGAGCAGTTCCCTCTGAAGCAGCTCACTCTTACCATGTTCACACTTCTCCTCTACTGAAGTTTCTAAAGTCTCAGTCATTCATTTGTTCATAACAATCTGTCTGAGGTAATAACTCTCCACACTTATAAAGATGTAATAATAATGTAATTATATGAACATTTAATATTTTAATAGTAATATTGTGCCATAATTTCCTCTGTGATTATATCTCATCAGCATCCTCAAGAGCAAGCTCTAGAAGAAAATAGAACATAGAAATAACGGGATTTCAGACTGGGTTTTTATCCTAATTATCACAACCAAGAGCAATGGTCCTTACTTATTACAACACTAACTCCAAACTAAAATATTCTCAGACTTTTGAGGGGCATATGAGTTTAAGTAAGCCATTGTATGAATACCATTTTTTATAATTATCTATGTACTGAGAATTAGAGGAGAGTCCTACAAGTTTCATTCATCACATGTGTATTTGTAATTGAAAAGTGACACTGCATCTCTTCTGCTTACTTTCTATTTGTCATGTTATTTTTCATATTGACAAGCCACGTCTTGGCAGATCTTGTGAATATTATCTACGCTGGTTACACACATTGAAAATTTAAAATAATTATTCATAAATCATCCTTTCTGCTGTGAGTCAACTAGTAAGGCCCATTTTCCCAACTCCTTTCCTAGTATCCGAGGCTCAGGTGTCTAAACCTTTGAGATTACCTGAAGCTAAAAAAACACACGTTTATTTGGCACTCAAACAGTACATTCTGCTTGTGCATGTTGGGGGCAGCAGCTCCGCACCCAAGGCTTTTTTTAGGCCAAATTAAATGAATTTGTGTATATGCACACATCATTAAAGTACAACATTTAGAATTTATCCAAGATCTAATTGCCTGTACACCAAATGGAGTTTTTATTGCTCTCTGTAATAGGAAATCTAGGAAACTATTTTTATTTGCTTGTATGCCTGCCAATATAGAAGTTGACATAATTCAATCTTTCAGATTCAAAGCAACCAAGATGATTAAATTACTTGCATATTATTATATCTTGACAGAAACTCCCTCTCCTGAAATATCATTAAATCTGAGGGGGTTTGTTTGTTTGTTTTTAAGAATATTGAGTTGAAACAGAAAACAGTCAACACAAATTTGCAATCTACATAAAACCAGGGAAATATACAGTATATTTAGGACATGTGAAAAATGAATAGCAAGTGAGTGACAGATTTCTTGGCTACTATAGAGGATGCAGGAAAAGAAGTAGGTGCATGGAGGCCTTTTCTGACAAACATATATACACCCTTATTAAAATATGTCAATTTGAAAAATATTTCATGCTACTAGTAAACATATGCATCAGAATTTCAGGGATTGTTTTAAGCTTATTTGAATATTTTTCTGATTATCCTGTATTTTAATGTTTTACTGAAGTTATTCACATCATGCAGCTACTAATTCCTGTATTTCTTGTAAACATGAACAGCTAAAACACTTCTATTACTGTCTCATAACAAAAGTGCTATTAAAAAAGGAAAATAAATACCCTGTATACATTAAGAGACATTCACAGCAGAACTGCATTCACATTTTTCTATACAGTTCCTCAGTGAGTCTTGACCAAGCACGAGTGATAACCTACTCTCCCAGACTGTCCAAGAATATAACATGTGAAAAAATTTAAATTCTAATTATCAGTTCAAACTAGGGAGACCTGTCACATGGTGTTTGCCAGATAAGGACTGTAAACTACTCTGCCTCTCATCCTCCCCTTCACCTGTGTCCTCCCACCCACTCTTGGAGATCATTATCCTAGCCCTGGTTTCTGAAACACTGACACGCTCCAAACAATAATTTAACCTCTCAATTACGGCCTACCCAGGACTTCAGGTATTCAGGTTTCTCGTATACGGCTGCCCACTTATAGACCCTTCTGATGCCTGCAACACCAGCAGACCAGCTGGCATGTAAAAGTAATGCCAAAGTACATAATACTTCTTTTTGGATACCTACCCATCATGCCATCAGTGTTCAAGCCCTGAAAACAATGAGGAATTTACCTAAATGGAGGTCCAGTAAACCTAGCAGGGGTGCTTACTTGTTCTCTTAATTTAGTTAATAGAAAGCCTGACCTGAATATGAAATAAAAGAAACTATTTTCAGTGAAAATTATCCAATTTGCCTGACTCTACTGGAAAAATTCAAGAGAAAAAAAAAAATTCTATAAAAAAATAGTATCATCTGCAAACAAAGGAAGCTTTTCGTCGGTTTCTCTCCACAGCCAGAAGATGAGGAGCACAAAGGAGCCTGGAAAATCCACAGTGTTTGATAAACATCCTAATGGTTTTACTAAACTCCAATAGAATACATTTTTATCTAACTGAGTGACTGACCAATCACTGAGATCTGACTAATCACTCACTCTTCCTTCTTCAAGAGTCAGGACACTCAGTTCACATACTGGCTGAACCTCGCTTACCTCTCATTTATTATCAGCAAAACAAAGAATACTTTAAAGAGGTTTCAGGTCTTTCCTTCTGGCCCCCTCAATCACTACTTTATAGAAGTCATTATTTTATTACAAAGATCTGGGTAATTTTCTAGATGTGGCATTTATCAGTAGTACTATGCCGAGTTACAGAGTTGTAGGAAGCAAATCTAAAGAGACTAAAGCAAATCCATGTTCTTCCCTCCTAATCTTCACACAACCTGATTTACACAACTCTTTGCCTATAAATCTATTCTCTTTATTGAGTGCATATTCATAAAAGTTTCTTATTTTACAATCATAGGATTATAGAACGGTTTGGTTTAGAAGGGACCTTAAAAGTTACCAACTCCCATGCCATGGGCAGGGACAACTTCCACTAGACCAGGTCGTTCAAAGCTCCATTCTACCAAGCTAATTTTCATTTAAAAAATGCTGTACATGTTTAAAAAAGCTTTTAGACAGTGTGTGAATAGCAAATTCCACACCCATGAAACACACCATAAAACTTCTCAGAGAGCTCAAAACCTTAGGCTAACTTTGTAAATATTGATGTAAAACAAAATACAAACCTTAACAGGTACAAATCCAGTGACAGCTAAATTAAATTCACAGAAATGTCTTTCCCTGAAGATTAGTGCTTTCACTGATGTTTCACAGATACTTGAGCAATAATCCCTTTACACAGGCATGCAGATTCAGTTTTACAGATAAAGTATCCTCCAGGAGCCTCAGCTTGAGGTTGCCTTTTCAGAAGCCAAAGGGCAGTATTTCAGATTACTTCAACATAAGTAAGACAGTGATTAGCAACCGTCTTCATTTATAGAGTTGCTGAGATATACACATTTTAGCTACATCATGGGCTTACACGTATTCATTGGCATTTTCCCTTTTCTTCATATTGGCTGTACTCTGTTTGCCTTTTCTTTCATTTTTTTTACCCTGCCTTTTCCATCTGTTGGCTCTTTTATCTCCGTCTAACTAATGAAGGTTTGCCCACTTCATTTCAGAAGTTTCAGCTACGACAGTTGTGCATACTCTTTTCAAGCACTTCTTATTTATACCTATTCTGACTTAACTTTGCTGTGCAAGGACTTGGGACTAGAACTAGCTAGGAATTTATTTTATAAAATGGGCCTCTCCTAAAAATTATTCTCATCAGCTCTGAATAATTAATGAATTAATATTAGATTCAGATAAAATGAATTTTCATATAGATGCGACATTGTTTAGTTGTGTTTCTATTAAACTAGTTTCCTAACAATATTAGGCTATTCAGAATGTTTGGTTTTATTATACCAGAACTGTGTTTAAAGGACCACACAGGTCTCTCATATTTATCATGCGTAGCTCACCACAGAGGTCAGCCCATACAGGTTCCCTCATGTGCTACTTTGAATAAAGACAACAGCTGTATGAGTAGGGCCAGTTTTGGAAAGTCTGTGCGAAAAAATTAGCTCAAACATCTGCAAATATGAAGAAATTTAAGAAAATGTATTTAAGAAATACAGTGTGCTACCCCTGTTATGGGGAACCTACATTGCTTTTAATGTGCAGGAAGAAGGGATGCTGAAATGTTTTGTATATTAAGGAAGATTAGCTGTATTATTTTTGTCTAACAGTAAAATAGAAAAGCACATTTATGTTTAGAAACAGAAGTATATTATATATAGTTATTATAGCTATTATAGTATATAGTATAATACCATACGTATTCTCTACACACACATAATTAAGACAGTACCAAATTTAGGTAATCACAGGCACATTTGGCCATTTACAATAGAGTTCTTCCTTTCTTTACCAAGGGCACTTCTTACGTGAAAAGAATTAAATCAGACTGCAAATACAATCTATCATATAATTCATTCTCCTATTCCATATGGTTTGAGCATAACATCAGAACACCTATTTCTTTTATAAAGGTCCTTCACATTTTATGTCTTCGCTCTCTTTTTATATTTTACTATATCAAACCTTAGTGATTGGTTACTTTGTTCTCAGTCCCACTGGGCCTGTTATCTGCAATTAAATATAAGCCTCCCTGATATTAGTAGTGTGCTGATGGATTGTTGCTTACCTACCGGGCAGCACTTAGAGAAATGGAGGTCCTTGAAAGCAAACAGCATCAGAGCATAAATCAGCTAGAATGAAGACAGGAGTGAATATAGATTTTTGTGGTAGGAACGCTCAGGAGATTGTTCTTCGAAGTCCACAGATTGGAGATTACATTCATATTGATTTATCGTCAGACATTTATTGATCATTGGCTAAATGACTCTACAGATAAACATATGTATCTTTCCACTTCTGCCACTAAACCTCACCTTACTGACGATGCAAAACTAAAAGCATAATCCTCTCAAACCTAAAATGTTGATTAAATGCTGCATAAAAATCTGTGCAATACAACTGGTCTGAAACAAATCACAAAACCACACCTCACCTCCCACTCTCATTAGAACAAATGAAAACCCAATTAAAATATTCCAGATTTATTTTCAACCTTTTAAGTAACCTTTTTATGACTACCCCTGGAATTCTGAAATCCCTTTACTACATTCCCCATACTTCCAATTTTCAAACTACAGGGCATTGCTGTGAAGAATTGATGTCATAGACAGCGGACAACCTGATGAGTAGGAGCTGTCAGCAAATTCCTAAAATTATTTTCAGCTAGTCTTATCAATTCACACCCTGTAGTATTGTAGAACAGATCATATATTCTATGGAGCTGAGAGGCACTTTACTATAGTTCAGTACTGAAACCTTTTTTACTTAAGGTCACATTTTTTCTGGGTTTTTTCAGAAACACTTTTTTCCATTTGCATGTTGCACTTAGAAATATGAAATTCAAATGCGATCACACCACAGATCTATTTTTGCAGCACATGTAAATCTAACATTTCAGAGATACAAGTCTCCAACTTAGCGAAACTTACTCTTCAGTGTCGTCTGCCATTTGCAACACATTGATTTTGTGAAATCCCTATGATGCTGCACTCACTTGGTTCTTGTATTTATTCAAGAGCAACCAAAGCACCAGCAAAGTTGACAGCTGACTATAAGCGTGCATAAGCCAAAATGAAGCAGAGAAGGAATAGGGAAAGAAAAAAACAGTCAAACACAAAGATGAAACCAGCATCCATGCAGTGAACTGCCAGCCTAGTTTTAGTGAGCTCATGAGTTTTGCTATGGACATCAGCAAAGATTTCCACGTGCCAAAAAACAGAGAGGGTCACCTGAGCTCAACGTTTGCTAATCAACACTCTTTCCCATCCAGACTGGAAACTGGTATGTGGACACTTAGCAATCCACCAGTTACCCGTGCCCCAGCGGTGTCCTCCTCCCCAGCAGCAAAATATTTGGTGAGAAGAGAGATCAGAAGCCTATCCCACCCTATCTATTTCAGAAGCTGGTTGGTAGGAGTGCCTGAATGGAATCACTCCACCTTAAAAAACCCAGGACAAACCCATTAGAAATGTTTTCTACTTCATACACAGTCTCTCTCACAAGGAATTTTTGTTTCTCATATGCCATGGTAATTTTTCCCAGATCACTGAGGAACTCCTTTGAAACTTGTTGCTGGAAGAAAATCCCTTGCACTTCTGCAAGCCATCTGGTCTCCTGATCTTTCTCTCTCTTGCTGCTACAGACTGTAATTAGTCCCAGCTGAACAGCTAGCTAATCTCCTTTAAGAGTCAGAATCACATGGGGCATATATATTTCATTGCAGAGCATGGACCAATATTTGCAGATTAAAAGGCATTTTCTATTATCTTTCTTTCCTTGTCTTCAGAATCCACACAAATAAGATTGGACTGGAAGTTCAGAGATAGGAAAAGTATTCACCACATTTTATAATACAGGTAGAAATTAAGAAAACACATATTATTAATTCAAAATTCAAATTGACATACACTAGAGCTTTCCCACTAGAAAAATAAATCATTACTTGAGATGATAAAATACTTATTTGCAAATAGCAAGTATTGGCTTTGTAGAAAATTATGTCAGAAGCTAGGGGTTAGAATTTCCTGCCATAAAGAAGATTTTAAATTAGGAAGTGTTAAGTCAAAGAAATTGTGCCGAGTTGGAACTCTGAAAATGCACCTAGTGATATTTAAGGTTAACTTATGTATAATATGCCACTAGAATGAAAATGCCTGGATAACTATATTATCAGAAATTCCTTTAGAGAACTGCAGAAAATGAAATACCAAAAAATAATGAGCAATTTGGAGCAGAAAAGCCTATTGCTTATACTTTACTTTACGAAAAGAAAAAGAAAAGAAAACTAACGAGACAGTATAAAACTATATTTTCATTTCATGGTTATAGCTCCAGTGAAATGTCTAAACCAAAACAAATTTGTTCATTATTGTTCATTATTTATGTTGTTATGAGAAGCCAGCAACAAACTTGACTTATAAGAGTTAAGGCAAATTGCTCTTACCGCATCCACACATTCATACTATTGGAAGTGTGGAAAACTCATAATGAATAATGGGACTTTTCTTCATATTTACTTCACTACCACCTTGAGGTTGTAACATATAGCAATTTGAGTGGAAAAAGGAAAAGGGAAAGAAAAGAAGGGATGCAGTCCTGACGGAAGGAACAAATGTAGATGGCAGGCATTGTCTGCTTAACAATGACTGGGCTACACTCATCCGTATACCTTACCCTACTTCTGCCCTCTGTTCACAAGAGCATGCACATATTTTGAATACTTTGAGTTGAATGTCCCATTATTTTTGGTGTAATTACTATGATCAGTGGAAGAGACTTACAGTCTCTTGGGTGGCCCCCTGCCATTCTCAGACTGGCAATAACCACTCTGCAGAAGCAGCAAGAGTGAAACACATCAAACGCCTTGGAAAACAACGCTGTGCCATCACCTAGGATAAATAAGACCTGGTTTTTTGGTGGCTGGCACACAACCTTCCTTCGCTGACAGTTTCAAATACCACCATCACTCAGAGGCATCTGAATTAAACGCTCTAGATTGATGGTGTGAGTGCACGGTGCTCATTCGGGTCGATACGGCACTGCGCTGCAGTGGGCACATCTGCTGTTCCACAGTGTACCAAGACTCACACACCTGTAGCTGGAACTAAACCCCCTGCCCAAAAAACTCACTTGTTTTAAATATTGCTATTGAGACCCACAAAGAATAACACAGCACTACTCATGGCAGGAAAGGGTGCTTGATGAAAATACTGATTGGCAGCCATGTGTCTCTACTTCTGCTCCTGATTTTGCAGCTGACCTGCAGTGTGAGACAAAATGAATCATTTTTTTCATTTTGTGCCTTTACTTACGTATCCAATAGACCAAGGTAACAGAAACATGCTTTTTTCTTTGAAAGCAATCGGTGATGGGTGTGGTAACAGCAAAATGTATATGTTGAGATCAAGAAACCTCAAGCAGGGGCACAAAAGGCCTTGATGAATGCCCTCCAGAATAAAGATCTTGATATCATTTCTTCATCCCTCTAACTAACTGTAATAAACATAATGTAACTCTTCTATAGAATTTTATGATACCATTTGGTTCTGCAATTTTTGTGAGGACTTGAATAGAATCATGCAAATTCTGTCTTTTACAAAATGAGGCCCATAACTACCAATCAATCAATTCTGCACCGATTTTCTACAAAAGAACTATAAGCATACATTACAAATAGATACAAATACTGGTAAGTGGGCATCAATAAGAAAACAAGATTTTACTGTGAAGGCCTCCTAGGCCCAATTTAACAAGCAGCTATACCTGAAAATGTGTTTCATATTTAGGAAAGTGTTTATGTTGTAAGCACTGCTCTTTTACAGTCAAGTTTATACCCCATGTGCTATCATGTGGATAAGTAGTTTTCTCAGCCTTAATTTCTTATTTTCCCTTCTTATTTGAATAACAGCTGGGAATGCTGGCATATTATAAACTGCCAATCTCTTCAGAAGCTGCACTTACAAGCGTTAAGTAAACATCAGTTATTAAAATTAAGTCTTCAACATGCTGAGAAGCATGCATTTTTATCTCAGATTACAAGCAAATGTTTTAAAAATGAGGATGGTGTGCTCCTTTCCTGCCTACCCCTCCTGCTAAGTGTAAAATGCACTGATTACAGTTGTTCAAGGTATCCATCCCATTGTGATGATCAGAACAGTTTGTTGTGACAAAGAAATACATACGGACAAAAGATGGCTTTTTGTAAGATAACTTCTTCATGCTACTAACATTCTACGTGATTTACACACAGTAATGTTTTATATAAGTACCTTTGTCGTATAAATACCTGTGATGAAATGCTTTGGAACTCGCACAAAGAGGAGTACATCTAGATACCTTTGGGGAGGGAAAAGCCATACTAATTGTAGAAGCTATGTTTAACACCTTGAAACACTTTATGATTAAGGAAAAACACAAAGCAAGAATAGGCGCTGAATGTGATTGAAGTATAGCAAAGAAGATGAAAGGAACAAAGCCAAGTTTAGGTGGATAAACCACAGAAGGACATATCTAAACTAGTGAAGGTGAAGGAAAAAGTGAGTGGGATATGACTCTCCATCGTGTCCTGGGATTAGAAGGGAGTCTGGCCAAAATTAAATAAGGAAATGTAAGTAATCTAGCTGTAATCGGTCAAGGGGTATTAAGTGAATGGATTGCCAGTCTCATTTGTTCAACAAAGAGATTAATCTCTGAATAAAACAAATCTGCAAGAAAATTATTAGAGAGAACCACCAAGTTTTGGCTCCTACCTTCTAATATCACAGGAGCTATGTTCCCACATCTTATCCTCACACACTGAAAGACTGGCTCAAGGATCATATTAAAGGCATAGAAAGCACTGTTGAGGCCAGTTCTCCTGTTTCTGTGTAGTATTTTATGTGTGTATATATATATATAGCAGTAGTATATATATAGCAGTAGTATATATATGTAAAAGATGGAAACTGGCGATATTCAGTGTGAAAGTTGAGAACAAATTTGCAACCTAAAAAAACCACAGCCCTATTTTTTTACCTGTCTTGTATGATGTGCTTCAAAAACTGCCAAGCCTTCCTTGCCCAGCATTTGTGCTTCAAAGCATTGAGCAAAATAACAGAAAAATAGGCAGCTGCATTGTAGGTTTGCCTCAACACAACTCGATTTATCCAGTTGCTTTCTCTTCTGTATTCCTTTTGGTTTTATTTTTTCTTCTTGCCCAACACATGTACAAAGTGAATCTGATGCCTGGTGTATGTGGTACAGCTGAAAGTCTTGTTGTGCCTCGAGAAAACCTTGTTGATCAATATCAATTCTATGTAACTTACTGTGCATTCTTTGATCCTTCTCAACTAGTTATTAAAAAACCATGTCCTTGTGTTAGTCATCCACACACAGCATTGCTGGGTTTGAGTTCTCCAATAGTCATACAGGCACACACAGATAACGTCGAAAGGAAAACATAATTCCATCTGGACAAATAACACTGATTGACAGAGTTATTTTTAAGAACACTTATCACTTAGGTTTTTATGTGTAAAATGAGATAACAGATCTTTTCATATTTTTCTTTTAACTGAGAAACACTCTCCAAGTCCAAGGAGAATATGTTTCACCAAGAATTCTCGAGTGATGTATTTGCACTGTGATTATTCGCAATAATTCATGGTTTTGTCAGCTATGCATTACAGAGTGTATATGAACAAGAATCAGATGATGGAGTACCAGTAAAACTAAAAATGTATTTATCTTGAGAGTTTTCACTAGAAGTGTTTGCTAACACATTCACACTGGAAGCAGAAGACATTAAGGATGAGCTAGAAGCTCTCTTCATATTTTACTGATCCAACACGTAGTGAATGAGAATCTGGCCCTGCAAGTGCTGCACAGTGAGTGAATGAAGCACTATTAACACAGCACACCAGAAGCTATCAATCAGAAAGTCCTAAAGAAACGCTGTGCATCATTTCCATTGTAGCTTTTTTTACCTATTTCCTTCAAGTAGGAAATCCTTCTCAGGTGGGCAAGTGAAGTTTAATTTTACTTCTAACAGTAAATCTGCATCTAAAAATAGGATAACAGGTCCTGTTATGGTTTCTACATTTATTTGAATAGTAATGTGGTTACCAAGCAAACCTCAGTCATCTAAAGCTTATGCTTCTATAAACTTTGTATTTGTTAATGGGACTCCAGAGTACTTGTGGAGCTCCTTCGAGTTAGGTGCTGTAAAAAAACCCCCAAAAACAAACAAGCAAGAAAGCCAACCCAAGAAATGCCCCCAAAACTAAAAAATTCATTTATTCTAAAGAATTTATGTTCCAGAATAAGAAAACTGACGAAAAATCTGCAGCTAAACTATTGTGAATGAGTTTCCTGATCAGCTAGGAAGAAAGCTAAATCTTATGACTCCTCCGAAGTGACTGATCATTCCTACCTTTCACTGAATGAACTGAAAAATATATTTATTAATATGCATTTTAAGTCTGTCTACTGGAGAGCCTGCTAAAAATCAACACTTAACTAAGAGAAATTTGAGGAGAACCTGAATAACTATATCACACTGAAGAATAAAGTTCAGAATATATCTATCTGATATATGTTAGCTCATCAGATATACTGTGAATCACTTATAAAAGAAACCTTCACATTGCTGCTAGGATATTTTCTAGCAAGCATTCACCAGCTCTGACATAATTTTTGTAAATGCTTCTAATTCATATGAAGAAAGTATATGAAATCACTGTAGATATTGTTGTTTATTTTTAATTTTCTATGGGTTATAAAACGCACACTTAGAACTAAATGCCAATCGTTTCCTCTTCAATGTTGCTGAACAAGATATCAGATTCCAATGAGGAAAAACCAGAACATCAGTTTGTTATGCATCTTATTCATGAGTACATCCAGAAAGGATGAATAGATGACTGACTGTAATAAGGAATAGCTAATGATACACAGCACAGTAGACATTTTTCATTATACATCACTTCTCTCCAGTTACCAAAAGTATGGATTAGCAATGGTGCTGGGGAAATGAACACACCTGACATTTTGGTGCTTCAGTCAGCTCATACAAATGAGCTAATTTTCAATGCATTGTTGCAAACTCAACAGAACTTCCTGAACATCTTATATTTTCAAATTAGAGATACAGGGAGCAAAATTATAGATTCCTCTCTTTTGCATTTAGTTGTCAAAAATAAAAGGCAGTGAAAATACATATATATGTATTACTCAAATGAGTGAAATATGATGAACGAAGGAGAAAGACAACACCAATAAGAAACATATTTGCTGTTAATGACTCTAATTTGTGTTTCTGCTTTTTTGCCTCTTGCTGTCCTAAAAAAGGCCCTGCCATAGCACAGAAACACTTCCAGGACAATGGAAAATTGAGTGAAATGGCTTTGTTTGTTTTTAACCTGTATGAAAGAAAAGCATGTTTGCATAAAATGTTGTATCCAGGCTCGCATTTCTAAGAGACTTATTCCTATCACAGAATTTGTCTGAGTTTTAATGTATGTTTATAAAGTATCACGACCACGAGAAGATTAACTCCTTTCCTAACCTTGAAAAGAAGTTACATCTCAGCTACAGTGATTGCTCTAATGCGGTGAGGTGAGTATTCCTAAATATGAAGGTCAGAGAAAAATTGCTTGTGCTAAATATGCAAAAGGGCTTCTTAACCATGTACCTCTGCCCCATCCTACCTGTCAGAGACCTTTCTTTCTTCCTGCCCTTACATCAAGTATGACCACTGTCAAATGTACGATATGCACAGGGTCGTGCAATCTTTTCTTTGCTGACCTTTGCGAAACTGCTTTATAGTCCCTCATAGGAGACTGAAATTAATCCACTGGGAAACAGAGAAATATCTGGGGTCAGAATATGCTTTTCTTCCTGCAGAAAGCATGTGAGAAATACTTCAAAAGGAGACGGTTGTCTTTTCTTCCACTCTCTTATTACTACAACCAGAGCTTGAAAGTTTCCTTATTCCACATATTTCTGAGGTGTGTTTTATTTGAACAGATTCTCAGGGAAATAGCTGTAAATGGAAATCTTATGACTGAGAAAAAAATAATAGAAATTTTGTGCTTCCAGTCAGAACTCAGTTTTTTTCTTTCATAGTGCACCAAATTATAATAAAAATAAGCTGTTTCAGCCTTTGTATGTAACTGAGGATTGTTCATTCACCTAACAGAAAAATAATTCTATTCAGACATCACAAAAAATTATTAGAATCTTAATTGAATAGCAAGCTGTTAAAAATTATTTCATGTAGTGTTCTAAATGAAAAATAGCATGGATACCTTATTCTATTAATTCTTTCATTTGAGAAATATGTTTCGTCCATAGGTATAAGAAGCAGGAAAGAAAATAATGTAAAGTTTTGGAGTAAAGCTCTTACATATAGCCAGAAACACTACTGAGGATGATGCACTTGCTTGCTATTTCGGAATGACTAATTAGAAAGCCGTGTAGTGTACACTTCCGTAGAAGCTAAAGAGTAAGAGACCAAAGATCAGATTTCCATACCTCCAAGCTGATGTTGAGGTGAGATTTGACAAAATTTAATATCTCTGAGCAGTAGGGTTGACGTCTCATTAATTCTTGTTTTACTGCATAATGATGCTTTGGGATTGGCAAATACGGTTTGTCATGCAACTTTAAAAATATACAAACCTGTACAGCTTTATTTTCCCTTCTAGCCTCTCTTTTCTCTACATGTAATACCTTTGAGAACAAAACTCTGTTAATGTTCTAATACATTTTTAATGAAGAATAACGAACTGTTAAATCACACATTAATTATTTTACTACATCCTTAATGCAATGAATAAGTAAACTCTTTGACAGTACTGCTCTTACTATATGAGTAGAAAGTTGCCAAAACATGGCTGATAAGTGAAAAAAACACCATCCACGTACCAGAGTACATCTACTGACATGTGGTTACTGTCTGGCTACTAAATAAACAATAACAGTTCATGGTTTCAGGAATATACCAGCATAACCTCATAACAGACATAAAAAACCAAGGGAATATCATGAGATACTGCATCCAGATACAGCTGTCAGATGTGTTTTGAAATTATCATAATTTTCTAAATATGCCAGTGTAGGTCAGGTGGTAGTTTTTGTTTGTTTGTTTATTTAATGTACATGCTTTACAACAATCAAGAAGAGGAGAACCCAAAACCAGAACACAAGATCCAGCTTCCTTCTAAAGTCAGGACCTTAAAACCATCTCTCTTATGAATGCTACGAAGCAGGTCTATTCCTATTTGCCAAAGTAGGACCTTGAAACGAAGATCCCTAGGATGCGTAACTATTGGCCTTAATCTAAATCTTGACCATAAGGCTCCAACCTAATTTTCAAAGCTCAGTTCTCTGTCCTAAGCAGCCTATAAATTGATTTAAGAAGTGTCAAACTTTGCAATCAGAAAAACAAAGGAGATAAACCTGCTCCGCATGTCTGAAAGGCAGACCTGACAAGCCCAGCATGAGAATAAGGGTTTCCTTCATGGTGGAATCCACCTTGGGCTAGTATTCAAAGTCAGCTGAAATCTTTGCTGGGGATTCATAGACACGACACCATCCAAGATAGATATTAGAGACTTTATTGTGCTTTCTAATTAAACTATTGGGTAAAACTCAAGGCATTTGCTAGTTCTGCTTATGTGTCTGATTCCAATCAACCATATCAGCAGGCATCTGTTTTTTCTCTGTAAGAAGTCTTCTTTAATGTACTTTAAGATTCTTAAGATCCCAAGCAATTTTTTGAGTTCTTCTCAATGGATTATTGCTGCTAATGAGTCAATGGGAGCTAAGTGTATTAAAATTGGAACTGCATTTAGCAACAGTGAACTGCTTAAAAAAAATGCCATTTGCCCTTATAAGAACATGTGGTAATACCTGTAACATTCAAACCTCCAGATCTTCATTACAGCAGGTAGTCCAGGCTTAGGCAAAAGCGGGCAGTGTCCAAATTCTCAGCGTCAGCCCAAGGGCCGAAAACTGCAGCTTCTCAGAGAAACAGGCTTCCAAATGTCACATGCTGGAAGTGGTGGCAAGTTCTTTGGGAAACAGGATATACTTTTCCATCATGATTATAGATGCATTTGCTAGAAATGAAATGCATGGGCATTAACCTCAGCTTGAGAGAAATCTTCATAGCCAGGAGCGGTCAAGCTCTGCGAAAATTTCCCATCCTTGTCAAGAGGAAGAGACACCTTTCAATGATCTACCCATGCCTGACCGTAACTCAGAGAGAAAAGGTCCACAGGTTGCTTCAAGTGGGATCGAAACATCAGCTGGACTGTCAGATCAATTGAAATTTGACCCTCTTGGAGGAATTTTTCTTTGCCTCCCTGTTTGCAATACTCTTTGGCAAGAGATTTTCTCATATACATACATACATACATACATATATATATATATATATGTATATGCAATACATGCATAATCTAAAGGTAATAGTAATTAACAATTTTTTTTTCCATCAGAGAATCTGGCCAGATAAATATCTTGGGTATGAACTGTTGAGAGTGCAGAAACAGGGAGAAGAAAACTGATCATTTTTTCTTTAGCAACATTTTCATCAGGCAATGAACCTCTGTCATTAAAAAACCCTGCATAGTTACCAGGAATACAGGATCATTACAGACATGCTTCGTGTGCAAAAGCTTCTCCATAGAGCTAAGGTCAGTTAAGCCATAACCTGTGTCTATGTAGTTCTGTTTCTGTCATAATCTAGTGAAGATACAGCTCAAGAGATAAGAGAAAGCAGAGCGGTTTCTTCCCCCTCCTCCCAGAAAAAGGAGCCAGAGATAACAAACACAATAAAAGTAATATGCAAATAGTAACATGATGAATATGAAGAGCACCAAAGACAGGAAAATCTGTGATTCACAGCCTTGACCTGGAACAATTTGTCAGGCTAAATGCCAAATACTTAGTTAGTCCATTGCATTGTATCACCTTCAGTGTTGAAATACTTTAACTGTTTCAATTTCTGGCAGTTTCTTAAAATATTAATCCAGCCCTTTTCTCCACCTCCTCTTCCCCAGTCCTGATTACAGTCAAAGTCAAATACTGCCCCAGCTGTGGGGATAGCTCTGGATCTGCAGTTCAACTTCCACTCAGGTCACCAGTCAGCACTTTGCAGCCTGCCGAGAAAAGGCACCTGCAGAGGTGCTCTGCAGCAGAAATATGGCTTGAGTCGGTAGTCTTCAGTCTTTCTTATCATTTATATGGTTGTTATGGCTCATTGCCACTCCTGGTGTATTGCACAGCCTGTACAGACTACTTGGAGTCGTTCAGCACTGGCTTTTGCAGGTATTCATCCCTCAGATACAATATATAGAAAGGACTGTAACAGCTTTGGAAGGATTGTCCTTGCATCAGCTTTGTGTGCAAAGCGTGGCACCACCGGCAAACGCGGGCCTGGGGTGCCCTGTGCGCTTTTGGCCACCGTCACACTCATAAAGGCTGTTCCAACGCTGACTCCACGGAAGGCACACCAGGTCCCCCACTCCGTGTGACTGGGTCGTGGGTCACACACACATTGCACTCTATTTGTGTGCTTCATCCCACAGTTCACATTTCTCCTCTCTTTTTAATTTTATGCATGCAGATGAAAGGGTTCTTGAACACTAGATAAATCTTGTGCCTGACTGAAGAGAAAGGGCAAAAAGAGATTATAAATTACATTTTCTAGTTTTCCAATCTGCTTACCAGATTCTTCTTTTCTACATTTGCAAGTAGCAAGAGCCTATTGGGTCAACTAGCTTATAATTAATTATTGATTAGATATTACAGCCATATGCTGAGACTCACTTGGAAACCAAAGTGCTTCCTTGGTACTTATGTTAGCATTTATTAAATATGCATTATTAATCTGAATTACGTTGTGTTCAAATGTAAGCCCTTAGAGCAAAGACAATGATCACAGCATTAGTATTTGTAAAACAGAATTGATTTTCCAACTTCACCAAATTAGCTGAAATATGGGATAGGCTGCAGGTATTGAAGAATGAATACTACCAGAGTAAGTTGGTGCACTTAGTTTTTTCTATGTATTGCAGTAAAATAAATAAAAAACAAACTTAAACTTAATTTATTCCCCTATATAGTTTAGGCATAAACAAGATTCTAAAGGTCTTTAAGAAATAATTAAGAAACCTTATTCATAAGTCATGGTTCATACACATTTTTGTTCTACATGCAAGCCTTGCAACATCAAGAAAAAATAACTTTAATTTTCCATATGCAGCTATTTAGCAGAAAACTGGTAAAACTTCAGTAAAGTAAATGGTTTGACATTTCACTATATATTTTGAGATAAATTATTTTCTTTTACTTGTGACTAAATATATTTATGTAGGAAAGAAACGAGTGATTAAATGAGATATATGACAATATTTATGATAGTTGTTTGGGCACATCTTGAAACCCAACCACGAAATTCTCACCTTACCAACAATCTTAAAGAAAAAAAGCAAGAAATCAAAAACTTACTCAGCGGTGTGAAGGATTAATGTTAGTTATTACATAACAATATTATAGGATAATTTCATTTATTTGATAGCACTTTTATCTAATGGCTAGCTTACTGTATCTCTATAGCCAAAATGGTCTATGATTTGCATGGAGAATTTTCACATTTAAATTCATATTGCTTTCACTCAGCAACAAGAATTCAAAAAGAAATGTACTGACATGGTTATAAGCGTCACAAAAATTTCTAGGGTACTGGGTGGGAGATACAGGATTTGAAAATACCCTTCTGTCTGCTTTTTCTTTGTAACACTTCAAAATTATGGTTAAAAGCAGAGAAAAAAGAGGGAGTGGATTTATTCTCTGGTAATTATGCAGTATGCAGTTTCTCTGACAACACTCTGCAGTGCTTGGAAGGGATAGGGAGTTCAAGAACAGGCTTTTGCCTCATGATTTAAAACTGCAGGGGAAAAAAAACCAGTTAAAAGTTATTTCACTCTGCTGTTGTGGTGGGATTTTTTGTTTTGCCACAGACAGAGGCTGGTGTTTCATCTATACTATGGCTACTAAATCTGAAATATAAAGGGAATATTGTAACAGAGAAGACAGTGGATACTTGGAGTTAAATTGTTCATTATACCTACTAACCTACTTACCACTTTGCATGAATAAAATATTGACACAAAACAACAACAACAACAACAACAACAAAACCCCATCACTTTTGGGTATACTTGTATTTAGAATTTAAATAAGGACAAGAGCATAATACTGTTTGGATGTTTGATTGCACTAAGAGAGAAAAGGAATATTAAACTGAGTGCAGCAGGTTTAAGACATGTTTGTAGGAGCACATGCCCATACACACAAATTACAAATAAAGAGCAGACCAGGGAAAGAAAACACGTTTTCTATTACAGTTAACATTGGTTTTATAGTCACTGCTCATTTCACATCTGCACTGTTCTTTTGTTCTTTGACTCTCCCTTTGCTACAATTACTTTTAAGCTCAGGTATATTTACTTTCTATTTCTAGTCAGAAAGTTGATAAGAATTAATTTACAACTGCACTAGTCAGAACAAATGAAGAGAAATAAAAATAAGAACATGATGCAGTGTATGCTCAAAAAATAAATTAAATGTATTTTGATCTTTAGGGTACAAGCCAGTTTATGAGAAAGTTTTCCCCTATTTGTGTCCATAAGTATTACCAGGTATTAAATTAGATACTGAAGACCTTACTCATTCTTCTCTAAATAAAATACATGATTTTCAGCAAACAAGCAAGTAAATAAAGCACCTGAAATATAAAAATAGAAAATTTGTGTAATAGACTGCATACTGTTGGTTCATGCCTTCCAAATTCAGCCAAATTATTTTAAAGGTAAAACCACCTTTCACGTGTCTACAATTACTTCATCTCATATCATGGAGACTTCATTTCCGTTTTAAAGCTAATACAATGGTACACAACAAATTACTGAGCTTATTCTCTCTTATTATTGCTTAAGTGACAACTACATTTTATTTAAATAAAGAAGTTACTACTATTTCCATTTTAATATATCAGAAAATTGATTTCTTTCTTATATTTTTAGTATACCTGCAGTTTAACGTGTTTCAGCAACGAAAACACATGCATTTGTTTTCACAGATTTTGTGCATATGGAATGAACTGCTTGAAGAGTACAAAACTGAAATTACCTTTTATGGTGAAAAAAAGAGGTTTTGAGCTTTCTCACCCCACCCTCCACAGCAAAAAGTGTATTAATACTCTGAACAGACTGCATATGTGGTCTGGAAATATTTGTACACTGTATCCAACAAGGTGTTCCCATGTGTGCACATACTATGCCATAGCACTAAACCTTCTGTATGAATAAGAACGCAAATATTTTCCATCTTGTTTCTCTTGAGAAGTTAATCCAGCAGTATCAGCTTAACAGTTTAGCAATACTCAAACTGGATCATAGAGAAGCAGCGAAAGGAAAAATGAGAGAAGGAGAAAAAGTTGAGTGACAAAAGGAGGTGAGGCAAATCAAGAAAAATTATGGCTCCAAAACTACTGTTCAATCATTTTGCAAGTTATTCCCAGCCAGCATTGGAATGACTGCTGGGAGCAAGCATGCTGGAAGCTGTGCCTTAGCTGATATAAAGATTCACTACATTTTTGAGGTTAATAGAACATGTGGGAATTTACTTCCAGGTCTTTGATAAGATTAGATGAAGGGCACAAGTTCCATTCTCAAGGAAAACGAAAAATCTATTTTTCACTCTGATTTAAAAAAGAAAATCAACACCTTCTAATTCCTGGAAAATGAAAACCTTTCCAAAATCCATCTACTGGAGGAAGGAAGGAGAAAATAAATAAAGATAAATAAATAAATGGAAAAGTTGTTGCTGGATTGGATGACTAAATGTATTATGTACTTGAAGGTGGCTGTCCCCAGCTACTTTGGGTGAAGGCAACCTTCCTCTATACAGTCCACAAGAGATATTCATACGCTTTTTATTAGTAGAAACAATAATGAGAGCTGGGTATTGCCTTGTTTAAAGCTTCCTCCAAAGCACTTTTTTCCCATCTCAGTGCAGACTGACTCCAGTCCCTTGGGTCTGCATAACAACTAACCACCTCCTGCCTCTGCTCCCTCCCCTCTCCTCCAGACACATTCCTCCTCAGAGCCTGTGCTCCTGTGCTTCGAGGTGCAGCCTAGCCCACAGAGGTTAATTTACTTTAGCATTGATAATTGACTAAAATGTTACAGATTTTTCCCAATGCTTTACTTTAAAAAGTAGGGAAAATAAATATTTCTGATTTGATTTGGCTGCAAGGTCTACAGTTTCCTGTGCTCAGTTGTTAACTAGGATTGTACTTATCTATCAAGTATTATATTTGGAGATAACGGGGGCATTCTTCGTGATATTTTTCATTGCTGTCACCCATCATGATTATAGAAATCTAATTGCAAAGTAAATGAATTGGTGCAGTCCCCATGCCCTTACTCAGGCAGAGGATGGCTACTAGCCCGTGTGCTGGCTTTGCAACCTCCAGATGCTGGAACCAGAGAAGAAGAAGGGCTTAAGTTGCAGTCATTATGTTCCTGAATTAAGTCTTTCAGTTTCTACTTTTAGAATCTGAATTTCATTTCTAGGCATGTATGACCCACTTATTCCAGACCACACTTACTCAATACCTAGGTCCCATAATGAGTGAATTTATTATGGCAATTAATTATTAATAAGTATACACTTAGGACAGGGATGCAGTCTAACAAAAATAGAGAGACTACATGGAAACTGTGCCTTGAAACACATAAGCAAGTAATTTAAAATTTAAGATTGCCCAGAATTAGTCTGTAGTACAGAAAAATCATTCCCCTAAGCTAAGCTTAGCAGCTTAAATATACTTTACCTAGCATGTGAAAATAAAAGAAAAATTATATACCTCAAGAGTGAGCACCCTTGGAAACGAAATGAAGAATATAAGTGGTGTTCTCTGCCGTTAGATCTCCTTAAGAACCATTAGAGAAACATCTTTTTGAGAACACATTGTATGTTCTGTCATATCTCCTCTGATTCAAATTGTGTTACTTTTTCTGTGTATGATATATATACATATATATTTAATTGTTCCTCATGCAAAAAAGGTATTGTAAGCATGAGTGATTACATTTTGTATTTCAGTATAAGAACACTCAACTTAGAATCTTCTAGAAGCCTTAACACAGTTCTTCTGATTGACAAGGTCCCTGTGAAATTACTTTAATAGATAAATGAAATTGGAAATGTGTCTTGTATGCCTGTCTTGTTAAGCTGCTATGAGCTGTTTTAGTCTTGCCTCTCCCAGAAGCTAATTTTCATTTCTAATTCCAGGAATAGAAATCTGATATACAGTAACAATTACGTGGATGTAAACATCAAAGCAAAAATTTTGACAAATATAGCCAAGAAAACTTCATCCAGAAAAGATGTCGAACAGTGTTAGTGCTTGCTAGTAAACAGTCTCCTAAGAGACCCAAAAGCTCCTTCCTCCTGCCTCAGCTAACCCTGTAAGTGGATGTGTGAGGCATCAGAGCAGCTTCATGGATCAGCTGATAAGACCTGCTGCCAGCCAGCTAAAAATGATGAATGAGAACACAAGAAAAAGCAAAAATTAACCTTTTCTGTATTCTGAATTTTGGAGATGAGCTATCATTAGATGTACAAAACTGACCCAAAAATACTTCAAATTCTGCCACTAATAACAAAAAGAGCTTATGAAGAGGATGCTCCGTTCATCATCGTTTACCAGAGCCCATTTGGTAACGGTTAAATAGTGCATGCAAACTTGGAAAGGTCCAGAAAGTCTCAGTCAAAGTTCATTCCAGGTCTCAAACTTTGAGGAGAAATGTTAAAACCCTGCATCCAGTGAGAGAATTGCTCATCATCTATGTACAATACATGGTTCACTGACTGACTTATCATTCTGAGAAGGAAATCCATTTGTAGGCTGTAAATTACTAAGCTGAAACTTCCATGTTAGTAGCTTTCAATGCACTTTGTTTCAGGAATGCTGACAAAAAAATCCAGGGTGATGCATCTTCTTTTACTGTAAAATATGTGTTACAATTTAGAAATATTGATGAAAAGTGAAAATCAATTTCTTCTGTCATACCTTTGTGCAGAGGCCATTTGAAAGGTGATATGCTGCAGTTCCAATCTCTCTTCCATTTTGCAGCACCCATGGAAAAAAAAAAAACAAGTAGGTTACACAAAATGGTCAAAGGGAAAAAAGAAGGAAAAAAAAAAGAACAGAAGTTTAAAAATACATGCTTGTGGTGTCACTATGCACTTCTCCAGCAAGAAGTCTGGCATATTCTTTTTATTTGGTGCCAGATCCATCATCCGCTTAAGTGAAGATACAGACTATTACTTGCTTCAGTAGGAGCTGGAACAGACCTGCAAATTGCAATTGTCAGGGTCTCTCTGGCTTTGTGGTATCAAATATCAGCAGGTATTAAAGACATTCAGCACTCTGAAGGCATTTTTACAGCATGCAGATAAAAATAAATTACCGAATGCTCACTGAATAGTGCAACGTTGCCCTATAATTGCATGTTCTGATAAACACACATTTCCTGACAGAACATTTGAAGATCTTTAAGAGTACTGGGAATTTAATCCCAAAGAATTCACAAAAATACACAGAAGAGTATTGGGGCTAGAAAGATGTAAAAAGGGTCCAATATCAATGGATGAATAAATAGTAAATTCTAATCTTATTTTATGCATTTTAAGAAACGTGTAATTTTGGGAAAATAATTTTTTTTTCATTGCCTATTTTTAATTGGGTTAAATTCAACAGTCTGCTTCCTTTGGATATATTTTCGTTTGATTGTTTTCAGAGGATGCAAAATGTTTTATGAATGTTTTCAAGTTGGAACATTTCAACTTTCCATTTTAAATTTGAGAAAAAAATCCCCAAATAATAGAGATGGAGTAGAAGAGGTTGAAACACATACATGCATCATCTGCCCTTGATCATTTTCCAGCTTTACACAGGAAGCCATCAAAAGTAAAATAAACTCAACCATTTTCCCTTCCTTGTTTCTATCTATTTATTTTCATCCCACAAACTAAAGCTGTCTTTCTTGTCTGCTTGAAATTTCTATTTATGTACGGTAAGAAGTACAGTGTTTAATTCAGAGATTTTGAAACGCGAATACCAAAATATGACACAGTTGCAGCTGCACTTGCTGTCCATCTCCTCAATGATTCATATCAATCATGTGCAAAAGCAAGCGGCCCTGACCTTTTACTGTTTGGGGCCAAAATGTCCCAGTATGTTCCCTACTAAACATTGGGAAAAATGCCAGAAAGCCCACCAGACTAGATGCATTGCTGGTCTGTCTTTTCTAATCATCACCAGTGTGTCTCTGCATATTGATTTAGATGCCTTAACTCAGCCACATCTCTTCTCAAAGGTATATATATATATTTTTTTTATAGTTTATATCCCCAAGATTACATATTTTTATTTGATATTTGTTTATCTTCAGGCAGCAGCAAGCACAGCTGGACTCCCACACTGATCTACAGATTCCAGATACATTTAAACAAGGCAGTGTTCACAGAAAAAGGAGGAAAGACGTGAAGATTTTCTCAGCACTTTTGTTCACCTGAACATGTGTAAGCACGAGTGTAAGCTATTATATGAGATCTCACAGCTGAAGCTTTCAGTTTAGAGATCAGTAGCTACAGTCTCATGTTTTATTAGCTTTCATTCTGTTTGCAGCCATTTCTTGTCACCCTTTCCACCCCTCTCCCATAAGTGCTTTCTAATATCCAGAAGGGGGCTTTTATGCAACTCTAATAATATATCCACTGCCTCTCTTACATGCATCTTCCTTCCTAAGGTAAAATACTCTAAGCCTGAGATCTCAAAATGTATCTTAAAGTTTCTGTATTGTATAAAAATCGCTTGAAAAATAAGATCACTGGAACTCTGCTTCTTCCAGTCAAAGAAATATGAAAATAAATGCAATGAAGTGGCTCTTTCAAAAAATCTTTTTGTAGACTTCCAGGGACTATTTCAATACACACCACAGACTCAAGGAAACGGGTTGCTTACAGCATTGTCCCGCCAGTCTTTGGCTCCCTAGGCTACTTCTCATTCCAAGGTCACAGAAGCATACAACAAATCTCATGTAAAGGACTTCTGTGGGGGAGAAAGACTGTGTGTGGGTGGTCGGGAGGAGGAAGGTGGAATGGTAGAACAGTTTTCCCATCTCCAGAACAACACAATATTGACCATGTCTCTTATTTCCTAGTGTGACAGGACCCAAACCTAAGGAAATTTCTCTGAAACAGTCCTATGACATGACAATTGAAAGAAAAACCCCAACAAATTAAGGAAAGACTCGAGAGCTGTCTTCCAGTTGCATTCAAAGTGCTTTTTAATAAACAATCTAGAAAGGGAAATTGTGCCCCCAAAAGGTGGTTAGATCTTGAACTATTTATTTTTCTTCTTTCCCCCCTCTATATTTATTACACTTTGCTTCAGCTTGTCTGATTTATTGTCCCATTTGAACAATAAAACAGGGTCATTGGTTTGAAGTGTTTTCATTATTCTTTTGTTTTATTTTTGCATTTACCCCCACAAGCCTAATTAACTCCTGCTTTGTTGGAAAGCCATCTGTATATACAGAGAAGGTTACAAACGTTTTAATAATCACTCAGTGGCTGCATGTGGTATTTATTTAAAATGCTGTCTTATATAATACATGGTCATATTTTGGTAGCACAGAATAACATGTGCTTTGAACAAAAGATTACACAGAGAAGCTATTAAACCATCACAATTACATTCCTACGTATAAGTATTTACCTCATATGTAATATTTAACTGTACCCTTTTTTCCCTAATCATGGACACCAAATAATCTTTCCTCAGGTGATCTGTGCCAAAGAAAGTTACAGATTTCCAGATTTAGAAACAGATTCCCTGTTATAATTCAACACAAAGGAAGTGAACGGATTCTGGAATTGTTACAAATAGAAAAAAATGTTAAGAATCAAAAACAAAGAGTGAAATTTGTTTACCAGAAGGAGGCTTGAACTGTTGAGTTAGAAGATCACAAAGTCAGAGATAAATTGAGGCCTTAAATTTCGAGGAATATAAAGTAGGAGAGAGGTATCTCTTGCAACATTTTGTTGTTGCTATATCTATGTCATTCAGGAACAATAAAGCCTACAAAGAAATTACAAAATTAATAAAACCATGCTTACAACTTCATACTCATACAAACTTTTCAAAATGCACAATAGCTCTGACTTTGGTCTGTGGTTTCAATTAGATTATGTACTTCAAGTTGACACTAGAGAAGATTAGAGCAATGCTTCCAAGCACAGAAACACATTTCCCTAAAAGCAATTATTTTAAGATGTATCATTATGGGTATATTATTTTGATATTTCTGTATGAAAAAAATTGCAAATATTAGGTAATCTTAAATATTAGCACCTATAATAACAAAATAAAATACTGCATTTCAGTGAAAACACCTATAATTTATACTTAGTTCATAAACTTGGTTAACTAACTACAATGGAAGTCATTAACTCCTTTTTTTAAGTAAATAAGGTGTGTTATAATTTGGGCTTTTGAGCGAAGGATGCGCAGCACTCCCCAGTTCATGCTCTTTGTGCTGCAGCTAATACGTTTTTCCAATGTCATGGGGCACGCTTGAACTAAATTCCATGTCCCTTTGCTCTCTTTTTATTACTCTAAATCTTATTATGCCATTGATTTTTAAAGCAGAACTCCCCAGAGAAGGCAACAGGACTCTGCTTGGAAATCAATGGTATCATATGGCCTTAAGTATTCCATTACTCGGCTGCAGAGATGGACTGAACATGTTAAAAAGGGTGAAAACAACATCAGCAGGTGTGCTTCAAATAGGCAGAAAAAAAAGAAATCTCCTTTCAACCAATGATTTCTGCAAGTAAAAGGCAAAGTAGATTTTCTCCTGCCTCTCCAAGGGGAGCACAGTTCAAGTAAGGAGAAACTGAAACCGCATCCCCATGGCCCACAGGCATGGCTGCATCCCTATCCCGCAGGGACAACCTTCTGAAACAGGGATGGGCTTTATTATCCCATTAACATACCCCACTGCTGCCCCTTCATTAGGACATCAAGAGATGCCTCTCTGCTAGTTTCTGTGAAAATAATAGACATTTCATATATGTGAGTGCATGTGTGTATACATATCTTTTGTTCTTTGCACTTCTGCAACTTGAATCTTACACACAATTGAGAAATGCCTAGGACCCAGAAACTTCAGAAATCTTTAAAGATGTGGCATTGATTGGTACGGAATTAACATGAATAAAATCAGCTTTGAGCCACTTGACATACAGATCATGAATGACAAGAGATATTATCAGTTTATCCACATTTGCAATGCAGGTTTGCAAACTTCAGTAAAAGAATACTTGAAAAAAATGCTTACAAGCCCTGGTCATTTATAAGGAAAAGACAACACAAATAATACAACTTTGCTGTAATGGTCGTAAATTGCAGATCAGTGACTAGACATGAATCTAACAGAATCCAATTTTTTTTAACGGCTCGAGTGGGGTAATTTATATTCTCAGGGAGCAAAAGATACATAGTGTACTACCTTAATCTTTCAGACCAACTTCAAACATGGCCAAACTCATTTCCCTTCCTAGCAAATTGTCCAAACCTAATCACATCACTCTTGCTCTCCCATCATCCATATAACTGCAGCTCAAAGGAACATTAATTTGTACAGAAGAGGTCACATTTAATATATAAAATTCAGTGAAAATAAAACTAATGTACAATCCTTTATAAAAGTAGGAGAGCTTCTGGAAGGGTAGGAGGACTAGATGTGTAAGAGTAAATATCATGTGTGGGTAAAAAAAAAAGCAGCAATCTAAAATAAAATTTTCCACTCTGCCCTCATATGGTTCCTCTCTGATTAGAACAAGCTTCTTTTTAATATTAGGTGCTTAGTAACAGAAAAGAATTTGTAATAACGTTTCTCACAGATGAAGCATCCGCTCTTTCCTTTCAGGAAGAAACATTTTCTTTTATCCAGCACACATTTTAATTGCCTAAGATGCAATTTCCCTTATGAATAATTTGAATACAGCTGACTTTTTGACTAAGCAAATTTTCTTCAGAACTCAAATGATGTGTGCACTGTAAAATATGGAAAACCATGTGGCAGGGTAGCAGAAGCAAAGTGATGAAGTATAGCATTAATTTTAATGTCATTTAAGAAGTCACCAAGGTTCATACTCTGCCAGTGACACGTGCCTCTGACCAGATGTGTAGCCTACATTTTAGTTCACAGCCATGAAACATTCCTCCACAAAGCTCCCTTCACATCATCCCAGTTAATGTCAGCTTTGCCATTACAGACCCTCTCTCAGTACCTCATAAGGGCTCTGCAAAAAAGGATCCACTTCAAAGTGGAGTTTGGCTATAAAGCTTTGTCTCTTCATCAGAGAATCTGTTACTGTCTTCCCCTCATATGCAGCCCTCATGGGGCCGTGCGCTTCCAACTTAACATATGAATAACTTATTGAAGTCACTGTGTCTTGAAGTGAGAAAGCAAGATTTAGCAGCTAGAATTAAAATAATTTTATCTTCTTTTGGCTAAAACATAACAAACCAGGAAAAAAAAAGAAAAAGAGATTTTAAAGTATCTAAAGAACCACATTCTTTTCTAGTGTCAGGTGCAGGTGTAAATTTTCGATAAATCATGCAAGAGACCTAGATATCATCTGAGAGTCATAGATAACTTATAACAACTAAAAATTAGATCACCATTTCCATTAACAGAATCAAGTTGTAGACGAATGTTGAGTTTAATGATACCACAGGGCCCAAACAGGACTAATAAAGCAGCTTTGTTGATATTGTCAGTGGACATAATTTGGAAATCCATTATCTCATCCTAAAAATGCACTCTATGAATACTTTGTAGAAGCAGCGTTAGCTGCCTAGTCTGGTAGATAAATTGAAATACTAATTACTCTTTCTTTGGAAAGAGGCTTTGTTGTTTATTTTAATCTTAGAATTATTTCACTAAGAGGAATTTTATTTTTCAAGGACCATGTTGGGAAAATTTGTCTGCTAAGGGAAATAAATGGTTGCTTTTGTACCAACATAAACTACCTCAACTGATGAGTAACCACTAACCATAACTTAATATAATTTCAGATTATTTGCGTTTTCACTTGCCCGTAGCAGCTAAGCCATCTGTTACACCTTTTTGCATTTTTTTTCCTCTTTAAAAATAGCAAAAGCAAACACTGTTTATCTATGCCTTTTTAGTGGTAAGACAGTGTTCAGCTAAACTGTACCAATGAGTAAGAACTAAAAAATTCAGCAGTTTCTGATGTCCCTTCCAAATGTCTAATACAAGATTTTAGTTCACTGGACCAGATGCATACACAAAATAAACCCTGGCAGATGAACATAAATTCCATGAAGTTCATCTTCGGTGTGTTTTAAAATATTCAGCTTTTTTTTTTCCTAATCAGATACAAGTAAAATCAATTGCACTTGCTAAAACCTTATATTAAGCTCCTTTTCATAACAATAATTTATGGTTAATGTACTCTTCAGTAGGAAAGATCTTGTTTAATAGAAAAAATCCAGAAAAAAATCTGCTTTGATATCTGAAATGGTCATGTTGGTTAAACAGAAATACTCCTTTCCTTTAGCAAATTGGAAAACACTTGTAAGAAAATGAGCTCTCCACCTTCAGTCATTTAACCCCGAGTAACACTGAGCATGGTAAGCTTTTTCCCAAGAGGCTCTTTCTGATTTTATGTGATGCACGCTTCTTAAGACAGAAAGTAAAACAAGAAAAACAGCAACAAATAAAAACACCTAAAAACAACCAAAAAACCCAAACAAACAAAACCAAAGCAAAAAAAACCTAAACCCCACAAAACTACCAAAACCTCTCACCTCTCTCCCTGTCCTTTATTTTTCTAGTGACAGTGTGCTGCTTGACTGACTTGATCTCATACTGTGATGTTTAGTGGATGAGGGAAAGGCCGTGGATGTCTCTATCCAAGCTTTAGTAAATCCTTTGGCACTGCTTTCTGCAGAATTCTCCTGGAGAAACTGGATTCCCATGATGCGGGCAGGAGCACTCTTTGCTGGATAAAAATCTGGCTGGTTGGCCATTCACATTGGAGAGTGGTGGTGAACGGTGCTGCATCCAGCTGGTGCCGGGTCTGCTTGAGGGTAGGAAGACACTTGTCAGTGCTGGGTTAATGTTGGGATTTGATCATCCTAAAGGTCTTTTCCAACCTAAACGACTCTATGGTTGGGTCGTGGGATTTCAAAGAAATACGCGTTAAAACTTGGAAAATGTTTCCCCTCTGGACAACAGCACTAATTAATTCATTAGTGGTGAAATGTATTAGTGATGAAAAATGTCTATGTATTTAGGTCTATCTTCTGGTTAGGGAAATCTTCTCTGGGTGTTGGAGACCAAACTATTCCCAGAAATTGATACATAAAAGCATCTCTCTGTTGGGAGGAAGTTTAGCAAAACTCTGAGGGAGAAAAATTAAATGAATTCCTAAACTGTTTCTTAGCGTAGACAGTTTTCAATATTTAATGGGCACATTGAAGTTGAAAAGAGGATATAATCTCTTTTTCTTTTTTTTTTGTCCTTTAAAATTGTAATGATGAGGTCTTTTTCTTTATTTTTACTGAAAACTTTAAAAAAAATCTAAATCCTGCAATCTATAAGTATATGCACTTAGAAAAAAAAAATATTCTACCTCTACCATTGGAATCTGAATATAAGTAATTCTATTAACATTTTGGGTGTGTTATGGTCAGGGAACACCCATGGAAACTGTGGGAAATTACTTAAGTAACAGCTTGAGGGCCCCAACAAATTTCTGGTAAAATACCAGACACAAATAAAAGCATTACAGGAAAATCTCTCCATACCCAATATTACTTTGACTTGAGCGAATGGGAGGTGGTGTGGAAATCATCAGAAATCACTTGGGATCGCTTGAGTCCAGACACATGAAAGTAGATTCCCGGGAAACAGATCCTATGCTGAGAAATTCTAGTCCAAGAGCTGCAATGGAGCTGGCTAGGCTAGCAAGGCTGCATGGAGCAGCAGCAGCCTCCGCAGATATCTCAAGTCTCCCAGCCCGGGCAAAAGTGTTCAACCCTCAATGCCATGTCTGAGAGGCACAAGAGTAGATAAACCCACCATCCAGGACTCCCAAAGCCCTAAGGCTCTGACGATTTCATGGAGATGCAAGATCACACCTAAAAGCTTATGGCAGGCTGAGCAGCTTGTTTGCCTTCCTTAATAAGATACAGTAAGTATGACTTATCACCTCATAAGTCCCAAGAAAATTTCACTGAATTCTCCAAGGGGAAACTCTTCACTAGTATGAAATATATCAGATTTGCACTTATTTAGGACTATCTTATTCTTTTCTCCTTTACAGAACAAACTGACTCCTCTATCCTAGAGCTGAGACACACTGCCTCGTATGTGTGCATCCCCTCGAAAATTAGGTCAGCTCTTGGGGTCTACATTTACCAGAGTGTTATCCAAGCATTGTTCCTTTCATTGCTTTGTTTCTTAGTGTTATTATTTTTATCATTGAAGAGTATTTTATACCACTCTGGGTGAGTTACCATGTTGCAGTGGAAGCTTGCACAGTGTTTGACTTGGTTTGGCCTTGAAACCAACCCAGTAGATGCTGACAATACACCTCACTTCGAACTAAATCTACTTGGAAACACAATTATACAAGAAAAAAGGTTGTAGAATTTCAGAAGTACCACTGAAGAGGAAGGAACAACTTTTGCCTGAAACGTAGGCTAAGCAAGCAATTGGAATTAAAGGAAAATTAAATTTGTTGTAGCCACATACTAAGATACAGCGTGGAGATGTTATTCAAAAGAAACATATATTTTATGCAGTGTGCATTTTAATCCCACTGAACATAAAAAAATCCACTAGCAATTTCCAAGCTGTTAGTTCTCAAAGCTAAGGAAAAAAACTTTGTGTTCAAAAATTTTTTTTTCGTTTATTTTTTCACCTTTTCTGCAGTTGTTTGCTTTTAACTAATATAACCAAACTGGCTTAGATAATTCTAATTAGTTAATTTACAGAGCTATTAGCCTTTCCCCTGAGAACAATCTGGTTTTTTGCAGGCAGCAGTTCTCTTTAAACTGTGATTTATTTTCAAATCTGAAACTTTGAAAAGCATCAAATCTTTGCCTCAAACCTGGAAGTTCTTTTTTCCCACACCCTGGCTTCCAGCAGAGTTTCTCTGTTCACAAATAAATCAGAAGTACTGTCCGTAAAATACTAGTTTCTAGAATTTCTTATGCCAAATCTATATAAGGTCTCTATACTGATTTTACCAATAGTATGCTGGCTTGTTCATGATTGTTACTGTTACCACTTTTCATTTTCTTGTCCCTTCCCACCTATATGTAATTATAAGAAAAATATTAATCTAAACCAAACAAAATTTTTAAAAAATATATATATTATCCTGTAATACTGGTGGAACTTTAAGAAAACCATGCTCCGAGTATGAAAAGGAAAATAGAGGAAGAACATTTTTGCTCAAAAAGCTGTGAAATAGAAAGGTAAAACCAAGAGATATAAGGGAGAGGAAAAAAAAAAAATCTTTCCAGAAGCCACTAAGAGAAATTCTAGATCCGAAAGAGTGTATTCAGACGATCAAAGGGATGACTTTAGAGTTGACAGTTGAAATTTAAGAGATGATTATTAGTTTTCTTTTCTTTTTCTTCTTGGTTTAGAAGACAATGCACATTAATTATCTTGCAATAAAACTTAATTTCAATCTGTCAGTCAGAACTGGTCGAATATAAGTTGGATGGGACTCCAGGAGGTCATCCCATCCAACCTTCTCCCATGACATGGGTCACATTGCACATAGCCTTGCCCAGCAGATTATTGGGTGTCTTGCAGGACAAAGATGACATTTCCACATCTCTAATCAGTTTCCTTTGTTGTTATAACTTTGGAGAGCGTCTCATGGCTGTCTTTCACTTCTTTACTCACAACACTTGTGTTCCCGAATTCTGACTCTTTATTAAGCAAGATCTAGGTGCAATGATAGGTTTCATCAGCAAAATGAGAAGACTTCCATGTCAACTGCCGGTGACGGTAAACCAAAGCTTGTGCCTGACCACGGATGCAGACAGTTCATGTACACAGTCAGGTGTGATCATAGTGTGGGAAAAAAGGTAGCAAACAGTCTGTTGGGTAAAGTCCAGGCTGGAAGGGGGTCTAAGTAAGCTGGTCTAGTGGAAGGTGTCCCTGTCCATGGTGACAGGATTGCAACTAGGTGACCTTTAAGGTCTCTTCCAACCCTAGCCATTCTACGATTCAATAATAAATCACAACTATGATAAATCACAACTATGATAAATCACAACTATGCATCCTCCGTGTGCTGCCAGCCAGACCTTTGGAGGATAAAACATACTCCTTAAAATGTGTACACAGGATGCTTTCCTTCACAGTCTGGACAAGCTGAAAACATATGTAAAGACCTTTTTGGTAGCCAACATGGTAAGGCACTGTTATTCAACAGTATTGTCCTACAGCCACCTAACTCTCCCCTACACAAACTTTCAAGCTTAACTATATTTTCTGTTTACACGAACTGGCTTGTTCAGAGTCATATACTAATTTTGGATTATCAGACTTCGGCTTCATGAGATGGTTGTTTGCAGTGAGATGAGCTTTATCAAAATAGTAAAACATGCCTGAAGCGTAAGCAAACCAGCCTCATCCTGTGAAAGACCTGGGAACAGGACACCTCCAGCGGTGCTTCTTGCATAAGTGTCCCTCCTAAGGATGAGAACTTAACTCTCTCCCTGAACTCTCTGTTCTAGGTCTGTGACTGAAGAACTAGCTTCTTCCTCTTATAAGTCTTATAACACAAGTATAAATATACTGGTAGGATACAGGAGCAAATTTACCCCAGGACAATTCACACATTCCCATGGCTTTAGCACACTCTAGTAAATACTCGTTACCAGAAAGAAAAAACCCAAAAGAAATAGAGAACACTTTGAACTGGCAGAGGTTTTAGAGCATTAGGGGAAAAAAAAATCCATATTAAAAAAGACATAAATTATTTCTTCTAATGGACTAATACCAACAATGATTGGAATGGGCCCAAATTTGAGAAATACCTTTCCTAATCAGAAAGAGGGCAAAGTTGCACAACAAAGTGACAAAGTGGCACCTTATTGCTAATTTGAATTAACTCTGTAGGAATATTCATAGGTCAGGAAAAAAGGTCTACTGGAATGGCAGAAATAAGAAATGAAAACCAAAAGCCACTAAACAGGTATAAATAAAAATCATCAAGATTAAATATAAAGCAAATAAAGACATATTTAATAAGTATTCTCTTTTCTTCAGTAGAAGCAGAGCAATAAATTACATAAATCCAAGACCAGTTAAAAGCCAAAGTATGTTCAGTATATTTACAATGACATAACAGGCAAACATTGACAGAAATCAAGATACTAACCTTGATCAAGAAGTGCATATCAATTACAGAAAGCCGTCTCAGACCCATCATACATGAAAGACATCTGCACATAACTCCAGCAGTGTGACTTACCACAGCTTACAGCAGCTCTAAACATTGAGCCAAGGTAAAGCCATTTTTATACATAATACCTGGAGAGCCCAGCCATGGCAGCACTCTTCTGCTATCATTACCGTTTCTATCTGAGAAGGAATTTCTATTACAGCAACAAATGCCTCCTGGAACTAATTGGCACTCATTGTCAATCTCAGAGCAGAGACTAATGAAGTACCTTTTGAGCCTGAGAGGTTCTGAAGAGGTGATCTCTCCAGCACAGAACAGAGCCTCTGTAATGAGGCAGGATAAGGATGATTCCTCTGCTAATGCTCATTCCTTACCTGTCCTTATTGTAGGAAAAAAAAGGGATTCATCCATACGTTTAAGAAATCCAGGGAGTCCTTGTGTAAAACAAAAAGTGATAGCGCTGAAGTTCACTGCTCATGGGGACAAGGATCACAAAGAAAGGGAACAAAGATGCTCTTACTGCAAACTATCTCCCACCTCATGCATTTCAGGACAAAACTATTTGTGATCGAGCAGGGAATAAGTTTGAACAGTGGTAACAGCAAGGGACTGATTCCTGGAAGCCATCACTGAAATTCTACCTTGAAAGAGTAGTGTCTTTCTAGAGCTTGAACACAATCTGGGAGACTGTCACAGGTATTACACCCGCTAAATCTTGATATACGATTTACGTAAACAGAGAAATTCTTACTGCAGAGTAAGAATCTTTCCTCAGTCAATCAAGCTGCTATTTGGAAAGAAACAGCACAACAGAACAGTGAAATAAATTAGCATCTTTATCAAGCATAGCTATATTCCTATAACATGATTTCCTTTTATGTGGACTGCAAATAAATACACATCAAGTTGGCAGGCTCCTTTAAAATTAAGGGAATGCTTTTAGTGCTGGACCACGGTATTCACCTATGCTACATGCTGAAGTGCTTAAAATACAGGACAAAGCCTTTAATCAAGAAACCCACAAAAGTAAGAGACCTAGGCAGTCTGGAGGTAGTTTAATGGGCTTAAGCCAGAGCTCTTCAGCAAAAGAGGTTTATAAAGGATGTATTCTCGAACATGATGCTATTAGTGCAGTCCATCTACTTTTGAAATGTTTTCAGACTTAACAGTTTGTTCCATCAGTTAGCTGGAAAAATGGAATTAGATATTTTATAGTTATTTTGGATAATCCCAACAAGCATGTTCGGCACTTTGCTTTGTATTTAGTATTGGTCCAGGATTAGGCAATTGTTGGCAATCTGATGTTAAAACATACCTCTGCTGCTGTAAAATTTTTGTAGCAATAAATAATAGTTATGTTAATAATTATTATAATTGCTGTGTAATAACACAGTTCCTTTTTTTTCCCTCTGTCTGTTCAAAAAAAAATGCCCAGCAGAGCTTTATAAAAGAGCAAGGTAGTGACACACATAACTCTCCCTTAAAAGATGACAAAGGATTTGTCATCCAAGTGGTTAAAGTGCAGACCTCGAAATTAAAACACTTTGGAGAAACACTGAGAAAATTTCATTTACCAAAAGCTGAATTGTCATTTTGGCACGTGTGGTTCCATGACTAGAGGGTGGAAAATCTGTGCCAATGCCTGCTGCAGCTTCTTCTCCTGAGATGCTGTGCAGCTCTGCAGTTCATGGAATCTCATCAACAACATTTTCACGGCAATTGCAGTTGTGATTTAGGAACTTGCTCTACTAATCTGTTGCCTCTATCGAATGCAAAAGCAAGGAAAAACCTACCTGAAGTCTTCTTCTTTGAGACTTGTTCTGAATCTCTAGAATTCTGTGTGTCCCTTTTTTCTTGCTCTGGCAGTAAAGATAATTATAACCATTTCTGAGTTGTGAGATCAACCAATATTTTCCTTTCTTACACTCCACTTTCTCTCTTTTGTTCCTTTTAGCATCTTTGACAATACCTCTACACTAAGGGATATTTGAGTTTGCAGCCCATCAGTAGTGTTCTGTACTGAACATTTCCAGAATCAGATGAGAGTAGTCACAAAACTACATCTATATCTTGTCAAGAAACCTGAAGACTCCCTGATGTTAGACCCTCAGAACTCAGCCAGGCCATATCATTGGTTTAACTACACGTTTTCATGCAAGTAATAATATCAGATTTCCTCACAAAGACAGAGGCAAAGATTTTTAGGGTAAGAGCACCTTTCTACAAGAAGTGAATTTCATTATAGATAACTTTAATCCATGTAAGTCTATATCACAAATGACATTTCCAGTGTTCAAATTTCAGCATACAAAAGAACAGGGAAAGGTCAGAACTCCTTTAGCACCCCTCGAAACATACACTGTTTAATAGACTCTAAGTATAGACATATATATAATATGTTCAGGATGTGAAAATACACGTGAAACAATGGAATCAATACTGAAAGAGAAGTGAGACAACAGGTTGTGCATCTGTGTGTACAGTTAAGAAACAACATAAATTTATGAACATTTTTGCTGTAGTGAAACACGAGTAAGTAGGTGTGTTCTAAGCTGTCTTCCTGGCCTGGTGAACAGTGACAATAGTCATTCATGCTCCGTGGAGTACATTTACCACCAATATAAATAAATACTTGATAAATCTTTGACAATTAGTTGTGATATATGTCTTACAAATAACACACTACAAGATAACATCTATTGCAAGAAAGCTCTAGACATAATATTTAAGCCTCTCCTTTCTTAGATTATCTTCCGATCGTTATCTACTATTTGCTCAAGCAACTCAAAGTAAACTATGCTACGAATGAAATACAAGAAAAAATATTTCTATCTTAATAATTTGATACTCCAGCTCTGCAGAGGAGATGTTGGACTCTCAATGTCATGGTATTGCTTGAAGTCTACCTAAACCTAATATTCATAAACATCTTGAGATAACGAAAGTCATTGTCCGTCAAACAGATGATATCTACCACACGTTTAATGATTGCTACAAATTAGTGCTTCTAATGTCAGAGTCTCTTCCAGCTCAGCCTGCTTACTATTTTCCTATGCTAGCGGAATTGACTTATTTGTGGCAAAGGAAGTGTTGATCCCACTGTGGATAGGTCATTTCATCCCCTCTTGATCATATTCTATTCAATCCATATCCTGCTGCAACAAAGACATAGTTTTCTGAAAAATTTTTCTTTCTGAAAATTGCACTTATCTGTTAATCAGCTTTCCCTTTCATATTTATTTTGGTAACTTCAGCTTTCAAATACAGTTCCAGAGCTCTGTCAATACCAGCTCCTGTGTACTGTGATTTCAAGGCAACTTTAAANAGACATGCTTATAGCACACATCTGTAGTACATTTTAAAGATATTAACAGAGGCACTTAATGAACATTTCATATAAGAAACTTTTTATTGTAAATTATCTCAGTGTCTTGAAACAGTATGTACTTGACATTTATAACTTTCTTAGAAACAGAATTCCATAGGTAATTTCTGTCTATTATGCTGACAAGTCTCATGGGAAAATCTGTACTTAAAATATGTGTCTCACTCAAGAATAATGTGGTTGTTGCATTCATAGCTTAGTGAAAAGACAATCTATCATTGAGATCAAAAATCAGCACTATCAAGTATCTCCAAAAGTGCTCAATCTGTCTGTCTTGCGCAGAATCAGATTGAAACACAGCATTTTGAATGGAAAACAAAATATAGCTTATAAACAAACAAGAACTAGGATGAGAATCCAATGTGAGCAGGATATTAACCTGAAAACAATTATGTTCTAATACAGACTAACAGAGGAGGAACCAACTAGATCAAATCTGCAGATTTTTTCCCATTTAAATATAAATGAAATTGCTAGGAAGTTATGGAAAGTTATCTATTAGTTACATATAATCATGCTATTAGATTTCATGAAAGAGATTCACATTACTTTCTAACCTTTAAATCCTTTATTTTGTGACTTTTAACGAGAACTGTCCTGCTCTTAAGATGGCCATTCTCTCTTTCGATATGGAATTCTAAACATGTATGGAACATGAAATGACTGACAGAATACTAATATTTAATATTATGTTACTCATAAGAAATTATATTCTGATTAATATCTACTGCTTCAGTATGTGCAGAAGAATTTATCAAATTCATTCATTGATTATTCAGGCTCTGATCATAACAGACAGAAGCAGATTATCCAAGATTCAACATCAGTTGCTGAAGTACAGAAAGTGCATATGTTTAGGAAAGGAACAAAAATGAAAATGAACCAGCTAACTATGCGAGAGAAACTGTGGCCTAAAGTTCCTAAGTAAACAAGGCTTGTTAGGATGAGTGTGCATATGGGCTTGCTCTTTTATTTGGATTCACATGGAAAAATGAGCTATTATTCACTTATTTCCCCCTCCTCTCACTCTCTGCCATTTGTATTTAACCAACTGCATAGCTGGGAACTTGTGACTGGAGTGGGCATTTGTGGAGATTTTTGAGCATTGTTGTAGGCATACATGACCCATCATAGGCCACAAAAACTATGTAATATTGAACAATAGCATAAATATTCAACAGCATAATGGAAACCTTGGGTTCATTTTTTAAGCTTATACCTCTTTTTAAATCTTGCACTTTATTTCCAAAACTCACCATCATGTAAGAGCAAATGCAATTTTTTTCAGTATCTGAAAGACATTTGTTTCTGACTTATTCGCCTGACATTGATAAATGTATAAAATATCATTCATCTGTAAACGTCTTTCATTATTAACCTTTGATGTATTACAGATATATCTATATATATGTAGGGTTTCCTCTTCTAATACTGGAAATTGATCACCTAAGCCAGCAAACTTCACCTACCAGGCGGTGTAGGTTGACCAGCAGCAGCAACACTCAGAATCAGAATGCAATGATCACAATGTCACAAACAACACAGGGTGGTTAACATTTAAAGTATATAATTCTGATTATTTAGAAGCTTCTCAACTAGAGGAAAAAATCCTTAACTCTTCTTCCCAGGAAACACAAAGATAATCACAACAGAAGGCAGACTTTTACTATCTAGAAAACAAGATCTTTATTTCAGCCAAGTATATCCTTTGGCGTATAACACATATTAACAAGGGTCCCATAAATTTACTGTGAGATTCTTTACTGCAGCATGTGGGTAGAGAAAATAACAAATCTGATGGCAATTAGGAAGCAAGATATTCCACAGAGGCCTCACAGTAATTTAACAAGCAGCAGCATTCTTTTCTTTAAAACATTTTTGTCCTAAACCTTCTTAAATGTTTTCTACCAGATGCTGGCCGCTTATCGTGCCCCTAAAAAACCAGACATCCAAGCAGCTTTCAAAGTTTTATTAACCTTCCATTTTGTAAAGTCTCTGTTTTCCCGATGTCAAGTCTACCTCCCCTCCTGACTAGCAAAAGCTTTCTAATAGCAGCAAAACTACTAGAAACCCTGCATGGAGCTCAGGCTCCTCTTGTAGCTGACAGCACAACAGCCTCTTACCCACTCACTCTCTTTTCTTCAAGACAGACAAAAAGGAAGGAAACTTCATTGAGAGGTAGCAGTTTAGAAACCTGACATTTCACTGCTTGATGCTCACTTTCATCAGCAATAAGATCTTGACTTTAATACTGAAAAATAATGAAGAGTAGTGAAATCAAAACTGACACTGTGTGTCTGCTTAGACTCATGGTGCCTGTACACTACCACAGAGAACAATAATTTCATTCTCTTTAAAAGCATTTTGCTATTGAATAAGAAGTACCTTTAGCTTTATCTACACATTGCCTATAGGAGTCAAGTCAGTCTTTAAAAAGAAAAATTCAAACATGGTTCAGGTGCATTAATTTGTACTTTAAGAATTAATATAGAATCATAGATAGGATTTGGTTGACAACGACCTCTAAGATTGAGTCCAACCATTTATCCAACACTACCAAACCCACCACTAAACCATGTCTCTAAGTGCCGCATCTAGGCGTCATGTAAATATCTTGATGGACAGTGACTCAACCATTCTCCAGCACAGCCTCTTCAAATATCTGACAACCTTTTTGGTGAAGAAATTTTTCCTGATATCCAACCAAAACCTCCCTTGGTGCAACTTGAGCCCATTTCCTCTCATCCTGTCACTAGTTACCTGAGAGAACAGGCCAACCCCCACCTGGCTGCAACCTTCTTTCAGATAGTTATAGAGAGTAATTAGGTCCCTTACAAGCTTCTTTCCTCCAGGCTAAACTCCCCCATTACTTCAGCCATTCCGTGTAAGACTTGTGCTCCAGATCCTTTACCAGCTTTATTGTCCCACACATTTTCCAGTATTTCGGTGTATTTCTTGAAGTGAGATGACAGCACAGAGCACCCTGCAACATTAAATAAGTCAGAGGAAAATTCATATTGTGACACAGTGCAACAAACCACACCAGCCTGTTATATTAATATGAAAGGAATCACAGTGCCTTTTGGAATTTTTTTTTCCATTTTATAATTTAAAAGTGCACTAACACTACCAAATAAATTGTTTGAAGTTCTTCAATTCTTATAGAAGATGAACTCTATCAGGTTTTAGCTTTGTGTTATTTTTATTGCTCCTTCTCCATTCTCCCTTTTTCATTTCATTCCACAATAAAGAACTAAAAGCTATGTGAAAAAGAGAGGAGATATTTTTCCACTTACTACAGGTGTTTATATATCCTGCCACACTTATATTCAGATGTACATATAAGCATGTTTTCCATCTCACACCAGTTACTGTTGTTTCCCTCTATTTATTTCTCTCAATACATCAGGGAAAGAACATAGTTTTAGAAGAAAATGGAAACAAAGCAAAGGAGAGCAAAGCAACAACACTATTCCAGAACAGAAAAATGGCTAAAATGTTTGGAAGACCTGAGGCAGATAGTCAGACATGGATAATTGGACTTGAGTCTCTGCCAGTCTAGCTTCATGCCAAGTCCACTGTTTGTTTTACTAAGAAAAGGGGAGCTGTCAGAATCTTTCTGCTTAACGTGAAAATATATCATAAAACTTTATCACTCAAAACTGACATGTCACAGAAAGCTTGTTTCAAAAAATATTCATCCACAAAATGAAAATGTTGACATAAAAATTTCCACCACTCCTACATACATTTTTAGAAGGTGGCAAAATAATTTCTTCTGATGCTATTACGTAGCCAAGTCAAAATGCAGTGTACTTGTGACATAGTATAAAAATACGCACAGAAAAGATTCTTAAAGAGAGTCAGTGAAATGGTCACTCGTGTTCACAAATACTGCAAGAGAATTCCACACCACTTTGAGGATGTGATTTGAAAGTCGGCACTGGTTCAAGTAGAATGGAAAAAATGCAAGGCAAACTCCACCCCTGGAAGTTTGTGTTTTCCCAGAGCTTGAACAGGAGTGTTTGCACAGCTCAGATATTGCACAAATTATAAAAGCCACCTGCAGAGCAGTATCAGGGGCAGCCCTGTTCTGGTACTGCAGCTTACAGCTACAAAATTGCTATCCTAGGATGTAGAGCAAGCTGTGAGCAAGCCAAAAATTATAATGATCATATTCACTACTTCACATGTAGCTGCTCTCGATTTTAAGGGCATTTTCAGAGTACATTTTATTTAGATTCTCATTTCAGTTGTTCTTCGTAGGTTTGTGCTTTTCTGTGCAGGTTTCTCTCCAATCCTGATTCAAGAGCCAGCTTCTATCATCTAATAATTTTCCCACCTTTAAAAGAGCTCTGTGGCCTTTCCTGTTTTCAACACCTTTTCTGTTAAAAACCTATTTGCTTCAGGTGCATCTCTTGCACAAAGGTTTTTGTGTGGTTTTGTTTCAGAAACATTAAAGTTTTGTTATTTGCCTCTGAATGAAGGAATGCAGATATTGTTGTGACTAAAGCATACACCACTTAATCTACATTGTGGTTTAGTCATGGGTAGGAAGTAAAACAAAAATATTTGGAAAATCTTTATTATTAATATATTATTTTAATAGGAAGTCATCTCTGTCTTTATTTTCTAGACATAATTTTCTAATTACTGAGGTTCCAAGACAGAAGTTTACTGCAGTCTCTGTTCATTGCGGCTTATCAAACACTACTTAACATACCACAACAAACACTGAAGGAAAGTCCAAAACTTAGAACTTGCAGATAATACGCAACAAGCAGTTAAACAGGAGATATCAAGGATAACAGTGCTGTCTGAGGCCCCTGTAATATTGAGGGAAAAAACCAACCAAAACAAACTCCCATATTTAATGTCTCCACTGTCTCTAGAAAACAAAATATATCTCTAACTGCAAAACATTACAGACACCCACAGAGAAGCAAAACCACTGTGACTACCCCTGTGCAGGGAAACATTTCTGACTCAGATTTAGGTCAATATGCTGAGTCTGTGCAAGGTGACATGGTAGCAGACCGAAGGCCTCTAGAGTCAAATTCTGGCAAGGAACAATGACTTTTAAAGGCAGCAAATAAACACATAAAACTTTGTGATCAAATAATGAATCAGCATGTGATAGGTAAATCATTTTTTCCTTTCATTTTCATCACAGATAGCTAAAAGAAACCTTTCAGAACGCATTATCCCTTACTATAAGTAATTCCTCTTCCTCCTCAGTACTTACCACTCAGATGTAATTTTAAGGTTTTTATTTCCTTACTCAGCCTAGTGGAAATAGCACCATGTCAGAACAGAGAAGAGGAACAGATAGAGGACATAAAATTGTTAACTTAGTGGGCAGTGAAGTCCATTCCTCTCGTTTTCTACTTTTCTAAGCAAAGTGATAATAGAAAGAATATTTCAATTGTGACAGAGTGTCACTAAAAGGCCTTGCAGAGGCTTTGCAAACTGCTGCCAATCATTACTGCAGAACCAGTCTGATTACAGCCACATATCTCAGCTGGAGGGGGGGAATAAATTCCTACCCAGGCCTAATGTCAGTAGAATATTTTAATTCTGCATCAGGCAGTATGCTTTTAGAAAAAAATTAATAGATCACAAAGCAAGTCCTTCTTTCTCTACAACCATCTCCTAAAATGTCCTAAAACATCAATAAGCCATAGTGTCTCTCATTTCTTCATACCTACCTTGGTCTTTTCAGACATATATGCCAGATATACTGGTTTTGTGCCAATAAATGTCTTCACATGAAATCAAGTCAGCTGGGGAATGAAACTTTTGGGACCCATAGGATCTACAGAGACTGTATACTGCACACTTTTCTGTTTGCCAATACAGATTTTACTTTTTTATTTTCTCTCACTGAACTTCAGAATTCTGAATTTAAAAAGTAAAAATTTTCCAAGCCAGGCAGTATTGTGTTGTATTTCTAAGACACATTTCTAATATAAATCGCCCTGAAATCAGACTTCAATTTATTGATTTGCCTCACTGTAACGAGCTGTACTCAGTTTTATCACCAAAACACTTCACACAGGTGAAAACAATTAGAATGAGGGGAGGTTTTCCACACAGTACCTAAATATTAAGAAAAATATTTTGTATTATTGTTAATGACTTCTATTCTTAAAACCTTTCTAAAGCTGAATTACATCTAGACTTGCACACAAATTAATTGCCTAGAGAAAGGGCTTGTGGTCTAATCTGCAATATAGAGGGATCTATGTCTGATTGATAGGCACTGCCCAGTAGTCATATTTTCTTTTCCCCTTTGAAATAAAGCCAATTCAAAAGTGACATCTATGAATTACTGGGTTACCTGAAGGTTAAGCCACTTAAGAGAAGAAAAAAAATGTATCATTTACAAGTTGAAAATCTTTTTTGTGCAAATCTTGCTTTCATCCTAGGTTGAATGCTTCTAATAATATCATAGGAGCCCTGCAGAGAAAGCAAGATCACGAGTAAGTATTTGATGCTCCAGTGTTCCATTGCCTAGATAAGAAGGATGCTGCCATTACTGCAAGCACATAAACTTTGATTACACTTCTTAAAGTCATTTGCTAAAGTGTAAAATAAAGTGCAAGAGGCTACATTAAGATGCTTCATTGAGTTTTAATCAAAGGGAGAAATGATATTTCTATTTACTATTTATCTTTAAAATGTGACTGATTTTACCGGTCATAATTGCTGAATTTCTGTAATGGTTAGTGTTAAGTGTGTCTAGATATTAATACAATTTAGTTTTAATGATGTGCCAGTTAATTACAAAAATTTACTCATATACCCATGCAAATCCTGCAGTTTTGATACAATTCTTAGAAGGTAAACTTACTTCTGCTGACATATGCTTTAGCAAGTAAAACATTAACAGAGTTAATGTTGTATTGAAGTCCTATTTTCTCTCTCACAATAATACTGTTACATTTCTTATTGCATTAGCTAAGCCTTTCAACGTGCTGGTACAGTACGCATACAAAGTACAGAATTACAGGGTAAACAAAAAAGGTTAAGGGCTACCTAAAGTACAAACGCACATTTTGCAACGTGAAAAAACATTAAAAATCAAATTTTAGTAACTAAATACTTATCTGTTTTTAAAAAAACTGACTCAATAATACCAAGTTAAGCATGGAAAATATTAAAAAATAATGAAAGCTTGAATGATGTTCCACTTTCGAAATACATAAAAAGTGAAAATGAGAAGGGAACAGAACCCCTCATTTTTTTACTAACAGCCAAGCAGACTTAAATGGGAATATTTCTAACCAAATATGAGTCCTCTTGAATAACAAAACATAGACTGTACTAGTCAACATTTAATCAAATTGGTTTAATATGATACTCTTATTTTCAGGGCAATCATTCACATTTTGCCAAGGTAGCTTAACCACTGAAATTTAGATGCTTTCCATGAAATGAAATCTTGAACACCTTTTATCTGTAGAAAACATCTGGACTTATAAAATTGCTCTGTTGCCCTGGTGGTGGAAGTTGCACTGCCTCTAGTTTCAGAAGGGCAAAATGGAACATAGAAATGTGTCTCTAAATCACAAAGAAAAGCAACTTCAGGTTGTGCCAGTTGCACAAATTAATTCCATGAGTTAGTCCCAAAACCACCGTAATCATGTTCTGCTAAAACTCACACATGTATGCACAGAATGCCACGGTGGTACTTATCCCACAAGGAGACAAGGACAATGAGGGACACACTAATTCTTTGTATTGTTTCTATTGCATAACACAACAAAAACAAAACTGAGTGGACTTTATGAAAACACAGAAAACTGACCCAAGAGGGTAAGAACTCCCAAACATTTTGTGAGCAAAGTTCCTCTCTCTGGTGTAAATCAACGCTGACTTTTATGGAGTTACACTAGTCCATGCCAGATGGAAGTCTGAATTTCATCAGAAAGACTTAACCATAGGAGGGAACAACAAGGAAACTAAGTTTCTCTATCAGTAATTAGACATTAAAAATAATAACAGCAGCTGTAATCAAGTGGAACAAGAGGCTCCAGCATAAGTTTTAGCCAAAGTCATGCTGAGCTACAATGAGATTACAGAACACAATGCCAGAGACAATTCATAAACTCGGAGAAAAAAGGCTAATGACAGTACTATCCAAATCATACGTGGCAGGAGCACTGCAAAAAACACATCTGGTTGTTGGGAATCTACTCTCTCTTTTGAAGAGGAGAGCTACTTTAGGCTATATCTTGTGGCTGTCATGAAATGAAATATCAAAGTAAAACTGAAATTTACTATTATATTCCAAATCTCGGAGACTGTCCTCAAAGTACTTCCTGGTTCTAAGGATACAAAATTCCTTTGTGTATTATGAATACATGAGAAACAAGCATGCTGTACCAAAGGCTTCAAGGTGTGAATTTTTAACCTTCAGGATATAATCACAACTGCTCACTTTCAGCAAATATAGATAAACTGAAATAGTACAACTGAGGGAGTTTTAACATCAACTTTCATAAATTTATATAAACTCAGCACTTTGTTTGTTCTCAAAATAAACCCAAACATTTCTATTTGTTCAGAAATATTGTGCCAGGATCTCAGAATAGAAAAAGCTGTATCTAATTGCTAGGATTACAAAAAAAGGATGCAAGACTTCCTGAATTCATGACCATTTCTAGTATGTCCCACAGGTACACTTCCAGATGCGAGGTAATACAATCACCAGAGTCATTAGTCAATTGCTACCAATCCCTCCCTCACTGACAAAATACGCTTGTTTTAACAATTTTCAAAAAGCAGTCAGCATCTGAAATTCATTGTATAAACAAACTCAATGGAAAAAAAAAAAACACTTAAAAGAGACTCCTGACATTTTATTTTGTGAATTATAGAGTTTATGGACTTTAGAAACTGCATGAAAAGGAAGGCCAAATTACCATGCGCTTCTTAAGTAGTTTCAGAGATGAAACAACCCTTTCTTTTAAAGATAATCCTTCCAGCTGAAGGATAAAGATTTACTGCATACCTATGTTTCAAATCTTGCATGCTCTGCTGGAAGTGACTGCCTTTACCCGACTCAATAGTACAATTTATATTTTAGGCATGTCTGCAACAAGTTCATTTTAATAAACATCTACTCAGCTTCCTATATTCTGCTGTCAATGATTTTGTTGCAGTGCTTCATCTATCAGCAATTTCCCCTCTTCTTTGAGGTCATGAGAGAAGATCACAGCACCACTACAGCTCACCTTAGTGTTCCTTTGCTTTCTCTTTAATTTCATCTTGCTTTATAACCATCTCAAATTAAGGCAAGGCTCCAGTGCTGTAGCTTATTGTTACACGAAGGCAGTGGGAGTTAGAGCTCCCAACAAAGTTTTTATTGTTAGGTTTGGTAGAACATATTTTATGAGGTTCTTGTTGAATCTAAGAATAACATGCAGACTGTGCTTTCTACCCAGACAGCAGCAAAAAGAAAAAACAAAGCAAAACAGACAAGCCCAAATTCCACCCACCACAGTTTTCCAGTGAACTACTAAAATGAAGCTGAATCCCTACAGTCAGTGTAAAAGGCACATAAAGACTGGGTGAACAGAGTTAGTTTTCACTGTTTAGAAATAAAAGTGGAAACACTTAAGCTAAAGCAGGGGTTTCTAGACCACTCGACTCGGCTCCACAGCAGCCTAGAGAGAAGAGTCCAGTGCTGAGCTCTTGAGACACAAGCTGAAGAGCAGCAGCATATCAGGTCATGCCTTTAGTACTCTCTATGTCCAGTCAAGCAAAGAGAATACAATGAAATAGAATGAAAAAGTATTAAAATAATTCCCACCTATGGAACTTCATATAAGCCATCAAACAGTCCTATCAGATCCAATTATACCCTTCAGTCTTCTGTAGAGATTAAGTCGGAGCTACCTACCTCCATGGCCGGTTATTACACTGTAGTTATGAGGGAGAAGGGTAACTAAGAAACATTCACACACTCTCTAAGTGTTCCCTGTAATTTGTATGTAGGTCTGAGATACAGAACAAGGTAGGGGTATTAGCCAACAGTAACTTCACACCCAACAAGACCCTACCTTCAGCAAAGAGTAATGTATCCTTCAAGTCCTGGAACAGAGTCCCACAGAGAATACATGCATCCCACCTGTCCTGTCCCTTTGATATAAAAAGATGTAAAAACTGTCAGCAGATAAAACCCACTCATCTGTAAAAGTCACACGACAAATACTTTTTTCAGCTGCCTCTAATTAACTGTGGTATTTTCTTAAAAATAATTAATGTGGAGACAAATTATTTGGTTCCTTTCCAAGTGGCAGTGATATGGCTACTTAGTTTCAGGTGGTAAAAAACCGAAAACTGCTGTCAAACAAGTCTCTAAAATTCCAATCCTCCTAAATCCTTCTTCAAGGGTTATTGCTTTTCTCAGTAACATCAGGCTTTGGAGTCCATGATTTTATTTTAATTTGTTTTAGCTTTTTCTTTTTTTTTTTTTTTAACTGGATGGTTCACTGAGGAGCAAGCCATACTTTCCCTGACTTAAAAAAAATGTGCCTTTGTAAATGATGTGCTAATGATCTTTCTCAGCTTCATGCTTAACTCACTGAGATCTATAAATCACTCTCAGATACTGTCTCATGCAAGATAATAACTCAAAATAGAAATCTCATTTAATTCCACTGCAATTAAACCAATTAATATATCATGTATCTTTTCAGACATCACAAGAAGTTTTTCCACCTTCCCCAATACTTTGTACTGCTCTCTGTCTTCCACCTGATCCTGCAGCAGAGCATCTTTGATCCAGGTTCTTTTCTCAGGGAAATGGCAGAAACAGTTTCTTTCTATGAAGTCTCATGCCTTCCTGCAGTTTTTTTTTTTCCAAGGGCTGTGTCTTTCCCTCTTCAAAACCACTACAATTTGCACAGCAACAAGCTTTAACCTTGCTCTCTGCCCCTCATCACTCTATGAAACACATTTTAATTTCCTTTTACAGCTAAGAACAAATGTCTTTCCCATCAAATGCATTGATAGTTGAGTGATTTGGAATATACAGTACATGCAGAAATAGTCAGAAACTGATCAATAGTAATCAGAAGAACACATAAGACAAAATATAAGTTTGCAAAACCCATACATTTTCTGATTTATTATCCTCACTCATTAAAGCTGTATTTTGTAGCAAATATGTTCCATATTATAAGTCATGGAGGCAAACTGATAATTAAGTCCAAATTTGTCAGGATGCAAATTTGCTGAAGAATATAGATGACTGCGGTTACAAAAATAATAATAAAGGCATCGCAAAGATATTTTTCCAAGAATACAGATGGTACTGTCATACTGAGTGCATCTATACTGCTTTTAATCTGCTGTGACATGGCCAAGCACTAAATTACAAGATTATTTTGTGAGAGGAAAGATATTTACTACTTGTGCAAGAGCAGCCACTATTGTATTCTGCTAATCATCCTCATCTCTGAGGCATAAGATATATATATATATATTTACACATACACAGCATACCAGAAAGCACTCAAAGAGCCACAGGCTAAATTTAGCATAGTCTGGAACATATTATTATACAACACATTAACTAATCTTTTTCTTCTGACAATGAACTAGTTTCTAGAACAGTATTGTATTTGAACTCTCTCAAAAATCCTTTTTAATGATCAGGAAAAAAATGCTGGAATGTTTAATGGTCAGATTTTAAAAAGGCAGCTGTCTTGCTTAGTTAAAAGATTGCATATACAGTTTCTGGTGTACTCTTGTTCTGTAATTAGACTATCCCTATGTTAAAATCAGGAAGAAGGATTAACATGAATAATGTGGTTCAATCTGATGGCACCTTGAAATTTAAGGTTAAGATGATGACAAGCAGAATAACAGATCCTTGGAAAATGCAAACCATTCTATATTCTGAAACATGCATGCCTTTGCTTGAAGTAACATTACAATGAAGAAAAAAAGTTACATCCTTCCTTTAACTGTCCAATTTTCTTTTAGGTAACATTCACAGAGATAACTGCACAAAAATTTATGTGACCATGGGTCTTGAAGGACTTTAGTATCCAATTCCATAGGAAAACTCAAAACATTAAAAGTGAAGAAATGCATGTCCAAATTTTCAGTCTCGGATACCATGCTCTGATCAAAATCCTTTTGCTGTAAGATCATGACCTTTAAAACTACTCTCCCGGGCCTCTCTTGAATGAACTTCTAGCTCAGTGGTCTCCTTCCCAACAGCAGAAAGGTGGGAATTTCCAACAAAAAGCACCCCTGTGCATAACAAGATAACATTGTGGTGGCCTTAATTTCGAACATTTGCTGGCCCATGGTTTTCCCAGCAGGAGGTGCTGGTTTAGTATGAAATGATGGTGTCTTTTAAAAAGAAGTCTTAGATGTCCACTGACAGTATCAGCTACCCCCAGAAGTAACTTTCTCAAGCAGAGGGTCCACAGAGACCAAAACTATGTTACTGGACAATTCATTTCTCCCAAAGGCTGGTTCCATCTTCTGATCATACTCTGACTTTATAATGAGACAGGTTTGGGGCATGTATTGTGTCTAATCCTCATTTTCTGTCTGCAGCTGAAAGGGAAATTAGGCGTGTGTTTCAAGTGGGAACTGTGCATGCTCTAGCATAGCCAGAGTTTTGGTTATTTCACTACAATCAGATGTCTATAATACACTAACTGGTCTGACCTATGTCCAAAATCAGGATTCTATACTATATATGCATGCACATTCAAGTAAAATTATTTGAAATTATTATTAATTATAACTTCAATTCTAACATCCATTAATCTGTCACAAGCCAGCTAGTTTTAAACTCACCAGTATTAACCTTGTCAGCACGTTAAATACACAGCAGTGACAAGAAGTCTTGATATTAAAAATAAATTCATTTCAAGGGGTGCAAACAAAGCCATGTCTACTTTGGTCACATTCTTCACGATATACCCCTCAGCATGGCCTCTGTATTTGTAGTTGTACAGGAATCTGGCAGTTCTTGACTCCCGGAATAGAAGTGGTCCCACTCTGTGTCCACTTGTGGTATGAAGTCATTTACACAAATCACGTTGCTGAGGGGAAAAATAAAAGTGTGGAATGAAATGATTTAGACATTGTGACCCTCACAAGAATTAAGAGACTTAATTGTTTCAAATCAAATCCTAACTCAAGGTTCCTTCAGAAACTCACTTTAAGTAATTTTTAATAGTGAATCTACAAGTTGATTTCTGCTGAACTTAGTCCTAAGTAAATAACCACAAATTAGCCTTGCTTTGAATTGTACTAAAAATTGTCCAAGTGCTAGTTTCTATTTCATTGTACTGAAATGATAATAAATTCATTTCTATGTTAAAGTAGAATGTCAAATGTCTTACATATGCATTTTAAGTGTAAAGGTAGGAAGGATACCAGGAGGGTCAAATGGACTACAAACAGGTATTTCACAAGACACTAAGCATTAGACATAGGTAGGAAAATACACTGGTTATAGTGGATGCCAGGTTTTTAAACAGAGGTTGAACATCTATCCCTACTGTGTTTCTCCTTTTATGCCTCAGAAAACTGAATTATTTGTATATTTGCAGTTGTTTGCGTCTATCTAAACTTGCAAGTTTAAGTTGCTGTTTTAATTTCAGTGGTGTTTCACAATATTATTTCTACTTAGTCAAGCTGATGCTCAGCATTTCTGAAAACAAAATCAATATTTTGATGCCTAAATGCAGACTGGAGCAGTTTTTGAGTGACAAATTTCATTTTATATTACCACTTCATCCCACATCTCTATGTGGATTTCCTACAGAGAACGCTTTGGAAGCGTTGCAGAATTCACACCCGAGCTTCACTGAGTCAACGTATGACTTTCATCCATGACTAGTTTCTATACATGCTGGCAGCTCATCCTCGTAAGCCACGTAGCAGATGTCTACAAACTTCATGTTCTGGGCTGAGAGGCCGTAACGTGGTACGTCACCCTCTTTTACTTTTGCATTTTCATGGAGCTGACATTATTTCTCATTTGGGACACACCCATTGCGTAATTTTTATAGCTTCTTTATAGTAGTATTTTTGCATCCTTTTGTTTTAGTCACTCATGTCGAAAGCAGCAGATACAGAATAATACAACATAAGAGAGTAATTTACCTGAGATCATTAGGAGTTTGGAAAAGGTCACAGAAACTGAATACAAAGGCTGTGTCAGGCCTTAGAAACAAAGCAGGTAGTGTTTATCTTACCTTCATCTGGCAAGCAAACATAGTTCATAGCACTTCAACTTGGCTTTTTGAAACATCATATTTTTTTAATTACAACTGTGAGCTAGAGGAGTTAAGTAGCTCCTCATTTCTTTTTTCAATAAGCCCTTCAGACTGAGGGGAAAAGCCTTCCTAAGCCTGCGGCACAACACTGCTTGCAGCAAGGCTGTACCTGAATTAGCAAACCAGCCCCAACTCCCATTGATGGGACTTGGCATGGAAAGAATAGAAGATTGCTCCTAGTATGCCTTAGACAAAAAGATAATGAAAGAAAGGACATGGAAGTAAAACATTTAAATTTATCAATGCAACTCAGGATTTTTAATTTTTTTTCTTATTTGATACTACAAGTGTCAAATAACTGCACTTGTATTACGGAATATGATCTGAGTGTATGTGCTGTATTGGGTTTGCATGGCAAGGTTTTTGTACTTGGAGGGGTGCTAGAGGGGTGCTAGAGGAGTGGCTTCCGTGAGAAGCTGCTAGAAACCTTCCCTATATCTGATGGAGCCAGTGCCAGCTGGCTCCAAGACAGACCTGTCACTGGACAAGGCCAAGCCCATCAAGAACAGTGGTTGTGCCTCTATCATAACAGTGCTACACTCGAGAGACAACTCATTTGAAAATATATGAATAGTTAGATATTACTGTCCCTGAATTATGGTGCACTGCATCCTTAGGTTTTAATTTACTCACCCTTTTTTTAAATTTGTGCTTCATTAGGCATCTGTAATAATTACCAAAAGCAATGCCCAGATCACCTAGCCAGAAGATAAACGTGGTTCAAGAAGAATCTCGTGTTCATTAATAGTTTTATGTCTTATAATGTGAGGTTAAAAAAAAAAAAAAAATCTGCCTCTCATATTTCTCTGGCCCCAATTTTACTGAATACAAAATGGTCCTATCAGGGGCTATGGTACTGCAATTTCAAGAATTTCTTCAGTACTTAGAGGTTTCAGCATTTTTTTAAGTAAGTGGATATTTCTGGCACACCAAATTTAAGGAAAAGAACAGGCAAGAATTTCCTTATTTAAGTTACAGCCATTACAAGGAAAGCTATCAACTCCTAGAGGCGTTTGTCATTTTGGAAACACATTTGTGTTTCTAAAATGAGTTTTACAGTATTTATTGCAAAAATATATGTAGTATAGATATTTCAATTCTAATTCAATATTTAAATACTTAAATCACCAAACAAATTATAAGCCGGCTTTCTGCCTACTGCACTGTTTATTTCTTCTCTAAAATAGCACTATCAGTTTTTTCAAACTCTTTTCATAAAAGAGAATGTTTCAGTGAGTCAAATAATTTTCAATATGTAGAGAGATGAGCATTATAACTCAAATAAACCTTCACCACTCATTTACAAACACATATTATACCATTTTCCTCAATATTTTCTTCCATTCTGCCTTTATGCATCCTAATATTGTTTGGGTTTTTTCCTGAAGCTGCTTTCAGCAAAGGATTTTTTTCTTAGGTTTCTACAACAGCAGCAAGCTATCTCAGCTGAGTCAGTGTAGAAATCTAGAAGTTGTTCTGGAGGTAGTAGAGGAGGTAGTCTTCCTACCTCCTGTACATTGCTTTACATTCAGACCCTGTTTTCGCTTGTGTTATCCTCTCTAGTTGCAAAAAACAGCTCTTTTAAATTACAATTGTCTTCCCTGGGCTTGGTTCACCTTGATACCTTCACCGGCCGACCCTTCATGCCTTGTGATCTGTCTTCTTCTTGAACACTCATACCCCCTGTTTCTCCTGTTTTTCACATCTGAAGTCAATTACTACTGCACAAGGGCGGGTGTGTGTAATATGTATATATGTATATGTACATAGATATAGATATTTGTAGGAAGTGTCTTCCGTTTGGTAGGCTTGCTTCAGAGCATTTCTCAAATTTGTCATGATCATTTAAAATTCTAGGTCTTCAGACGTTTCATAACTGAATTCAGTCAGAGTAACTTTAGGCCTAGCATCAGTCTTTCCTGATCTTCGGTTTTGTTTCCTTTTTTTTGAAAATCGCTGATAAGACTTCACCTTTGCTAGCAAAAGAGCATTTTATCCATGAATTCTAATGTATCTATCTATTTTAATATCTGTATTTATAGATAAGCTTTATTTCTATTCATTAGTTACTCTGAAAATATGCTTTGATTTTTCTTGTATTTCTCACAGCTCCTATGGTTGTTTATTTTATTTTCCTGTCTATTGGCTACAGTGAGTCAGATTTTTGAAGGATCTCTTCTCAGTTCCATTGCTTGAAATTTGTTATTTAGCTATGTAAGTTTTTCCTATTCTCATTTTGTTCAGCAGCACAACACCTCCTGAGACACTATTGCTGTTTCCTTAAGTAGAAGAAATGCCATTTCCAAGGAGTTTGCTTTTCCTTAGGGCATTTTCTATGAGCTCCCTTAAATCTGTCTTTCTCAAGTTTATGACCATTCTAATGCTTTTGGGTACGTAACTCTCCCATGATATGGATTGTAATTATATTGTGATTATCATTGTTTTGCAGTGCTGCCAGCACTACAATTTAAACAAACACCTATGTTCTACTTTTACGAGTGCAAGAGGTATTCATGCCACCTTGCTCTTACAGTCAGCTTAGCTCAGTTCAGACACAATTTCCCCAGGTTCCCTACATTGTCAGTAAGGACAAAAAGCACACCTCTGGGAGGCGATTTGGGAAAAATACGACTTGTCAGTAGCTGAAGTATACATCCCATCTGAGGTAAAATATTCTGGCTTCCATTTAACTCACCTGGCTTGCTGCTTTGGGCTTTGTGTGGTGTGCGTAGCCCTTGAGAGCGATGATCTGCTTCCTCTCAGTGTGTGCACATCCCATGGAGCTAGAAGGGAAACAGGCATTCCTCATGCAGCTAGAAGGGAAGAAAAATGTTATCTGTTCTAATTAGAAGATATTAAATAATAATGTTCTAAGTTTAATTAGGCTGTCTCTTTAAAAAAAAAATAAATTTGTCTGAGTAACATTTTTATATCTTCATGTAGTCTTTCTAATGATGAGATAAAACCTTGTGCTGTCTGGGAGTCAAATTACCCAAGTGCTTCTGAAAAGGAACAATGTTTCATTGAACAGAGTATTTTCTCTTCACAGTTATCAGAAAAGCTACAATACACACTAAGAGATTTGAAACTAATGTGTCAAGTAAGTTTTTTAAATATTAAAAAATATATATACACATTTAAAGTCTTCCTGTGTGTTTGTTTTAGAGACTCCCCAAGGCTTAAATATTAAGGAGAATTAGCATTCGTGTCAACTGCATGTTGTGTGAACTAGATGTCCTACAATAAAGCAGCTCTGCAGCTTCATACCAGTGAGGAACCCTAGCTATCCATTACTACCCAAAGACAGCTGTGTAAGTTTTGACTCATAAAAACTGGATGAAGGAAACTAATAGGACACTAATCTCCTGGTATCTCATGGGACAAAGAGACAGTGAATAAGATTTTTAAAGACTTACAAAATTTGTCTCCTCTGCAAACGCCTTGCAAAATGTTATAAATAAATCATCAGTTTCATCATGGTTTGACTTTTGGGACCATCACCATGACAGAATGAAAAGAGCCTTCTCTTGGAACTCTGGGACTGCAAAAGCATCTATTAGTCTGTGACCAAACTCCCATCTGCAGACACAAGCTTCTGGGAACAGGTATTTCATCAGCTACTCATTGATGACAATTATGTGATATTTACAATTTCAAAACAATGCAGATAGAGCTCTCTCGCTATAAAACTTTAACAAGCAGCATGTTTTGTTGGAAGTGTCATAAAACTTTCATCAAAGTTCAAAATATTCCCAAGAAAACAGCTCTGTCTTTGACAAGAAGATCAGAAATTTTCAGTTTAGATCAAACACTGTGAAGAGGAAGAGAAATGTCGTCTGTTATAATTATTAGGATACGATAATTATACTTTTACAAGCTCAGAAAATTTTTAAAAAGCAGCTGAGTAAACATTGTAAAATCCAGTATTAAGATTAGCTTTTATAGTCTTCCTTATAAGGAAGATGAGCAGAGTCACAGTAGCGAAAACCAAGCAATAGTGGTAGGAAAGAAAATGTTGATTTAATTTCTTTTTACCATTGTTCAGAGAGGCAACTCTGAAAAACTGGCCACTAGGGAAAATGAAATAAAATTAAAAAAAAAAAAAAAAAATCTTTACTTCATTCTGGAGCAGTTCCTTTTTTCCCTCTAGTTAAAATTCCTTTATTCCTTTCCCATAGCTGATGTTATAGACAACCTTGCAGAAGCAAGAGGTACCAAGTTCCCTGGACTTTACAACAGTTCTTAATTCTTAAATTGCAGCTTCATTATCCAGCGGTTCCATGAACAATCAAATAATGAACCTTATGACCTTTGAGGCATTAAGAATTAAAACAATCAAGGCAGAAGCAAGAACTAAGTATTACAGTATGACAAAAGTTAGGATGTAGCTAAAGAAAAGGTGAAAAACTCTGCAAACAATAGAACAGAGGGTGGGTGAAAGAAAGAAAGAGTCTATGGAATCTCATGCACATTACGGAAATATAAAAGGAAATCAGTTTCTTTCAGTATGACACACAGGCTAGCAATGATTCCATGAACCATCTTTGTGGATAAATCACAACAAGAAGGTTTGTATTTTGTTTCTGTTTTGCTTTTCTGTGGCTAGTTCCAGGACAGGCCATAGGGAGATTCTCTGCTGCACTCTGTCCTCCATCCCTGGCATTGTTTCCCACACTTTGTGTTGCCTCCATAGCACAGATCAGGCTGCCTGTTCACAGAGCCCGTGGCTATCTTCCCCCAAAACCTGTGGAATTCTTAGCCTGTTCTGCTGCAGTTCTTGATTCCTGAATTTTTATGCAGTTGGAATTAGCCTGCCAACGGATTGAAATGGAAATGATGGTGACAACCTCCCTCATTTCTCTAAAATACACCTCCTGCTTCTTCTTTTCCTGAACAGAGCAGCCGATACACCATGGTTATGTCAACCTCTCCGACAGCAAGTAGAAAGGTTCAAACTTGGTAGTGCAAGCCTAGATCCCCAGGCCTTGAACATATCCCTTGAACTAAGCCAAGCAATGGTGACAGCACCTCCCTTCCATACTAAAAGAAAATACAGACCTGCCCCCAGATTTCAAATGCACAGCAGTAACTCCAGGTTTTGCTCCAGTCACCTACTTTAGGTCCTAAAATCCAGGTATGAATCATACTTGTTGTGTAAGTCCTTAGTTCTTTAGTCTACGAGAGACATGAAGGCAATATTACTGTATTGGTAACAAGGTGGTATGCCGTACTGTCCAGAGCTGCAAATCTGACCCTGAAAGCCTCCAGATGCCATTAAAACTCTGGGTTTAGGTACTCATATATTCAAAACAAGCTGCTTCTTAGTATGCCTGAAATTCAAGGAATTTTGCTGTCAGAAGTGAAAGTATCAATTAAATTAGATAATTCCAGGAATTACCTTTGGCAATTAGCCAAACTTCTGGTCTTTGGCAATTTTCAAGTAAAATCTGAGTCCTACCTTCCTAAATGTGGAAATGAGGTGGAATTAGGACAGGCTTAAATTCATGCTATGTCTCTGTATGCATTGTGTATTGACCAGTGGATATAGCTTCAAACTCACTAGAACTTACTGCTAGAAATTAATATATATTGCTCATCTCATTCACGTCCAGGGCATCACAGTCTGTGCTGGCTCTGGTCTCTGGATCAGATTATTTTCAAAGTAATTGTTAAACTGGAACTGAAACAGCATCTAGATTTTGGTTTCAGGTACTACCCCTGCCCTCCAGTTTGCCTTTACTAGCTGTAGCTATCCATGCTACACATTCTTGAGAGCAATGAATCACATATTCAAAATTGCTTTCCATCCCAAATGGCCAGGCAGTGGAATAACAAAATGCTGTTTGAGCTGCAAAGTAACCAAAGCAGGCGTTAGTTTCCCACTCCAACTCAGGAGGGCAGAGGAATAGGTGTCACTGTACTGCAGTAATTAGCTCCCCTATTTCAGCTCATGTTCCCATCTCCAGGATGGGAACTGCAGAATGGATGCTGTAGGAGTGGGCAGGATTGTTCATTTCCAAGCCATTTCACCTCATCATTGCTCCAGTGTAGATGATTGGAACATTTTTCTATCTGGTAAATAGATACAGATAATCCACAACACACCTTTAGTTGGCCTGCCTCTTCAGTCTTTCCTTGAAATCTTCTCACTTCTCTTCCTCTGTCAGGACCGCATTTTTAACAGCTCATTCTTTTTCACTGATGTTCGTATGTCACAGACCTGTGTTTATTCAGTATGTATTTATGTAGATATTATGTTCAAAATACCTGGGTTAACAGAAAAAGGGAAGCAATGTAAATATTTACCTCATTATATATATATTCAGCATACAAATTAAAGCAACCAATGTTTTCTGAATGGTGGTGGGAACTTGAAAAAGACAAACAGAAGCAAGATAGCAACAGTGCAAGGTTTCCAATAAAAATAGTAAGGATCATTGAGTTAAAGACTCGCAGAAAACTACTCGTTAAATTAAGAGGGAGAGATGAAAATGGATTCATTTAATTATGCGCTTGGGTATATAAAAATGCTTAATACAAAGAAGTTAAGTTATGCTAGTTAAAAGTTTATCTCCCTTTCCAGAGATCTTCATGCTTTCACACAACAAAGGCATTGCCATGGATGCTGGAAATATACTTGGCTGAATAATAAAAGTAATGTATTCATGAGTAAATTATTCAGAGATTGACAGGAAAAATGTTGAATAAATTATTCACTGAACATTATTTAATAATCTAGAGAGCTGGTCAAATAATAGAAATATGTATTTCAGATAATTTATTCAGAGAGTAATGTCAAAATCCTTTGGCTAGGATTTTCCTAGTCCATTAGGAATAAATAATTTGACAAGTTATTGATTATAGCTCATTTCTGTATTAAAACAAAATTCAGCAGGAATGCAGCTAAGCAGAAAGATACATAATTGACAATAAAGTGTCATCATCCTGATGATGAAAATCTTTTATCGTGCATGCAAACACAGCCTGTGTTCAAGAATTGCTTCAAACAGTGCTTACACACCACGTAGGCTCATACTTTTGGGGGGTTTTAAGGTGTGTAAATCTGTGTTGATAAGTGTTATCCGGCAGCACGGTGGGGTTGGGCAGAATCCTGCCAGCCAGCAGTGTGGGGCTGGACAGATTATCTATCCCTTCCTTTTAAAAATTGTGATTAACTTTCCTTAATGTCAGTAAATCAGTTAACTTTGATATGGAAGAGCAAAAGCAAGTAGCATCTTTCTGCATGTGTTTTAGCCTAGGTTTCAAGGTATCTGTGCGAGATACAAGCAAGAACAAGAAATAGGCTTCTTTATATACCTTCACAAAGGCATTTCATAACAGAAGTCTTTCCCAGGAGTGAATCAGTAAAGAAGGGGAAAGGCCATGGTTTGTACGGGGAACGCTCACAATGCTGCTGCCACCCTCAGGTACACCCAAAAGCCACTTAGGAGTCTGGCTTTTTCTGAGTGCTTTTCTTGTGGGAATGTGAATCAGCACTATATCCTGTACAGTACTGTCATATGAAGCCACAGTTCAACTTTGAAGAATACAGAATTGAAAAATTCAGTGTTTTCTTCATCAAAAGCTCTCCTCATCCTGAGAAAGCCAGCTGAACATCTGCAGGAAGGGGCACTCTGCCTCCTGCACACTAAATGCACATAATTTTTTATTTTCCTCAATTCACCTGGCCAGGAAAGCTAAAGACAGTTAGTATTTCTCTGTGGTTAAATATCCTATGCATTGTCTTCCTGACACACCGGACATTAGATACATTTATACCATAAAGTTTGTGAGTTCTTGATATTGAAGAACTGGCAGAATGGATTGAGAAACTCTGTGTATGAAAAAGCAAAACACAATGCAAAAGTTAACTATCTGAATCCTTGTCACTACAAAAAGGCATCTGGCAGAAGGATCCTCTTCATTTGTTATTCTTTATTTTCGAAAGTGAATCTCTAGCAGTCGTAATAAGAGGTGAAATGGAAAGCAAGAGCTTTGTGAAAAATTTGCAGCCAAAATTAAAACTCATGCAGCTGTTACATGCATTGCTGCTGGCAACATGTTTTAGTGCTATTAGGTAGAGTTTCCTTCCACTTCCACCTACCCTCTCAGAGATAGTCCTGTATTCCCAACTATTACCATACCCACTCTGTTTGACATCCATATTCATACCATTCATCACTTCAGCCTCCTCCACAGATTCTTCTACCAGTCATGGCTACCTTCCTTTCCTTTTCATATTTTGAGGGTGGGAGAGAGAGTGAAGAGGCATTTCACAGCGCAGCTTTATGCTTCATTAACAATAACATGCTAAAATCTATCAGCCTTCAATTAGTCAGTTCACTGTGTGTTTAGCTAGCCTGACAACTGATGATGTCTCTGCCTGCTTTCTTGATATTGTTATGCCTTCTCTTTTTCATCAGTTCATTAATATACTTAACACATATTGTTTCCATCCATTTTGTATGTGGAGACTGTGAAAGCGTCTGTAACATTGGCAATTATAGAAATAGACGTAATTAAAGCAAATAATTTTGATACTTGTTGTTTTGTAACACATAACTCACCCTTCTCCCATCAGAATGGAATTTACAATACATGCCATGAAAACTTGCATAATATTTACTTTGCAGCATCTGCTTGAAGAATGAAAAGGCCAAGCTGACCCTGAACGTATGGTGAATGCAAATGGGAAAGAATCAAACTACTCATCCACTCCACCGGTTTTAGATAGAAAACAATTTTTTCCCCGTGCTCTTAATGATGTTGAACTGAAAAGAGTGATGGACTGTAGTATTGTGCTTTCTTTTGAGTGGATCATCCAACTCTTTCTTTATATCTGTTGCCAGCTGTCCAACCCACTGTGTACAAACATCCAAACATTAATGCTTCACACCATCTCGAGTGTATTAATCTCATTCAGGTTTCAAACATCTGAATTTCAAGTCCACATAGAACACTAAATTAGTAATACTGACACATGAAATTGCCTCATTATACATTTCCAAAAGTATAAAGAAATATTTTTAATATAAACTAAATCACTGTCTTATGCCAGTGATCTGAGAGGCTCTAAGGAAGGACTGATTGTTCCATGGTTAAGCTACTGTTAGTTTTCTTGTTTCTTCTCTCAAATTTTCTGAACTTTAAGAGAAAAATACTCAAGGTCACCAGTTAAATAAACAACAAATTAAATCGTTTCTATTCCTGGAGTAGATTAAGACAATATCTCACAATGTATTTATTATACATGTAACTGGAGAATGGCATTGACTTTTGCATGGATAATTATTGATAGTTTTGGGGTTTTTTTATAGATAAGTCCTAAGGCTGTTCCTGGAAGGATATAATTAATGATATTAATTCTCAACCTACTTCTCTAATTTCCCTTTCAATAAAAGCTAATGCTGTGTCTAATTTTTTACCCATAATAAAGCTATTGCCATAACAACCTTTTCCTCCAGGTTAACTAATAATTTACCATATAGTTACCAAATTAGAAACTTTGCTAAGGTCAGAGTAAGTCAGAATAAGATCAGAATAAGTGACAGCTACAGCACTTTACTTAGTAAACCAGCCACCATTAAAGAAAGGTGCCATTTCATAAACTGATGGAGAATTTTATCTCACTTTACAGTAAAGAGCTGTAAAATTTTGCATACTTTTGAGGTCAAGCTTAAAAGCCTTCATCTGACTGAACTATGCTTTCTCCTTTCTGTAAATAAAAAAAATAATTATTTTTATTAAAAATTCTTGTTATAACATCTATGTTTTATGTTCCAGTTGTCTGGATGTTTAAATATGGTTTAGATTTGTGCTGCATACTGTTGCCCTACAGCTTTTCCGTTAACCATTTTCAATTAACTACTTTAGCAAATCACCAGGATTATTCTACTGGAAACATTTCAGCTTCAGCCAGTACATACATTATCTTCCGGTTCCTTCTCATTCATGCAAAGGCTTTAGTGCTTCTTTCCTCATTCTTGTTACATACTAATTTGATAATTTTGGGTTTTGGCAGTTTTTAATTTCTCTCTGGGGTCAGCTGTCCTGGCTGTGTCTCTTCCCAGCTTCTTGTGCATCTCTAGGTACTTGCTGGCAGGGGCAGCATGAAAAGCAAACTTGCACTTGATGCTATGCAAGTGCTGTTCAGCAATAGCTAAAACAACCCTTATTACCAACACAGTTTTGGTCAAAATAAAAGTCAAAAAGAGCCGAATAAGCTAAAGGAATAATAAAGTTTAACAAAAGATAGAATTTTTGGAGGAATAGATAATCACGCCTCTTATAACTATTACAGGAACAGCTAATCACACCTCTTATAACAATAAGTCTGCTCTTTCCCTTTGTCCTAAGTAACATTTGAACCTTCATAATTACATTACTGGCAGTAACATATAGCTCTTTTGAAAATTTGTTTTTATTTATGCATATAAGCACATACACAAGGAGATTATAATCCTAAATTTGAAAGAATGCTGAAAAGCTTTCCAAAGAATATTTGGCATTGTTGACATTTATAAAGAGTTTGGGCATTACTTCATCTGTTCCAGAAGGATGTCTCTTGTAACTGTAGTGCACTGGGAATTCAGAGACAATTGTTTTTATTTTGTCTGCTAATAAGAGAGCTTCAAGAGGCTCAGGTAGAGGTTATAAGTTCTGCTTAATTTCTTACAAATTCCCATTCACGTATTGTTGTTAAACATGGTACCTGTGGTACCATGGCTGGGATCCACTGACATCGTGCATGAGGTGAGTGCCTGACCATGCTCCTTTTTGAGGTACATCCTGTGTTAGACCGAGGGCTTGAGCAGAAAGCACTGCTGGGTCTCCAGTCCAAGGAATATACAGCCTTAGAAGCAAAAGGAGAAAAACAGGAATTCAAAAGCATCATGTAAACCCAGATATTGCAGTGATTCAAAGTCAATTTCATTCTCAGTTTCTCTTTCCTTCTGAAACTGTGATGTTGCAGTCTTTAAAAAATAAGACAATACAAGACTACCATAATAAGGATGAAGCCTAAGTAACAGCTCTAAATGGATACTAAAAAAGCTATGTAGGCATCGACGTGAAAAAAATAAAGATGCTTTGATGTGTGTCATCTTTTCATTTTAGCAATTAAAATGGCTTTTGAAGCTCTCCGGCATTTAATTTAAGCCCATAGAGTATAAAATTATGCCGTCCCTTGCAGATAGTCCCATATTTAGCACAAACAAGGTCGTAAAGATCAACAGACTTAGAAAAAATAGTAATTTGAGTTTTAAAATACATAATCTTAATTCTCTTTATTTGGGAGCTTGCCAAAACTATGACATACAACTGTCCTTTTTTTTGGTGTGCTGTTTTTTTGTTGTTTTTTTTAAGCTGCATGATCAGGGGGTGCTTGGTGCTTGTTAACATCTTTTTACATAAACACAAGCTGTGAGATAGAGCAACTTTTTTTGAACCTGTGGAAACACACGAACAGGAACCCTATGTTCTGTCCTGAAAGAGCTCCATCTAATACGTTGTTTGAAGGATTCCCCAGCAGAAACATTTTCCTATTTAAAAAAATGTGGTATTCCAGTCTTCCTAATAATTATTCTGACATCTCTGCACTCAAATGACATCTGCTCATATGTCTTAAATATGTGACAACTCAGAATGAATGATGTTAAATTTTTCATTCAAGCATGACAATTTAGAGGAAGTTAACAGAAAGGATCTTGAATGATATAAAAACCCTTTAGACTATGTTATGAAGTTACACCAGTAATTACATTGTGGGTATCTTTTGAAGTAGCAAATGCAATTATTCCTGTTGTACATAGCAATCTTTAGAAATATTTCCTAGTAAAACTTTCAAAATGGAGGTTTCATAAAAGGTGCTAGATATAATAACAATCCAAGCGCTGGATACGGTTTGACCACAAGAGCGTTGGTATGCATCTGCGGGCTCTCACAGAATAGCTGATGTTATTCTAACATTTCCTTTCCAAGGAAAATTTTGTATTCTGAACCGCATGCAAACCGAAAATGAGTCTTTGTGTGTTTGCTACATACGGAGTGAGATTTGCAATAGGAGGAAAGAATATCATCAAAGTGTACTATTGTTAAATCTCACACCCACATACACAAACACAAATCAACTTCTTATTTTGCTTCCTAACTACTATACAGTGTTGTATTTTACCAGTGGTAGCAGCAATGTACTAAATCAGATTTAGCTAACAGGTGCTCTCCAGGCTGTGGACAATTACATAATAAAAATGTATTGCAGTGCTCACTCTTGGGAGTAAAGACTTTTGCTATAATGGTGAAATGCATTATATGAAGTGGAATTTCTAATGGACTTCAACAGAACTGGTGGCTTGAATGCCTGGTGATATATCAGGGGTAGTGCCACAGAAGAAAGCCTCACAGGAAGAAGGTAATTTATGCACTAGAAACACTTATGCTTTCCATTGCATATATTTGCAACAATAAATCAAGTGGACAACATGTTTCCTATTTGCATTTGCAATAAGCATTTCTAACTGTTAACGCTAGAATTTTTTTTTTCATTATGTAGTTTCATTATCCACTCATCCTTCTGAAAAATGAGAAAATGGAGGAACACAGAGAGCTGGCAGATTTAAATGGCTCTTAGAGAAGTACTTCAACATCAAAAATGATCAAGAGCAAATTGTTTATACAACCTTTGCTTTCACCACCTTCCCTAACAAATAGTATTAGTAAATGAATCATGTGAAACTACTTAAATGCAATTCTGGAAAGGAGGGGAAGAATTTCCCCACAAATTCATATTTTATTAATAACTACCTTTTTAGCCAAATTATCATGTTCAGGAACATGGAGTTTGGATTTTTTTTTTTAAACCAAGCGTTAAGAATGAGTAAAGTGATATTTTCAGGAGATCAGTAATATTATTTCCATTCCTCAGATTTATTCTTTTTAGTTAGAATTTTAAATACCTAACACATCTTTAAACAATGTCTTAGGCCACTTTTAAAAATACTCAAAATTCCTAACTAAAGTGATTCATTTTAGCAAGCAGAACGACATTTTCCTTGCTCTTCAATAAGGTCATACTTTGTACATGACTGCATTAAACCTTAAGACTGCACTGATCTTAAAAATTAGGTCTGTGTCAAAAGGTGATTCAAAACATCTTCTCAGCAGATCTTAGTGGAATGTCTCCTTTGTAGAACAGTTGCTATAGCTAAGGTCTAGTCTGCCACGTTCCTCTCTAATCCTCTGCTAATTGCATACACCTCATGTCATTTTTTTCCACAATTAAATCCTACTGCGTCCTTTGTGTTTCATTCACTGGCAATTCTCTGTTTCCTCTAATGCTTATCTATCGGATTGGTCTGTAAGAACTGTGGGGATTTCCAGTTTTTTCATTTGTAGCTGCCCGTGTCCTATAAGTTATGTGAGGAGTTCTAATGTACGTAACTGATGATAATAAAGACATTTTCTCCCATACTTCCACTTGTGCTGTAACAGCACAAATAAACTAATTATAACCATTCATAGATATAAAGGCTCTAGTAATGTTGTCTTTTATTTTATTGAAGTTCCTTCAGAAATTTTCATTTATGTCCAATGGTAAACAAATTATTGGCAAACACCAACCAAGACTCAAGACAGCTTTGAGTGGTACAGAAGAAATACAATATCTGATTTTTAGAAATAGAAACTAAAAGTCAGGTAGGTAAGATGAGTTGTATAAGAAAATCAGTGGTGCTAGCCCTTCATCTAGCCTCTCACACCACAATGCAAACTGCAAATCAGAAATCCTCAAGCTTTTAAGCATGACCTACCTCTCAACAGGGGATTTGTGAATAGAAACATTTATATGTTTCGTCTCAGTCATTTGGCATTTGAAATGTACTGTCAGCTTAAGGAATTTAACAACAACAACAACAAAAGTAAAAGGAGTAATGGCAGGTCAAAACAAAACAAAACGCCAACCCAAAATGACAGTCTCCTCAGCCCGGCACAGCTTTTGGTGTACTCTCACTCCCGGTAGAGAGAGTTTAACCAGACCTGTTTAAAAGCTCTTTCATTAGAAACCATCATTTGAATATATTTTCAATTATGTGCAGAGAATTCTTTCCTGTTTCACCGAAACCTGTTAATTTTTCTACATTTTTCTCATATTCATGGATTTCTAATGAGCTCCACCTAGCTTGAGGCTCTCCATCAGCCATTCATGACTCACATGTAGCAGAAGAAATCCACCCATTGACCAAAATTATCATTTACGGCTCGCTTTAATTTGAGAATCGCTCAGGCATCCAGCAGCTCCAGTTACACCAAGATGCAGCTTCTCACTTCAGCTGATGTTTTGGCAAGTGCTATCTCTGAAATAGCATAATCATAATTTTTCAGGCAAGATTTGAATAAGTTTTGCCTGAAAATAGCCCAAAAGGTTATCTTGATTTATGAACCATTTATCCCCCATAATGGTTTGCCGTATTCCCACTATTTCTTGATTAGTTAACGAGACGCAAATTTAAAAAAAAAAAAAAATTGCTTTAGTGTGTTTCAGGACTCTCGTTTTGCAGAATTTACTTGCCTGGATAAGAATCTCGGAATACAACTTTATAAAGAAAACCCAATTTTAAAAATCTGCGTCTGCTGGGTAGGTGGCAACACAGATGTTGCTACTGCAGTACAGAGTTAGCAGTCTAATCTATGCATAATATATATTTTATAAAGATAGCATTTGTGGCAGTAAGAAACTGCATTAACATCACTGAACTGGGCTGATTAGCAAAAATAGAAAGACCTGTCCAGTCTTTTGGAAGCGGGTGAACCAATGGTCACTAGAACATTTTAAACACAAAAGTTTTAGAAGCAAGAGGAAAAACACCCCAGCATTATGCAAAACAATGTTACAGTATTTTATGCACTTTTGTGCTTTCCTATGACTTCTTTTTTTTTTTTTACCATTACCCTATTCATTCTCTTTGCTGGCAGATTTCAATTCCTTATCACTATTTAATGCTTACCATAATAAAAAAAAAGTAATTTCGAGAAGAGAATAAAGATGGAAAACGTCAAAGTTGCAGAAAACTGAAAACAATGTCAGAAAAGAAGCTGTTATAGAGTTTTAATTACATTTTCTCTCTGCTGCCTTTTCTATAATGGCTTGCTTCTTCTTGTTAGAGCTGGATATTTTTTCTAATGAAGTATTGGCTGTCTTAACATTATTAAGTATTGAATACTCTTTTCATTTCTACTTCCTATGTTTCATTCAGCCACATGCCAAAAATATCATCAGTTATAGTACAAATTAAGAAAGGTCACTGCGGTGGAAGGGGACACTCCTTTGCAGCCCCCACGAGTTTCTGGAAGGAGAAGGCATTATGCAGCTAGAAATCTTCCTGCCTCCCAGAAACCAACTATTACTACAGTAGCATACGCCAGCAGACAATTTTTAACTAAACAGTCAATGCTGACTTACAGTAATTAAAAAAATGCCTGAGGAATATATAATTCTCGTTAATAATATTAGGTGGTGTAGGAGGGAAGTTTTCTGGCCTTCCTTCCCCATTTTTCCTTGCAGCCTGAAGGTTCTCTGATTTGAAAGCTGCCTTTGAAGGAAGCATGGAATCTCTCTGTTGATAATTTATGGCTACAACAATTTCACAACATTCTACAGAAAAATATATTAACTTTAATATTTTGATTATTATACTTCAGACTGGGAGATTATAATATTTACCATGCATTACCATACAGAAATTACCATAATTTCTGTATTTACCCACATTTACTCAATATCTGCTTTCTCTAGTGGAAACAGTTTTCACTTATTTTGTCATTAAAATCTCACTAGTGATTTATTTATTCATCTTTAAATCATAAGTCACAGCTGTATCTCAGTCTTTTTATATTTTCAGGTTCCTTATGACATTTTAAGACAATCTGTGTTAGACAACAGTAGGTCTAACACTATTCATGATGAAAATTAATGAAAACTATAAAATATTTACCACTTGGCAATAACTTCATCCGAAGTACATACATCATTTAAAAATTCAACTGCCAGGAAATTTGCAGGTCTGACTGTTCTCCTAAGAGTCATACGTCCCAGAAAACCCTAGGAAAGTTCAAAATAAAAACCAGAATTTCTTTAGGAATAGCATGCACCTGGGACTGAAAGAAGAATGACTGCTCTTACTCTTACTCTGACTCAAATATGTGCATGAGGATACCACATATTTACCACATCCATGAATTCTACTTGACTCATGGGTCACTAATTCCTTTCTTGTGATCCAGAAAGTCACCCATTATGCACTGTACTCCTCCGCTGGAGTTAAAGCTCAACACCAGATGGCACCTAAAGGTCACACAGTGGTCTGCATTCTAAAAATAGAAGATTAAATTGTAGTTTGAAGAAAGATGATTATACAAATAATCTTTGAATAGAGTCAGATCCATATAAAGTAACTTTTAAAGATCTTATCAAAATCAAAACATGTCTGCATAATGTCAACACTAAATTTTGGAAAAAAAAAAATTTGGAGGAAAACCAAAGAGTTAGCATTTGCAACGTGAAGAAACTTCCAAAATATGCTTGAAAAGTTAAACTCTATAGATGATAGTTATTAAAGAGTCATTGCAATTGTTCTCTTGACACTGTCATCAAGAGGAGGAATGACAGCATGAATAGGTAACAGTGGTGCATGTTTGCCTGATGTCTTCTGTGTGTTGCAAAATCCATATGTGTGCAAGAGAATACATATTAAAATATACTTCTCAAAACATTTTAAAATACACTTCTCAATAACAAAATCTAAGTTTGAAAAAGGAATAAATAAATAACTGTTAGATCAGACCAGTAATGGCTGCCATTCTACAGAGGTCTTCCAGCTCCACTATGTAAACCTCAGAAGACAGGCTATGTAGAGTATCTTGGGAGGTTCTAAATGCAATGTTTAATTTACTATGTTAATACTTAACATGTCTTCCAGAGAAAGGAATCTTCCTGTTTCCAGTGGTTAAAATCTAATACTCAGGTCAGGTTTCGCAGCAGAGAAGTAGCAGTCTCTTAAGTACGCATGGCTATCACCATAAAAGTTAAGTATAAGTTAAAATCAATATCAAGAATTACACATGGAAGCAAATGAAGCACTGGAAGAAAATTAAGTTTATAGAGTTCTAATTTAACGTTCACCATGCAATAAGCTCTGCAGAAAGTACTTTAAGGCCCAGCCTGGAGGTGACAAAGATATAACTGATTTTAGTGAAGTCTATATTCAAGACAAATGGCCAAGACTCCCTGGAGACTCCACCATGAAATTCTGGGCACTCGGCTGTTACTCCTGCTCTTCAGATAGATACAGAGATCCCTGAAAAGGTGATGAAGAGAGATAAACATTGCTTTCATCCTTTTGTGCAACAATCATGGACATCATCTTTCAAAACCTGATCGGTAAAATCAATATGTCAGAAATATTTTCACATAGGATTTATAAAAAATGTTTTTTGCAAAGCTGCAGGAAACATTTCTTGTCTGCTCCAGGCTGTTGCCTTCTAAAGAGTTTGGTCTCATGATCTACAGCTTTGGGACAGCACTTGCCACAGGGTCAAGCCTTCCCTATCTCTCCAGACCTATTCCACAGAGGAAAAACAAAATACAGAAGACAAAATTACTTTTTTTTTTTTTTTTCATTTTCTTTACCGGGATTACAAACAGAGCATCTGGCCCAGAGGAATCACTTTCTAGGTAAGCTGGAAAAAGCCCATACAAAACTTAACAATATTGTTCAAATTTATGGTCCCTTGTGTGGGTACTTAGACGGTTTCTACTAGAAAGGTAGCACACATGAAATCAGACTCCCCCAATATTTTTTTTTTAAACCAAAGCAAAACAAAACAAAAACCAAACCACAGATGACAGCTAGTAACTAGAATTTATGGTTACAAAAAGCCTAAAAAATTCAGGGATCACCAGTTTTTTAGGAAATCATAATTAGCATGCCATCAACATATTACATATGTCAGAGCGAGCAATTCCATTCAACATGTTGGCATTTCAGTTTTCTGTGAGGTGCAGGGGGAATAAAAATAGGGTTGTTTTGATCTTCTTGCTGTTGAATTTCTACTGTCTGCCTTCATCAGCCTTTCTTTCTACAGAAGAACTAATGAAAAAGAACAGAAACCCTATCCTGGATTGTATATGATTCTCCATTTATTTCTGGAGTTTAGGGACAAGCCATGGGATGAAATTTCTGTCACATCTGAATACCAGGCTTTGAAGGGCTGTTTCAATCGAACAGAGTGTCTTACAGGTTTTTTTCCTAATTTGTTTTGTGTGTGTATGTGTGTGTGTTTGTCCCAGCACATAAAATGAGAAGATAGGAGTAGAACACAATATTCTAAGGACTGATTTTTATTCAATTTGTCATGTAATCTAAATATGTCACTTAAATGCCGAGGGAAAAAAACTAAATCTTGCTAAAGTCTGTGTTCTTTTCTATGGCTGCTGGGGGCATGTGCAAGGTGTTCTCTCAGTGTGAGCATATGAGGAGTTTCAGTCATTAGAAAACACACCATCAGCATGATTAAGCTGTTGCATTAGAAGCTTCAAAAGCCCTTCTGTTTCAAATTGTTAATAACATACTAGGGATTGGAGGCACTCTGAAAAGTAATACACAGAAAGTCAAACAGCCTGGATAATGGTGAAGAGGAAGCTAACACATAAATAAATTACTTGGGCAGGCGAAGAACAAATTCTCACAGAGAGGTGGTAGCATATTGTCAGAAGACAGCTTCAGGCAAAATAGGTGAAAATCACAAAGAAAAGACATGAAGCACAGAAAAGGAAACAAAATTGCAGAGGAGTAGCAAAAGCAAAGGCCTAATAGTTATTCTGACTAGGACAAGTTGACAGCATGCCAAAAGAATTAGGATCTAATCAGTCTGCGGGGCTGAAGACTGTTTGGAAGAGGGAGAATCAAATAAATGGAATATTTGAAAAAAAAGGCAAAGGAACAAACTGATTTTGAAGGGAATATTATGTTCCTGTCAAAAGTCTCTTGACAGAGAAAGGGTGAGACAGACAATTTCTACAGCTGGGTCATCATCGCCTCCTGATGCACAGGTAAGGTTACCGCCGTGTTTGAGACAACCTATTGAAGACACAGGACAGTGTTTGTCCATCTGCAGCAAGCAGGCTAAATGATCCATGGATACACAGGCAACTCAGCAGGAAAATGCAAATGATTTTGTAAAATACGTGTCACCGTTTTAAAGGACAGGAGGTTGAAAAAGCATATCGGCTCCATTATATTGGTAACTACACAGGAGTTTTGATTCCCAGTATATTTACAGAGTTTTCCACTGTTTTTTAATATTAAATTCTCATAAAACCATCAAACAAAAATAATTGTCTTTAATTAGCTTCACTAGTTGTTCTCATTCAGCCCTGAATCCACTGCCCACTTCAAAATTACTGGATTTTTCTCCTTGGAAAACCAGTCTCAGTCCTTCAGAATAGCCCAAGAGTAATTGCAAAAGCAATTACTTTGAGACTTGCATAACCTCTAGACAGGAATGTAATCATTAACGGGCAAGTCAGGACCCACAACAGAGAACAGTTATTGGTCGTGACACAAAACAAGCCCAGAGTCATCCAAGACACTGAGATAGGGTATTTGAAGAATAGCCTATATTCAGACTCTGAAGATCATGCTACTTTCATTTGGGTGTTTAACTGTAAATCTAAATTTACATGCCCAGATTCTTTACTAAAAGACCTAGTCTTTCAGATTGTCAAACAGTGATTTTTAAAAGTCGTTGAGTTTCTTCTTTCAATAATAACTTCTCAAAATAGATTAGCCTGAAACAGCCAGCAATCCCCACCACAACAGAAGGTTGTGATTCTAATCCTACTTTCATTTCACTGACACTTCGCAATTTCGTATATCAGTGACAGAAACAAAAATTCAGATACTTGAAACTCTATGAAAGAAAATAAATTCCCATTTAACCATTTAACCAGCATTGCTTTACATGGGGCAAATAATTGGTGAGAATATGAGAATATACACATTTTCATGTTAAAGTCAAAGATCTGATTCAAACAAGTCTATATTATTTTTCATATTTGCTTTTTAATTGACATCAGTACTCCTCCCAAAGCATCGATGCCTCTCAGCAGAAGCTTGTGAGAAGAGGTGGCAAAGGCAGGTTTGATTTTCCAGTGATGGCATTACCTTATATATCAAATATGGTGCCTGTAGACCAATGCTGAATGGATCACCAGTTTGCCAGCCTATTTTAAGGCTGATCTTTGATCATTTGTGGATCCGTGGGTTTTTATGGAAATTTCCAAGGCCGGGTAGACCTCCTGCATCTATGTATTAGTACAGATTCCGAAAAACATTAAAATTAAGCCCTGGCTATGCAGCTTTTCTATTTTTCCTTCATATTTACCTGTTTTCCCCAAATTTGCAAGTGCTTGGATTTTATAATTTCTTCATATATATCATGGTGTGATCAAAAGCAATTTAATGTAGTCCTATTGTTTATACAAAATGATATTTCAGACCACTTTGATACTCCACATAACATCTTCCTGAGATTCTCCTTCCCAGTTGTGTATTATTCAGACACAGCTAACAGCAATTTAAATGAAAAAAAAAGAAAAAAAATGCTAAAACACACTTATACCAGCACTGAGAGTAGGGTTTATCTAACTGACTTTTGAGGACAGTAGAGAGGATGTCCTTTGCTGAACTTGACACCTACACAATTAAGGGAGGGCTGTAGTCTCTTTGAAGAGGTGTTTAAACTGACCTATATCCTCAGTGTAAGATAAATCAGGTTATGGGGCTGCTTAGTTCTGCCTGTCTGCTCCAGGGGATCTCTGCAGACAGCTTAAAACCTGAGGACATGAATCCTGCCTCAGACACTTTAAATTGAAACAATAACATTATTTGTATATTATATTAAATAATAGGAGAAACAAGTATACAAGTTTGTTGCTACTAGAGTAAAACCAGATTATTGTAATTGCTCTCTACTATAAATTATTGGAAAGCAACATTTTTGAAAAAATATCCTATGATTATTATTGTTTGAATTACTCAGTTTCAATTTTGAGGTGTTCCAGTAAAATTTATTCAATTTATAATACACATTTCCAATCCCATTTTTTTTCATTAGTCTTGTCCTATTTGTAACTGTGTGGCTATTATTTTCAGTGGTTTTAAAAACAAAACCATATGAAACATATTTTTAAAGATATAGAGCTAGTGCATTCCTGTTCCATACTACAACAGGAATCACAGACTAAGATTTTCCTGATCTGAACACCAGTTCTGCTCAACAAAAAGCAGAGCTAGTTCAAGACAGTGTTATAACCCTTTGGTTCTTTAGCTGCTACCTCAGGGTTACTGTAATGCATTGTACTGTGAATCTCACCTGACAGACCATGGGGAAAGATTGACTAAAACCAGACTGTATCACTGCGTTCAGAGTGTGGAGTCACAGAACCGTTGCACTTGGAAAAGACATCCACGTTCATCAAGTCCAACCATTAACATAACATTTCTACTAAACTGTGTCCCTAGGCACCACATCTACATGGTTTTTTTAACAGTTCCAGGGATGGTGACTTCCACTTCTCTGGACAGCTTGTTCCGATATCTGATCACCCTTTCAGTGAGGAATTTTTTTCTGATATTTAGGCCTCATGTTGCCACAACCTTTTTCACGTGGTTGTAGAGGGAGATAAGGTCTCCCCTCAGCCTGCTTTTCTTCAGGCTAAATAAATAACCTCAGCTCCCTCAGCTGCTCTCATAGGGACTTGTGCTCCAGACCTTTCATCAGCTCCATTGCCCTTCTCTGGACAGACTCCAAGTAGATCCTCAAACCTGGAGAAAGTCTTTAGACAGTGAGGCTTTCAGGCGTTATTTCCCTCCACTTTTTGGGTAGCCAGGGCACAAAGCAAAGGTTAATTCTGTGGCTGAACTGCAGTGTTTATAGCAATACCTGTGTACCCCAATGCGTTCAACAATTAAGCGCACTTCAAGAAGGGAGATGGTGGTTTGTAGGCAAATTTCTACATTCTTCCATGAATTCTCAGTTTATTAAGTCATCTTTTCATAATGATCACAAACAGGGTATTTATCTGATCCTAGATGCTCATGAGGAGGTATGATTAGCATCTTCAAGTATTCTAAAATTTAACAACAACAAAAATAATACTAGGAAGAAAAGAAGGTTTTTTCAACTTTCAATTCTAAAGTGAGTTGGTTTGCTATTAAAGTTGCTAGCCTAATTTCCTCACCCATAAAATGCCGAGACCCTTCATTACAGAAGAACTACGACAATGAAAATGAGTGATGTCTTTGGACTATTCTGACCCAAACTGTGATAGGAGGGTCAAAGGGAAAGTAATGGCCATGATGACTGTGGGCAAGCAGAAGGAAGTCCTCCTAAGTCATGCCCAAAACAAACTGCTAGTGCTCCAGGGGAAAAAAAGTGAAAAGGAAAGCTGAAATAAACATGTCCTGACTGACTCTTAGTTAACAGTGCCCCACCAGGGCAAATCAGAGGCTTGTGCATGCAGAAGAGCAGGGTTGGGATAAATCATGAGGTAACACAGTGGACTAGTGGACATCTGCTGTATATATTGCTACATATTTTATATATGCAAATACTTTATTCAGTTTTCTATACTCCACTCAGTATTCTGAATGAATCAAAGATCAAGAGGAAAAACTATGTTGCATTCACAGCCCCACAAGCAAGATACATCTTAGATATACCTTGAATAGCAGATTTTAGTTCTGATATTTTCTAGCATCTCTGTGTTTGACTTTGTGCTGCAGTGCTCTTTTACCCATATTCCTGTATGTAAACTCTATCTACCTGTCTACACCCCAAAAATATGTTCAGTCTTCTATAAAACAAACCCAAAAGTATAAATGTGTGCACTCTTCTCTGTGGAAGAATAGCACATTTCTGGAACTCAGTGCAGGGTTTTTAATGTCTGGCAAATACTCTAAAACACTGCAGCTCAATTCCACATTTTTTTTATAAGTAGATTATGAAGGCAATATGAAAACTGTTTTCTATAGCTGAAATTCTCTCTATTTACCTGTTAATTATGGATGGGTCTTTGTTTAAGTCATCCACAAACGACATACTGTCACATACCTGCCATCCATTGAGGGAAATGCTACATGCATATTAGGGTTGGGGAAAAGCCTGAATTCCTCAAGGTCCACCACCAACAGAAGAGTGCCTAGAAGAGAGTTTGAGAGCTGCTGTTTTAACACAGCTACTTGCAAAACTGCCAGGCTGTGTAAGTGAATGTAGGAAGATGTTACAGTTGGCTTACTGTGACAGAGCACTGATATTTCCACTCTGGTGGATCATCCTGGGATCACACTCCTGAGGATGCACTGGGCTAGGATGCACCATGCAGACCTGTTGCAGGAAAGAATCTGCTTTAACTAATGAGGAGAATAGCAAAAAGAAAACAAGATCTGACAGTTCCTTGATACTAAATGGTATGACCTAAGCCCATAGCTGTCAAGGTTTTTGCAATGCCAGAAGGGAGATTTTGGGGGTTTGCAGCAAGAGAAACAACTATAATGATTTAGGTTTAACCTCAGCAGTGCCCTGGACCATTATTTAACGATGACTCACCTTGGAGTATGCTAGTTAAATATTTTGATAAATGGAAGAAATAAAAGTTATTGGTCCCAATAGTCCCATTGCACATAAATAAATGAAATAGTTGATAAAACAGTATGAAAAGGCAGGTAGGCAGCATATAACTATTCCCCAGGTGACATGAAATAAAATGGGCAGTGTAAATCTACTAAACAGTATCATTATCTCCAGGCACCAGGTCCACATGAGACATTATCTAACACCTGCAAAAGCCACTGGATTGTTTGTTTTCACCTGTTGCATCCATAGGAAATACTGCAGCAAACAACTAAAAGCAACAGGCAGCTACTTCACATGAATGAAATGTTAAAGACAAAACAGAACTAATGTCTGAGATTTGTGTTAAGGGCACTGAATAAGAGCCAATATGACATGCTAAACTCACTGGGTGAGGAGGTCAATTAAATTTGCATGGTATGCTTCAGTAAATGTGCTACATCTTCCATGCATTCACAGGTACAGTGAAAATATTCTGCTGTGTTGCTGACAACCAACAAGTTACCCGGTGCCTTTACACAGCTGCCTGGCAGTCCTCTATAGCTCTGCAGTGATGATAATCATGACATCCTGCACAAAGTCAGTCATGTCCAGCAGGTCTGGCACTTCTCCCATCTGCTCAGCATGGGAGGTATCCTACAGACAGACACCTTGCATGTTACATCAGGCATGCTGCCTGATTTTCAGTATATATTAATATGGTGAGGTGCAGAGCTGCAAAGGAAATGGAAGTCAAGAAAGCCATAAAGTAAATTTAAGTTTTCGTATGAATGTGAAAATGGAGACATGATACTAAGTGACATTATCAAAGTCTGCAGACGACATAGGGCATGTATCTCCTATCAGAGACCAGGATTCTGCTGGTTGATCCTGTACAATCAGAAGCATTTACATAATCTGTAGAAAGAGGAACTTTCAGGAACAAATGCTAGTAAATAGCCCAAAGAGTACTTCAAATGCAGAAAAAAATAATGTTGATGATCTAAAAAAAAAAAAAGTTGTCTTCTGTCTCTCATTAAAATACAAAAATCTAATGAATCAAGAATTTTACTGCATGACATTAAATTTCAAATCTGACATTTGCATCTAACTTTTAGACTCCTCCAATGGATGTAAACTGAAGTATCCTAAAGTAAGCTACTTTCCTAAACACACAGTCACCTTTCCATACTACTCTGGCACGATTTAGAATGAAGTGTTGCAAAAGAAGTTTGCAAAGCTTTTGATATTACAAAGACCTCTTGCTTGGCTCAATATTTGGAGGGATTTTGATTTACTGTTACTGTACTAAGCATTTTATAAACAGAAGGATGCATGTGTTTAGGACTCTACAAAGGATAATCCTGTACACTATAGTCTTAGCCAAAAGATGGATATTAGTCTGTAAAAGAAGTAGTATTTTCAAGGTTTTGAAATTTAACACTTAACTATTACAAAATTTAAATATGAGTGTTCCAAAGCATTAGCTGCTACTCAGAATCTTTAATTGCACGTAAGATCTTTACACATTACAAATCTCGAATACATATATTAATACTGTTAATGGAGAAGTGGTTAACTTACCAACCAATAAATGGTACTGTAAAAAATAGAGATAACATCTTTATGTGACACCAATTAACAGTGTGTTTTTGAAGAATGCCAGCTTGACAAGTCATTGACAAGTGCTGGAAACTTAAGTCTCCAGAATATATGAGACATGACAGAGGCAGCATGAGTTCTCCCACCCTTCTTTCCCAATACTCTTCAGCCACGACTTACCATATTCTGTGGAAAAAATTAATTTGCTATGCCTGCTCCACAGTTGTTATCTGTGAGTGACCACCAGCAGGCCTGCTGGCTAGTGCCAATTTTGACAGTGGATTATGCTGTGAAATGACATGTGGGCTTTGTCCTTGCTCAATAGCAAACAGTGGTAAGGAAGTGGGTCACAAGACAACTTCCTAGTGTAGGAAGGTGGCAGAGTTTTATGGGCAAACAACTTTAATCTGTCCTTTTCTTTTAGGTTATGTTTGCTTACCAGGGGGAAATAAGGGTGAGAAAAAAAATTTACCTGCCTGAAAGGAAGGAGCTTATGTACAGAGCAGAAAAAGATTTGATTGCCTGAAAGTAAAAGTGCCTATTAGAAAGAAAATAAACATTGCCTGAGAAAGGAGCTTACCCACTTACTTCAAAAAGCCTGCCTGCTTCCAAAAAAAGAATTCACCTGCTAGGATTCAGCTCAGTGGCTTTTCTGCCATGTTCGAAAGCAAAATGCTGAAGCAAGGTCTATACTCATTACTTCTGCTGCTATAACACAGTCAAAACAAGGCCATCAATTAATTTCTGCACAATAGCTGCTTTAGTTTTCAAATCTACTGTGCTTTGCTCACTGCTTTCAAAGCAATCTTGGAAAGTAAAGGTGCTATGAAAAGTGCTAATCTTTTCATCTTTTTTGTATGGGTTTAAGAAGGGAACAGAGTCTAGAAGTTATTCATCACTTACAAGGCATAACATGAAATTTTCTTGTGCTTTTGAAGTGATTCCCCTGCATATAATTGACTAAACTGATTAAAGCAACTGTTGAGTTGAAAGTCTTCCAACCAAGGTCTGAAAAATGCCTTCCTGTGAAATGTTTAATATTTCTTTTTGTATGATCTCCTTATTAGGCTGTTCAACTTTGTATCCTGGGAAAATTATGATTTTTCAGGAAATTGGATTCTATCTCCTCACTCTTTCTGTAGCTGACATCATTTGCTTGAGGTTTTATTTTTAGAACTGACCATTTTATTTCATATGTTTTATTTTTCAGAAAACACATTTTTTCTGCAGTATAGCACGACTTAATTATTATAGCCTTGATTTTCAGTGCCCACCCATACTAAATTTTATGCAAAATGAAGAATTTATGTTTAAGATCAAATCATTATCAAGAATCCAAGTCTAAAATTGAGTTTTTTGCATAATGAAAACACATAAGGTATTTTTAAATACTGTATTTCTCCCACTAAAGCATTTATTTTTATCGTCTATGAGAATTTCACAGCATCACAGAATGGTTGATGTTGGAAGAGACACCTGGAGGGCATTGTGTTCAAGCAGGGTAGCCCAGAGCAGAACCATCTCCAGATGGATTTTGAATATCACCGGTGATGGAGACTTCACAGCTTCTCCAGGTAATCCATGTCAGTGTTCAGTTGCCTCTCTGTACTCAGTACACATACGTACACTTCTATTTAATAGATATTTTATACCTATAGATATCTATTTAAACTACTTATTTATGAGAAAATACATGTATTATTTGTCTGTGTGTTTGCAACATACACTATATGTTTTTTTCATGCCCTCTCATTTAAAACAAATAGCCACAAGCCACCCTACACTGAACCCTGAATCTTTTTATAGGCTGTCTTCTCTCCTTATAATCTTTAACAAATCCTTCTCCGGAAAAGAAAAAGCAAATACAAATGAATGTCCATTTTGTGTTCACATATTAAGATCCCAGTGTAGCTGATTTTCATTCCCATTTAGCTAGCTGGGTGTACCTGGTAAGGTGGGTGCACTCCTAGATCCTCATGTGTACCGTTACCATCCACAGACCTGTGCTGCTGAGGGGCTAAACTGGAAACCAGATTGTGCAAGAGGCAGCAATGTAAGTTTTAAAATAATTCATAAAGCTTTCAAAATAAAATTAAAAAAAAAAAAGCAACATGTGGAATACTTTCTACTTTATTATATTTATCTATATATTTTTAGACACTACATTATCTATTCATAGTTCAGCAGGTATGCCACGCTCATCAGTTTCCAAATTATTTGCTGGCTTCCTGGCACACCTCTTAGTTATTTTTATCTGATATTTCAAATAAATTACAAAATGCCTTGAATTGCATGATTAGTCCATTATGTATTCTGTTTATTACAATTATATGAACTTTTGATTAACCTCCATAAGTTTCATGAATAAATTACCTGGATCGAGGAAACTGCCAGTTAATGTTACAATGTTCCAGTGAGGAGTTTCCAAGAGATTAGTCTGCCTTTTTTAGAGGCAACTTTTTTCCTCTCTGCTTCTTTTAAAAGAAATACAGGCTGCCATCGCTCAGGTTTTATGAAGAACATGTGAATCTACCTGCAACCCCCTCAAAATGAGTGGGTGCAAAATTTACTCACAGAATCACATCTCTGGAAGATGATTTGTGCCCTTTTAGATATTGATGCCACAGCCATTTTAACATGATGGGGACAAATTGTGCTAATCATCATGAGGCTTCCAAGCTGTACTAAATTACAGTCCAGAGACTTCTTCCCTTTACCTTCTATGAGTGGTGTTGAACAATTTCTTGCTGAGAAATCAAAAAAAAACTTCTCTACATTCCACAATGCATCTACCATGAGGAAGAATCATAAGACTAGATGATTGCCAAAGACTTGGCTCTGCTTTTTCCCAAAGCTCCTCCCACATCCATTTCACAGAGGTCTATTTTTTGGATGGCAACTTTCTTTTAGGCAGATGGACCGGCACCACCACTTTATAAAAGTGATCAAGAAAAAAGAAGGAAAAATGATGGGGATGTAGCCTTTGGGTACATGCTGAAGTCAGCAGGGAATGGGATGACCAAGACATCATCTTGCCTCAAGACATCAACCAAATTGACCGTACTTGACACCTGCTGTGTGTTGTAGGATTAGGACAAGATAAGAAGTGGAAGAGCTTTCTGTTGGTCTGTGGAGAACAAGTAATAATCCTCCGGAGATAACCCGTTGGTAAAAGAAAACCTGATGTCATAGGGGTTGATTAGGCAGAGAAAGGCAAGGCACTGGAGAAGGGCACAGGTGTCCCTTTCATTAACTGTACAGAAGGCCTTTGAATTCAGAATAAAAGCATGAACTCAAAGTATTAATCGCAATGACATAGGGTCTGTCTACAAGAGTTGAGAAGGACAGAGATGTCCACAGGAGCGTGTCATTGCTGGTCCTCAACAGCATCACAGCAATCAAATGGCTCAAAAAAAGAGTTTGTGCAGTCGACCCTCATGAGGTGCCCAGGAAGGCACAAGGAGACCCTGAAAGAGCAACGGTGAGACTGAAAGGGTGCTGGACGAGCCATCAGAACCCACTGGGTGGGGTCTGCTGGCCTGGCTCCAGCAGTATGCAGCTGTTCCAAATGGATGTTGGTATAAAGGAGGTAGGATATTTCACCCCTGCTTAGTGAATCTTTAGACTGATCTTAGAAGACAAAATTTGTTAAATATTTCTTAAATAAATACGCTAGGTCCTGGAAGGTCAGGATAGTCTGTGGGTTCAGTTCAAATTTGACAGAAGACTACAGGGAATGATCATCTAATGAGCCTCAGCTATAAATATTACTATTAACATACTGATTATATCTTTTTCTATGCTGCTTTTTCATAGGAGATAGACAGAGATGGTGCCAAATGCTCTCAGCAACTGGCAGAAACATAGAGCTGGCTGAAAACCAGCTTGTTGCAGCTCAGATTGGTTAGATAGATGGCATTCAGGAGAAGTATTTCAGACACAGAATACTGTAACAAACTATTCCTGAAAAGTTTTTATACTAGACATACATTTCCGTGGGATTCACAGATCTGTTTGGGGTCAGCTTTCCAGGGAGAAATGTAACACTGCTGGTAGTACATGTTTTCTCTTGTGGAAGACTATATTCACAGTAAATGTACTCCCTTTTCTGTGATCTATAATCACAAAACTCCCGAGATGTTAACAGGAGAGGAAAAAGTGCTAAGGCCAAGCACCCCAATGACTTTACTCTTCTCAGTGAATACCAGGGTGCAAGCCGAGTGAAGGCAAGTGAGAGCCAGGAGACCCAAATGATAATAGAACGAGTGGGGACCAAAATGTAAAGCATTATTCTAACGATCAACACAGCAGTACAGATATTAGAAAACAAACAAAAGAGACAAGGAAGGGAATATTTTTAGGTGTTAAAAGAAGAATATTTTTTAAGTAAATCTGAGAGGAGAGGTAAGGTTGTAAAATATGTTCTTTCTACAAGCTAAAGTCAGGAGCATTAGAAGTGTAAAGAGGCATGAATTTAAGTAAGAGAGCTATTTATTGTAAAAACTAACAATGCATGCAGTTGAAGTTCACTGGTATTTCTCTACAGCAACCCCGGCAAATAGTGTAAGAGTTACATAGGATACTATGAACTTTTTGGTGTAATTTCCTTCTGTTTCCCAGAAACAATAAAATAATACACAGGAGTCCTTTTGCTTTCCTCAGCGCGGTGACATTTCACAAAAGGTAAAGTAATGCTGCACCTACTGACTTCCCTTGTCTATTTACAAGAGGAAATGTCATCAAGCATTCAAAATGTCACTACCTACTGGGGTGACGTCATGGAAATATCCTTTTTCCTTCAGATGCTGGTGTTTGGAGCAGCAAACCATAATCTGCTTAAGGAGATGATGGTTTGGTAGGCAAATGGAACTGAGCTTAATACGTACAAAATGAATTGTGGAGCAAATACATTTGCCAAGACTGAAGACATTTTCCAAGGAGCTCAGACAAATGTTCACTACCGTTGTCTGCCTCTTAAGCCAATTACTGCTGCAATGCAGACAAAGAGGTGCTGTGTCTGCTACTTAGCCATCTTGTTACAGTCCTTTAAAAGTGTCATGTACACAGAGAAGCATATTTGTAATCTTTATACTAAGTACACTTCACCTTAATTGCATCACCTCATAAAATTATATAAACAAGACTTTTGTATTTGTCTTAGAGATTTTCTAGAGCTGTAGAAATAAGAGTTGCTTATGAATTTCACAGGATACAGTTAGTGGGTTTTAGGACACACACTCTTGGTGTATTTATTATTTATGCAAAATAGACATAATTCTGAAATTTCTTTCTGTCATTAAATGTCTACCAGATGCATATCCTGTACTCAGACTTTTTTTCTGATTCTTAATAAAACATGAGCCTTAAAGTAAAATAGTTTTCAAAAAGAAATTATTTGATATGCATTATCTACTTATTTTCTTCATTATCAAATATGGCAATAGACATACATGACAACAAAAAGGTCTTTAAACAAAGACTAACATTATGTCCCTTTTCCATTTTCATCTGTTTTACCCAATAGAGACATACACTGGTTCTTGTAGCCTAAGGACTTGCAGGCATAGGCATAAATCTCAAAGTGAATCCTAAATTGAATCTACACTATGATGTTAAAAAAATCCACTTATGGTTTTTTGTTTTGTTTTGTGGTCTGTTTGTTAGAGGTTTTTTTTAGCAATCCTTCAATTCTTGATTAAATTGCTACTAAAACTTAAATAAATATATATTGCAGAATGCTGGTTCTCCTAATCAGTCATAACCTGCTATTGCTGATCTCAGCACCATTATTATGGCAGTCAGCCTCAGAGGCCTTTTGAGCACTGAGGAGTTGCTGTGTAAAACCTTATGATAGACACCAGTTCAAGGTTTCTAGCCCCTGAAATTAAATATGCTCCGAGTTTCTCAGTTCTACCACCAAGCTAGCAGTTTGGGGTATATTTATGAAAATTCTCTGCTGAAAACACTGCTTTCCATTAGCTTGCAAAAGAAAAAAGCTGACAGAGAAGGATAAATGATTTTTAGTCACATTTAACCTGAGCAGCTGAACACTTACTCAAGGTCATTCAGTAAGTCAGCGGCAGGACTGGCTGCAAGCTTTCCTCCATCTTCTATGCTTTCACTATTAGAGACAGTTCCTTAGCTTTCTCACATTTTTATACAGCTTTCCAGCCTGGCAAGATTCACTGGAGTTCCGATGAGTTGAAAGCCAGTGCACATCTTATCTGAATCTCCTAAATTTCTGAAGATTTCCTATCACAAGATAACACATTTATTTTTAGTAGCTGTACATCTTCCAGTGCGAGCACAAACCCCAAGTAAAACTAAGTTTATAAAATTATCAGATAAAGCTTAAAATTCTCAGACTTCCAAATGATTCCATTAGTGTCAATGAGTAGGATGCATATTGTGGAGGTACGGTTACACACAATTTAAAATTCATCTGAATATTCCAAAGTTAAATGAAACAGCTGTTCTCTGGAGATTAACTGAGGAACCATATTCTTCTTACTTGGTTCAGCTAGATCTTTACCAATTTTTTTTTTTAACATTTTTGCCTCTCATGCTATTTATAGGGATCACTTATTAGTGTCTCAGTTCAAATTAATGTGAGGATGCAAGGGCCCTCATCCCAAAAATTATTTCCATTTTACCAGCTGAAATAGAATTCTATATGTGATATTAAAATAGTAAGGTTGCAGACACATAGTGCAGACATCAGAGGTTCATGTACAGACACTGGAAAAGGAAAAAAAAACCAAGACATCAAAATAAAGACAAATTCCAATACTCTCCAAATGATGTTATAATAGGGTTTAAGATTCATTAGACCATTATAGCACTCTTTTCAGTCACTTCCATTAAACTGAGATACTTTATATTACAGCAAATGCAATCTGTATGTCTTATCTTCTTGCAAAAAAAAATGAAAAAAGAACTGAAAAGATTTACATTAAAGTCAACTTCTGGACTACAAATAGGTAGCCTGGGGATGTCGTATAGATGAAACACTGTTGTACTATCTTACAGATTAGCTTCCCATTAAAGAAGAACTTAAGGAAACTGGACAAAATATCTTTTCCAGTTTTCAAATATTTATTTCTTAATTTAGAAAGTCTATGTTTATTACTCTTGAACTAAACCAATTAGGAAAACAAATGAACTATTACCTCTTACAGACTTCTAGCTACAAACGTTCAAATCCAAAACAAAGACATGTCCTCTGGAAGTTTCCAAATCATTCAATGTAAAACAAAGTCCTGTTGACATTAGTAATTGAGGAAGTCATTACAGGTATATCTGTATTATGGTTGCTGGGAAAAAATTGCTCTGGTTATCACAGTTTGGATGAACCTCAGGTTCTCTTGGAAAGATCCATGCACACATCTCTCTGTCACACCATTTCCATACAGAGAGCTGCTCAAAAACTTCCCATCTCCTCCAGTATGAGCAGTTAGCAGGCCAGATAGACAGGGTGTAGCAGCAGGTCATCTGTCCTGAGATACAGCTTTAATCCGAAAGTATTGAGAATACATCATTAAAAATTCATGGTATTAAACAAATACTTACATTTCAGCTACCTTATTTTCTCCTTGATAATTGCTTTTACATTTGCTTGTAATTTGACATTATTGAGTGAACATGTGACGAAAGAGATATTTAGCCTTCCATTGCAACTATTGAAAGAAATGGGCCCGATGGAAGCAACCGAGCCATAATCGATCCTCAATCACTCTCTGGTAGGACACAGCAGCCCATGGGCTGAGAGAAGAATGATATTCTGGAAGTTCTGCCTCATGAATTGTACTTGTTTAGAATACACAGCTGGGCACAGAGATGGTTTAAATCCCCTGAACTGACACTCTCTTTGGGTGGACAGGTCTCCCTTGTGCAATTATTTAGACGCAGTATTTGGCAGTGCTTCATGGTTTCCTAGGCAGAGTCTCCCGCTTTTGGTTCTTTCCTGAAAGACAAACTCGAAAGAGGATGTTCAATTTTTCAGCTGCCTTAGCATCGACTTTAAAGAGCTCTTTCTGACATCCTGCTTTTGGCTTTGCTTGCTCTCCTGTTGCTACTTTATCATGCCCACTAGGCTGTACATGAAGCACCTGAAGGATGGCTGTGAAGGTACCAAACAAACAAATATCCTTCACATCCGGGCACATCCTGATTGCTGGAGCACAGCATGGCTCAGGGAAGGTTTTAAAAACATTGAAAGAGTAACTGCATTTTATTTCCACACTCTTGTTTTCTCTTTTGAGGACTGTGGGAGAACAATGCACATACACCCAGGTTCTCCAGCCCTGTGATACAAAATTCTGCAAGTGTGAACAAAGCAGAAACTAGTAGATTATCAAGATCATCCAAACAGAGGAATCTATGAAAGAAATTAACTCTCCAGGCACAGATAAAAAAATTGCTGATCTTTAGCACCTCCCATTTAATAATGTTAAAGCTCATTACAAATACTAATAAGCCATGCCTCATGATGGATAGTAATATTACTAGTATCTTTTTGGCCAGCAGTTTGATTTTCATAACGTGCCTGTTCATTCATTCATATATTTTATGAGTATAATTACAACAACTGTGTGTTTCTGTTGGCCTGTTATGTGCATAAGTAGCTATTTGCATCTGCAAATATCTCATTTACGTGTACGGTCACTGTTATGTCTCTGTGCATAATTTAGATATGCAATTGCAAACATCGTAATGTTCACATATTTATAAGAAAAAATATCCATGAGCTAAGCCATACATCCTGCAATGTCAACTTTGTGGCAGAACTTTGAATGCAGCACAAATTGTCAGACTCCCAAGCCTGCAATTTAATCACAGAGCCTCACATAGTAGAAGAGGAATGAGAGATGTAAGAAAGCTGAAGGAAATAGCTCAGTAAGCATAATGGTGATCCACCTCAGACTCCCTTTTTGACTTTATTAAATTGTTAAGAATAAGGGATGAGCCCTGTTGTTTCAAAGAATAGATCACCCTGACTGATGTCTTGTGAAATAATCCTATGGGAGTAATAAAGCCACAGAGATTCAGCACCAATCTTTGCAAAGATTGATCAACATGCTTCTTTTTTTTATTCTGTTCTCTAATTTGTAATCTATTAAATTGGAGGATTTTAAGTTGCTGGACACTTTCCAAACACTTCTGCTACCCAGCTACTGAGATTTGAAGATTTGTAATCCAGTCTTCTAGGAACAACACAATGAACCACAAATGTGATTCTGTGATTCCAAAGGATATTTGTGTTAAAGAAAAATTTTATTTAATTCATTGCGCTATCCAAAGTAACAATTCTTGTTGAGCCATAAGACAGAGTGCATAGCTATAGGGTAAAATGAAGCAAAGTGAGAAAAACAGCAGGAGCTTGTCTGGAAAAACTATATTGTGTTTACTGAAAAGGACTACCAACCTCTGCACTCATCCTAAATGTAATTCAAAACATCACAACACAGACACAAAAATGATGAGTAGCGAATAAATAGAAGAAAACACAAAAATTCTGTTTTCTCTAGGGCATCAGGAGGCACACGAGAGTAGAAGAGCAACAGAATCCACAGTCTTTAGAGAAGGCTGATGTTGTGAGCTATAAAAATCCCAGATTCAGGTCTCAGTTAATAAAAAGATTTTCTTTCTGTGTGACACTGACAAGACAACAGAATTGAAACAACACTTTGACATCAAGGACAGGACTAGATGGCTGGAGATGAAGTCCAAATTTGTGACATAATACCTTACTCCTTAATAAATATACTTCAATATGTAGGTTTGGAAATGGAGTAGCTACCTCTTTATTTTGTTCAACATTCATAACTATTGTCCTATTTACCAAGAATGTAACAAGTTAGTTCAATTTAAAACGTGTAATCACATACATCACAATTTCAATATCTTCACATGTAGTTAACTTATGCTCTCTTGAAACAAAGCCCCTCAAACATCCTCAAGAGGCAGATGTTTAAGTCCCCTAAAGAAAGAGCAGCGGATGTAACACCTGTACACAAACACGTCCCCAAGACCACATCTTATCTATTTTTTTCCAGTTTAGTAGGAGATGGGACAAGTAAATTGTCCACTTGGACTAAAACAGAGGTTCTCCTCCCCTGAGTGCGCTATTCCTGGTGCTAAAGGAGAAGAACAAAAAAGTAACATAATTACAAGTAGCATTGGGTTATTTGCATAGAAAGGAAAATTCTGAAATTCTGCTTTTTTTCCTTTCCAGATTAATTTTATGTTTTAATATTAAAAAAAAAAAAAAGGAAAAAAAATAATCCAAAGAGCAGAGACCAGAATTCGAAACTTATTTCACCTCTCTGAAGGTGGAAGAAAGTGGAAGTTTACTGGTCCAAGGCCTTTGTTTTTGCTGCACGAGGCAGGTTACAAATTTTGCCTGTGAACTGCATTGCTGTCACTGATGGTTATGATTACCCACTAGAACTGGATCATTTTTAATACATGGAGCAGATAGCAGGTTTTTCAGCACTTGTACATCCAAAGAGTGTATGTGTCTAATGCCCTTTTACCCCTCAGGGTAATCTTGCCTACTTTTTCTTATTGCTGTCACTTGCTGTGAAATGGTGGGATCCAGCAGCCTTATTCTGCTTGAAATAAATTCCAGCTGCCAAATTTCTATTCCAGTTTGAATTTTGATTTCATTATTGCCAAGAATCTGCTTATTCCTCTCTTCCACTTTTTATCTCGCTATGAAGAATCCTTTCTGACAGCAGTTAGGGATACTAAAGCTGACTTTTGCCCATGGACATTCCCTACATCACCTATATCAAGAAAATCAGACACCGTTTTGCCTGAGTGTATGAGTAAGTAGGTGACTCTATTTGAAAATATTCATTAAATGGTTTCATTATTTTTCATATTACTTTAAAGTCGTTACCATATTGGGTCAAATTATGATCTCAATTACAGAGGAGCAAATCTGAGGTAATTATATGAACGCAGAATATTATAAAAATCTGGTGCAAAATAATTAGAACCTTTCAGTTGCTCTTGGTGAAACTTCACTAGTGGAATTCTATAAATTAATAAAGACCACCAAGATGGATGATGTCAGAAAATTCACTGAAAATGAAGTCTCCATTTGTATTATTGACAGGATACATATCAAGTAAAGCAAATAAATGAAGCCCCAAGGTCCTGGTAATTAGCAATAGAACTACTTATGATCTTCACCCTTTTGGTGGGAACATGACTAATCCGCTTGATAAACTGAGCATCAATGACCTTCGTTAAAAATTCATTGAAACCTCACCATGTAAATGATAACTATTAACCTTAAATTATGTGGACATATAATTATCCAGATTGGATTCTCTGCATACCTATTACAGGGGCACAGCCTGTCTTCCCCAGCAGCCCCCACCCATACACACATTAACGAGTTCTTATTCTAAACACATTTACAGACTCAAATACATTAAATAAACTTTTCACTGTTGAGAAGAAATCAATATGCTACGAGATAGGAAACATCAGAATTAGAACTGCACGTAAACATATTCCCCTCCCTACTAACACGTGCATACGGATTTCAGTTTTGGGCTTCACTGACATTCTCCTGTGGGAACCCTCCCCTTCAGCATGGAGGATGGATGGTTCATACACGGAGAAGCCCTTCCATTTTCTTTTTTTGTTCTCAATACTGTTTGTCATATCCTGAACTGCTACAGAAATAAGGATGGTAAAATCCTGCATCTGTAGCATTTGACAGCTTCATCGGCATTAACGTGTGCTATTCTTCCAACAACTTTTATTAATGATATGAGGCAATTCCAGTCCTATAGGAAGTTCATACAGCTGGAAAAAAAAAGTTCTCAAAAGATGGTCAAGGCAAATGTTGAGAGGAAGGAAATACAGAAACGGATAATACAATCCTTTAAAAGTATCTGCATAATGCCTCAGTTTCAGAGGAACTGGGCTGTGCATCATACACTCACACAGACTCTTTGGAGACTTCAGCTGGAGCATTTACTCCTCTTCTTGGAGAGCTTGGGGAAGCAGCTGCCAGCTCCAGAAGATTTCTTACCTACCCTGGGGTAACCTGAAGGGATTTGTTTGTTTCTTTGCTTGTTTGCAAGTAACCTGAAGTGCAGGCAGGGAGAACCCAGAGATAGCTCGTTTTGGTGACAGCCTGCCTGGCAGGAAGCCAGACTCTGGGATCTGGGCTGGACATGGCATTGGAGAGCTCAGGAGCTTCCTGCAGTTGCACTGGGAATGATACCTACCAACACAGACACCAGCTGTAAACACTGCGATCACTCTAAAAACAAGGAGCTACTGGGCAAAAAGATTAAAGCAAAAATGCTAATACTAGTTATGTGTGCGCAAAATAAGTGAGATAGGATAATTTGTTGCAGCATGCATTATCATTTTATATCCAGAGGTCATAAATCCAGTTCTCCTGGACGCTAGGTGCAGCAGTGAAGGCTCAGCCTTCCTCCCACACAGGTATCAGGTCTCCAAGGCAGGGAAAAAGCCTTTGTGTCTGTGTCTGGTTCAGCACTTCCCGAGGAATCTATGACAGATTAAAGGATAGCATCTAATTTACCCAGCTTTCCTTGACAATACAGTAACAACAAAATAATTCAACTTTTTAAGGCAAATTCAGTTCATTGTGAGTAGAAATGACTGCTGTTTCTTATTAAGGTTAAAAACCCCTCCTTTTCAGGTCAACCCTTTCTTTCCCTACCTCCACAGCTTGTTTCATGCCCAAAATAAAAGTAAGCTGATTTAACTCATAAAAATACATTCACAGTATCTTTAAAGATCATCTTTTTCAGCCCTTGAAATGATTTAAAATAAATAGTCATACAACTAGCATTTCAAAAGTCAGCAACTTGCATGTTTGAAAATATATTTTTCTTTTTTGCCTTATAATCATCACAAATTTTTTTAAAAGTGACCTTGAGTACTTTCATAACCTGCAAACTGCATTTTTTGCAAGATAAAATTTCCTAACTTGCTGGTTTGACTGGGTGATCTCTGTAATTTTTAAGCATGTTGGTTTCCAGCCAAAATGATTAAATGTAGATAACTTATAAATGGCTTAAACAAAGACCTACTATGAAAATTGTCACCAGTGGTGATCAATACTGGTCTTTATTTCTGTTGGTCCAAACCTCCGCAGTGTTTCTTGTTGTATTAGTGGTTAAGTGTAGTCTTCCCCAGTCCAAATTAGAACAATGCATCACCAGAATTTCAGTAAACATGAACTTTAGGCCATTACTACGGTTAAAAGACAGTATGTGACATTTCACTTGCCTAGAAGAAACTTTAGGTTTTCGATTAGCCGTGCCAATTCATCAGTGTGTTTTTGCACCATGCAGATATTGCTGATTCTGATAAACTTTTTTCATTTTTTAAAGTAAAAGGGATAAAAAAAGAGGAATTGTGCAGAATGCTCACAGTATTGCATCAGTCAATGCCACCATTTTCTCCTCAGAGGCACACAGGACAGAAAAAAAGCCTTACCTTTATTTTGGCTTTACACTGCAACTTTTTTTCGTTTTTTTGTAAATCACTATCCAAAACCACTATGTCATCTTTCTGGAATAATGTCATCGTGAACCTACAAGAGAAATGCATTTTTGCTTGTGGAAAAAAAAAAGCTAACAAAAGGTGTGAAGACCTCTGTGCTTTATGAAAATATCTGCCCTTCAAACCTAATGCACATCAAGGATGTATTAGAGTTCTGAGGACAGAAAGTAATAGAGACCTAAGCAAAGATACTGTTGACTTGAATTTTGCCAGAAGTAGTGGGTGCCAATGTAATTTTGGTGGTGTTCACCACCTTTTCATAACCCAATGGTAGCACATATTTCTCACTTGTGACAGTAAAAGCCTAACCCTAATGTAAAGATTTTTAGCTTTTAAAAAATCATATCTTTAGAGAACTTTGTAGAAAATGAGTTACCTTTCATTTTGAATCTGAAAAAAAAAAAAATGGAGGGAGAGAGCACTGACATTTTCAGTCAAAAAAAGGCTTGCTATAAAAGTCAAATTTATCAAGAAAACAGTCTCTTTACTTTCTTCAGCGTATGTGCTTGCCAATCTACACGAGACCTCTGAAAACAGTAGACTCTCTAATTAAATATAAATTCTTTATATTTATTCCTGAAATTTAGAATATGTTAAGTTATGTTTAGAAATGACAAGACCTGTTACTTTTGGGAAATGGCTTGAGTTAGGAGGAAGAAACAGACTACAAAATGAGGCTTTATATAGAAGTCTTTAATCTCTAAGGTATCTCAAATTGCTTTCAGAAAAAACATTGCTACATCAATCATATAAACCCAGAGAACCTTTCAGAGATGGCAACATGAAGTCAACAACTGTTCACAACTCAGTTCAAAGTGCAGAAAGGTTTATAGAGGTTTCTACAACCCCGAGACGGTACAGTAAAAAAAGTACAATTTCAAACTGCTTGGACCTGTTAGCTGGACTGCTCACGTATGTAACTCTGAATTGAACTATCAGCTTAAATTTAAGTCTTTGGGGATGGTTTCCGTATGTTTTCTTATGCTTGCTACAATATTGCTTTTAAGAAACCTCCTTCTTTCCAAGCCAGTTCCATCACCTGTGGCCTTCGACGTGACCAATGTGATCAAGGTTTATCAACATGATATGTAGGCTGTGTAAGAACAGATTCCTGGGTTTCATGTTAGTGTTTCTTATTTTGATCTTTTGTATTATCACTGTAAACATATTGCAAAGAAATAAACTTAGATGAAGTGCCCTTTTTAAGAAGAAAAATTAGATGAGAGCACTATTACTTCACACATATCTACTGTTTGCGTATTATAATGCTTCTTAAGTGACTGTATGCACATTAAGCAAAATGTCCTGTAATCCCAAGAACACTATTTTTATTTTCTGTTAATGGTTTTACCTAAATAGGTGACAGATATATAGACAACTAAATACATCTGAAATTTCCAGGTGTTCCGAAAATATGTTTTCATAACATCTAAAAAAACAAACAGATTCTTAATCAGAAAGACCACTTTGAAATGATAAGTGTGATTTGTTGAGCAGTTTATACTGCTCAGAATTAATACTTTACATAAATATGGGGATGATCTCTCATCTCTCAGTAGCAAACCAAGGAGGGAATCAGGATGCTTGCTTCATTGATTTCTCATTTGCTGTTGGAGAGAGAGAGGGAAAAAACAACAGTATCAGGAAGTAGCTTTCTTGGAAAAAAGTTGAGCTAGGTGAAAAATCAGATCTAGAAAGCACTTAGGTAAGTTTCACATTTAAAACAACAAATCTACGCCCGTAATGCTGGCAGCACCAGGCAGAAACCCTGCTAATTTCTTGTCTCTTTGTGTCTACCAGTGAGCTGACAAAGACCATAGAAGTCAATATACAGACATGACTCGGGCACCTAAATAGATAATATTGGCAAGATATTCAAGAACATGTTCCAACCAACTCCAAAAAATATTCCTCTAAAGACAAGGATATATTTCCCATTTTTTTTTTTGTACAAGTGCAGGAAAAAAAACCCTGTTTAAATCATCCTCAGCTTCTGTTCTGTTTCCCCAAACACCGGGAGATACCATTCCTACTGACAAGGTAGACATTGCCCGGACCTCTTTCAAAATTAAACTTCTAACTAGTAATCACTTTTGGGGAAAATAAACAAAAGGGCCAAAGCAAGTACAGAAGGCATGAAATTCCTGTTATTTGCCCTGAAAAGGCACTAAAAATTGTATTAAAAAAATTTCAAAATGTGAGAAACCTTATTTATGTTTTTAATTTTGGCCCAAGTCAATTGACATACCTATGAAAGTCTCATTTTTTGTTCCCAGTAGCAAGCAGAGCAGGGCAGCTTATGAACCTGTGCATGTGTGTACACGTGTGCACACGCATTATTACTGTAACATGGAATGAACTGCAAAGAACCAGAGGAGAGTTAACTGGCATACACATAACTGCACCTTTGCACTTCAAATGGAAATACACAACCTAGTAATATATTGCAGTTCTGTAAAAATCAGTTTTGTTCTTTTCCACTAAGAATCATACAAATTACTCTGATCTCTGTGAACTTTCAAAATACATAATGGATATACTACCTTTGTTTTCTTAAGTATTTCTACCTTGCATTGAATTTTTAATTTTCTTATACATACATATGCAATTTTACTTTTTTTTCATTTCATTATCATTATAATATATGTTTCTCTTTTCTCACTGAAAGGGTTAAACTTGTTGCTCTTACCTAAAACCACAGTGTACAGTGTTTACATGAGCTACTTTCTATTCTGAAACTAAGGCTGAGAAAATTGCTTATATTCAATGCTTCTGCTTTAAAAAGGATAATGATTTCATCTGGTTAGAGCTGTCTGTACCTACTTAGTTTATTGCGGGAAAGAAATTGCCTGCTCGCTCCTGATAAGATAATTTGTCGCCTTGGAAATTAAATTATCCATTCCAGTTTACCTTGAGGAGGAATACTATATAATACCTATTTGTTCCATTACACCCTTTAAATCAGAAATACGCTTTACTCTACAAATATGTTCCATGTAATCAGAGACATTAAGACAAGTTAAAATAGCCCCTGACTGCAACTTAATTAGCTTCCAAAGTTGTCAATTGTGTAAGACTTGAATCCAGTGGAACTAAAAGGATACTGAATAAATAATTTCATTTAAAGAATTAAACTAAGCCTGCAGTACATTTTTAAGATAGCTTTTTATATTTTTTTCCATTCTAATAGTCACAGAAAGCCATATAGGGTACACATCTTCACTCTACCAAACCAGAACAACATTTCTAGGTATCATTACAAGATGGAACAAGTAGGATCAAACCTCATTTTTCACCTAATACTTTAAATTATATAAGGGATTAAGGATTATAAGTATGTGGTTAATGTGTTTTTTTTTTCTGCTTCTGCCAGACTGTGCTTAAATACATAAATATGGTCTGTTTTTCAGAGACACTGGTTCGTAAAATTACCATTTCTCAACCAATTTTAAAGTCCAAGCTGAGTGAAGGGGTTTTAATACTTAAAACCTGCTATCACAAACCCACAGTAATTAGGAATGGCCATAGTTCTAGGCCAGGGAGAACACATCAGAAATGCTGGGTAGGGCATGGTAGGACACAGCTCTCAAGGCACTGTTTGACAATAGGCTCTGAAAACAGCTTCTGAATCCTCTATAAAGCTCATCTATGGAACGGCATAATCCAAGTGATTCATTAACTTCTTACAGACGGAAGTTAAAAAAAAAATAGGCTAAGAAAATTAGATTTTTCCATAATGTATTTTTTCCAGCCTTTGAATAGTGACGAAGAGAAGCTGGTCTTGTGATGGTGATAATGGATTATGAAACAAAGCCTCACGCTGTTGGCTCTGACACAGGCTCCATGCATGACCTTCAACGAATCGTATAATCCCCGTGTTCCTGGTTCTCCTCTCTCCTCTTGTCAAACGACAAAGATAATTTTTACCTACAGTGAGAAAACTGGTCAGGGGATTAATTAGATATTTACTGGATGCTTTAGATGAGGAATATATGTAACCGTCCACTTTATCTGAGGCTAAAATATATTTATTTTTAATTGAGTTCTAGAGATAGGAGTTTTCCAATGAAATAATTTTTTTTCTCCCCAAAATACTGGTTTGGCACAATTGCTCCTTTTCATGGTACCAAAGTGGCTGAAGAAGTTTTAATAAGGGAGATTTTCAAGTTCCTGGGGAGATTACTGCAACCATGGTAGAACAACTGGTGTATGCTACTTGGTTTTCCCAAGCATCTGACACAGATGCTTACTAAGCCCATATTGCAGCTAACAAAAAATATATAATGGCCTTTGCCATGACATTAAAACTGAAATATCATGACCTTCCTTCACCTTATTTGTAATCTTGCTATCTCAGTCTCACTCACACATTAACAACTGCTATATCAAATATATTTTTCAATATTATTTGTCCTGTTGTCTCATCTTGCTAGTACATGCAGCATTTTGGAAAAGTTGAAAAGAATTCACAAACTTCAGTGGTGGAAAACAACAGATATACATGGAATGGTGGCTGGAAAGGGGATTTTAAGCAACAAGGAAAGAAAATTCCCCTCCATTTCTAGATCCACTTATTAGTAAATTAATTATATTATTTACTAAGTAGAGAAACATTCACTGAGAGAAAATTCTGCATGTGAATAAAACATGATTAGATATTAGTAATTAAAATGGCAAAGTGTCTCCATTAAGCTTCAAAAGAGCACTTAAGCAAGCAGGATCTAAGCAACAAAATTGCAAGAAATCTGAATTATTCCAACATCAAACGAATTGAATTCATTTACTTGTGGATGGCATAGTGTGTGCTCTCAGTAAATAAGGAGAATAAATTATTTGATTGAAAATTAGGAATAAAATGAGTAAAATCATCTTTTGACATAGAAACTGTTGGCCTGATATATTTTGTACTTACCAGCTATTGCATACCAGCGAGAAATAATGGTTGATCCAGGAGTTACTCCCAATTTTCACTGGCTCACTAGTAAAGATGAATATTAGAGTCTTATAAAAATAGCCATAAAATATTTTTTTTAATGTACATTAGCACAATTGTTTTCAGGAACATTCTCTTAAATAATGTAGACTCTATAGGCAATATTAATGAAGTCTTTGCTCAGCTGCATTTTTCATTTTAAACTGGGAAATGCTGCTTTCCCTTGCCTTTTCTGTTAATCCTTGAATATTAGTAGCATAGCCATCAAAACCACAGTCCATGGATTTGGAATTCTTTTATAAAAAATAACAAAACAAAACACAAAGATACTCAAAAACTGTAACAAAAAGTAGGACTTAACCTGAGTCTTTTTTTTTTTTGTAATTTTAATTCCAGGAAAAGAGGCACAGACATAATACAGTCGAATTTCAGTCCCAAGTTGTGGCTTTAGCTGTCTGTACTGCTCAGATGCAATGGTTTGAAGTTCATTATTTTTTTGTTCTGAAGCCACCCTGCTGTTTTCACCAAAGGAAAAGCAGGTCAGAACCAGGCTATTTAATTAGTTGTGAAGGTAGGTGATGCTTAAGCATGCTGCCAATCATTTTCTAACTATTTATAATTTTCCATCAGGGATAGATTGACAATAGAATTTCAAAACAACATGCAGAAAATGATAATTTGTGCAAAATGGCTGTGAGGAGTTAATATTAGTAAAGGGGAAGGCTAGAAAATAATAGATTACAAATTATTAAACATAAGAATACATCTTTGTTATGCCTGAACAGCTCTCAAATCTGTACCATGAATTGAATAGAAACAAAGTAAACCAATAGACTTCAGTGTTAAGAAAAGGCCACTGACAAGACCTGAAATGATGGAAGCACACAAAGCAGCTCACCAGCATGTGCAATTTTTATTTTCCTGCTCGGTTCAGAGCTTGAACCAGGGTTTGTCTCTGTGATTTCATCAAATCTCCGCTTGTGTACATAGTGCAGGCCACTAAATTTTGCATGATTACTAGCAGAATAAAAGTTGTATTGTTCGCACTACTTTTAGCTTTTGATAATAACATACAATATAAATAACTCTCTGATGGTTGAGGGTTTTTTTTTTAATTTGGAACGTCCCTCTTTTGATACATCGCACAAGCTGTTATACTCAGAAATGTTATTTTTAATTTACTGCTCTTAGGCTGAAGTATTTCTAATCTTAAGAACTTTCAGTGTCCCATCTGGAGCAAAGAGGGATAAGAATACAACATCTCTTGGGGAATTCTAGGAGGAACTATCGTCAATAGCAGCTCTGATCATCAGAAATCAGGTTTCTGAGGTGTGGTATCTTCACAAATTTATTCATTTGGCTCCCAGAGAAACAAGAGATTATGATCTGAAATATACCCATTACCAAAAACACCTAAAAAGCTGAGATCAGCGGCCTCATGTCAAAGTAAGCATCAGTGACTGCCATGCTTCAGCTAACACCTAAAGAAAACCATCCTTTATGGTGAAGAAGGGAGCTCTCTCATGACTTAAAGTGTTTTGCAGTAAACAGAGTTGTGTTTTAATTAACACAAAAAAAAATTAGTATTGATGATGCACTAACTGGAATGCTAAACTGGCCTTTTTCCTGTTATTAATGAAAATCAGTTAGCTAGCAACAGCATTAAAGAAATTTTCACTGTTTATCTGCTAGGTTAAGAGTTTTCCTAATAGGTGGCTCAGTAACCAGCACTATTAAAGGAAGTACGCAGAACTTTAATTTAAAACACTAATTAGTCCTAAAATAGTGAAGATTACATTGTAGGAGTAGGTACTCAGGGCATAATGGCGTTGTCTATAAGAACTGAGAAGGGACATATCTGCTCGCCTTTAAAACCAAGATCAAAGGCAGCTTTTGTTTAGTTAGAGAGGTGTTTGCTTCCACTGTTATCATAAGACCCCCAAAATAACGCAGGTAATTTGAGAAAAGAAATTTTCACTTAAAAGACAGTCCTCTGGGAGAGAGCCTTCATGAAGATTAAGGGGTAAATCAGGCATTGCTTCTAATCTTGTAAGGGAATAAAGTAATCAGGAGAGTGCTAAGGTTATCAGATCAAGAGAGTACTGGGTTATCAGATTCAGTAATTTTGATATTCTGATTATTTTTTTAATCCATTGAACTACACAGTTTTGATTCCTTCGTGGATTCTCTTTTCGAGTGAAGATATGTTGTTTTGCAAATTCCTGTATAAGATTATATTCTGTAACAGGACAAACTAAATAGCTCTGAAAACCACAGGAGTTCCAGTCCTGAGTTGTTAAAACATTATAATTCACTCACAAACATGCACAGCTATAGAGATACACTTTCAGTAAGACAATATTCATAGGCAGCTAAAGTAGAAATGCTGTTGGTTTTACATAGCTGCTCTATGTTAACTTTTGCCTTCAAAGAACTTCATCTTCTTGATCAGCAAGCTATCCAAAGTTGTAAAGATAATTGAGTCCCTAGACTTAGAGAAATTTTTTTGTGTAACTTGGAATAAAATCCATTTTTTTAATGTAAAAAGTATTTGTTGGTGAGTTTTTCTTGTTGTAATTGGTTTTAAATAATGAATATGGGTGGCAAATGTATCACTTCTTGCTCGAATCAAAGTCTGAAAGCTTTGAAGCTGCCAAAACACAAGCGGTGTAAAACCAGAATAATCACACAGGCTCCTTTCGATCAGGACATTGTGACAAGGATCAAAACATCACGACATTGGGAGGAATAAGGAACAATGCACCTATTCATTGGGAATGCACTAGACACAAAATAGTAAAACCAAAACATATTCTAGCATGTTGCTTTCCAATTCGGTTGATTAACCTTAGAGTTTTCTCATGCATTTGAAACCCATCTCAACCATTTTCTTGGGTATACAGTCTTGTTTTAGCCGTATCTGGTCTTGCTTCATCTAGATTATATTAAGTGTATATATATATATATATATGTACACATATATATTTTTTATAAGTATATATATATTTATACATATGTATATACAGATAGATAAAATTTTGATGTGTTGGTTCTGGGAATATGAAATAATAAAATATATTTTTGAGTATTCCAGACAAGTAGTTCAGACAGCAGAACAAGTATTTTCCAAAATCTCCTTTTGAAACCAAGCATTAAAAGGAATTCTTAGGAAACACTAGACACCCTTCCTGACCCCCTGCCTCCCCAAAGGTGGCCTCTGATGCTCCGGGGTAAAATTAAAGAACCCTCACAGTGAACAGTTAAAAGGTGTGCTTTCTATAAAAAATAATATTCCTAGCTCCTATCATTGTCTTTCGCCTGAAGCATGAGAAGTTATATCATTTCTAGATCCCTGATTATCTTTAAAACCCTAGTAACTCTGACCATTGCTATAATCTATATAAACATCCATTTCCTTTTCTAATCCTACTGAGCTCATGACTCTAATAATATATTGTGACAATGACTTTTATTAGCTTATTGTTGGCTGAAAATATAATTCCTTCTCTTGATTTTAGATTTGCTGTCTTTCAGTTCTCTGAATACTGCCTTCCTCGGATATTATGTCAGAAGTTAAGTAGGAAGCCTGCACTAGCTTCTCTATAAATTCATTTTAACACACAGTCTTTTTTACTTGGTTATTTTTCATGTCTCATCTTGTTCATCTCTATTCTGAAGTAAACTGCTGCTGTCTTTTCAATCTTACTTCATATGGTAGTTTTTCCACTTCTCTAAGCATTCTTATTGCCAATCTCTGAATCCCTTTTATTTTCCCTATAGTCTTTTTTGGAATAACATAAACAGAGCTGAAAGCTGTGTTCCAGAGGCAGCCTAGGTTACAAATAGCATTATAATACCATCAATATAAATTTAATAAAAATCCTAACCCTAGATTTCTTTTCTTTGTTAACCATTACTGCTGACTGATGAGGGTTTGCAGTTGTTTGAGTTTCTGATCTGGCAGTCATACTATGGCACATTTGATTCCAGACGTGGTGTAATAACATTCATGGAACACATTTCCTAATACCTGCTGAACTCACTGAATACAGTGGATATATATTTTTTCCCCCTTCATATTTTATAGCCTGAGAGCAACTGCACACACTGAACGTGGAACAACTGTGTTTTCCATTCTCTCTTGGAAGTCTGTGATGCCTCAGGCACTTTTCAAGCAATATCCTTTTATTTCAAATAAAGAGAGCCGATTGATCTCCTGGAGTAAAATCAGGTCTCCAGAGAGCATCCAAGCTCCTCTTTTGACAGTGGGCAGTAAAATGTACTGGTATTGACCACCTTCACATGGTAACTCACAATTGTCGTCATCTTCTTTTTGTACAGTAGCAACTCTGAATACTGCAAATGTTGTGGAAATTGTGCCTGAAGCACAACCTCTCACCAGAGAGCTGTACACTGTCTTTAGATCTTAGAGGAGATCTTCCATTCATTTCTGTGTTCATGAGTTCAGTTTATCCTTCATAAACCAACCATGCTTTCTTGCTTTCCGGACTATGGACGAAAAGTTTCCACTAAGGTCCTTTGCCTTGACACGTCAAAGACACTTCTGCACCATCTTGGGTTACAATTTGTTATTAAGGGCAAACATCTAACCTGTAGGATCAAGTAGGATATTTACCCGACACTCAGAAGTAAAAATATTCAAGACTTGTTACCTGTTCATGGCAGACTGCTTTAAAACAGGCTTAATCATTTAATCAAAAGGATTTAGAAAACAAAGAGGGGCCCATTAGAGTTTATTTTACTACAACAATTCAATAGTCACATGAGATCATTAATTTTGGAAAAAACTCCCCATACCTATATTGCCAGTCTGACACTTACTCCTCTCTAAACTTCTTGCTGTTGTATTACACCATTTCATCCAGTTCTCTACATTGAATTGCAGATTCCCTCACAGCAATTCTCTACAGAACCTGGTGCCTGCCTGATGCATGTCAGAATCCTGCACAGGAATAGGGGGATGCAGGTCACTAAAGGAGATTTCTTCTTGGAAGCCAATTATTCATTCTCTGAATTTCTACCATCTTTGATGTATGAAGGAAAAACCAACCCTATGTGTTGGCTGACTTCTTAGAGCTGAAGCAGGAGTAAAAAGAGTCTGTGACCAAGTAGGAATGACTATGATGAGTAATAGATTTGTCACTACAAGGGGAAAAAAAAAAAAAGAAAAACGTTCCTGTAAAATTGAAATTATTGTACTGTTAGATGGGTGAAAAATTCTGTATTCCTCCACTACAAAAGGTGAGAGAAAGAGGGGCAACAACTATTTTTCTCCAACATTCTTTGGAGTCTGCACTTTTTAATGTGCAGGCATAAAACTGTACTTTGAAATCAGCTTTGAAGTCCCTCTGTTTTTTCTCATATTTGAAGGCTCAAAGGTCCAAGTCCCTCCAAAGCCAGCCTTAGTAATCTCTTCAAGAGAGGAGAGAGACATTTGACTTGCGCAGTCCCCCAAATCATCCAAGTGACACAGTAAATGTCTTGAGATTGACACTCTTCTTTGATCCCATTGAGGGGCGGCACAATCCAGGCAGGGGAGTGGCAGTGAGTTCCCTAATAATTTTTCTCCTCCTATGACAGCCTTGTCTATATGCAGCTCCAAAGGCAATGATTCCTATTCTATTATCCTAAATACAACATAACTTGAAAGGAAAGAACATAATTGAAGCCTATCAGGTTTTTTGAATGGAAATCAGAAATCTAAATTATAATCTACATGTCATCTTTGCGTTAGGAAGTTAACACTGCCCAAGCACTTCACATGGGGTTCTGCCAGCAACTGGTGCAATGTTATTGTGGTACTCCAGTATTTCAAACCAGTTTTGAAAAAAACAAAATGAATTAACTTCCACTTCTGTTTCATCTATGGCCAACAGTAAAACTCTTTGCTAGGAAGAATATTTGCTTCAAGATAAAAAATTATACAGAGTTGTTGGCATGCAGGGATTTTTTTGATTTGGTAAGATTGTCAGTTGCACCAGGATCCAGTTTTATTTCACCACAGACGATGGCAACTCTTTGACTTTATAGCTGTAAAAAGCTTAAGTTTGGCTGTACTTCACATCTATAACTGGTTTCTATATTTTCTTTTTCCTTCCAGAAACAGAAAACCTGTAATATTAGAATTACTATTTTCATGATAGATGGTTTTTACATAAAGGCCCTCAAGAAAGTACAAAATTCTTTATCTTCTTTTCTCAAGTATGCCTGACCTGCCGAATATTTATAGCCCTGTGGCTTGTCTATCAGAAGTTTGAGCCACCTGCCACAGACCAGAATAGAAGGAAGTCCAGCCTACAACAGTGAATTTTAATTCCTTCACAAAGAGTTTTGTGACGTTCATCACATGATATTAGAAAAAAGCATCAAGCTCTCTCTTCCAAGTCAGTCACACACTCATTAAAATCCCTTTTCAGCACAGGACTTCTTTTTCTCCCCTTCCTGCCTTTCACTTTTTCTCGCTCCTAAGGAGGTGGCTTATTCTCACCCAACTTTTTCCACTATAAAGCATTTAACAAGAGAGCAACTGCTACTGAGGTGTTGCTAAATCTGTAAAAGCTTTGGTATGATGCTCAACAGCAGAAGAAATTTATAAGTGCTATCATACAGTCAAACAAAAGTTCTGTGTCAGGGTAAATGATAGCAAAACTTACGAAGAAGAGGTACTTCGGTACTTCTCCATACCTTTGTATTTTGTGCACCTGACATTTTACATCCTTTTTAACAAATCTAGAAATACTTCTGGTGATACAAATTTTCATTTAAATGTGTGAAAATACTTATTCCAAGTCACAAATAGACCTATGTATCAATTTCACATTCATTCTACTGCATGTTTTATAGAACTACAGGGTTTTTTTCCCACTAAGCTTTTCCTTCATGTTTATATAGAGCATCTGACTATATTTTGTAGCATTAGAAAATACGAGACTGATTCATCAATGCCTTGCACCATCTGTAGTCACTGTAGTTGTGCAAAATGAATGCAGATCATAGATCTTGCTTTACAGTTTTAAAGGCTCATAAATTAGATTTTGCAAAATTGCATTCGTTTTTAAATACTAGTATATTTTTATATATTGATATAAAGAAGGCAACATAGATACAGCAAATCTTTGTACGTCAGTAAGCACAGAAACGTTTAAAACCAGTGGCAAAGGTCCTATTTGTCTCAGAACATATCAACAGATACAACTCACCATGTGAAATTTCATAGGTTCATAAAACAAAACCAAAACCTCACACAAGAAAACTGAAATGAACAAACATACACCTTTGATAACTTTTTTCACAAAAATTCCAACTCTTAAGAATGGTTTTCTTCAGACATAAAACAATACATTCATGTTGAATTAAATATTTTGCCTAGTTCTTACACCCCTGGTTTTCAGAATTCTTACCAAAGCCAAGTGAAAGGGTGCACAGGTGAGGAGGCAGTCTAAATTATATCCTTTCTGCAGGTTCACTGGAATCAGATATATTGGTAGTTCTCCAGATAAACTTCAAAATATTTGTTTTATTGCTGAAGAGGTTTTCTTGTGGGAAGAGAGAAGAATAATTTATCTGAATAATTTATCTGAGTGATAGGCAAGGGACAGGAACAGTTCCCTTTGTGATTAGCAGTTGCTTCCTGTCTAGAATAGAAAAATCTTCTGCTGCGGATTGCCAGCCTCAGGCTTGTCATGGTCCACACCACACTGCCTGATTTAAATAGATTGCTCTAGAATAATGTGATAGCATCATAAAATACAGGACAGATGACCAAGTTACTAATATGCTGGGGTATTATCCTTACGGGCTGGAATTTTCAAGCCTGTCTCTTGAAGACAACAGCCATTTCACAGGGGACACGGCAGCACAGAGGGTGACGGAAGCATTAAACCAGTACTCAAAATTATCTCCGACTCTGCTATGGACCTGCAAAGAGACTGTGTCCTTGGGTTTCCAACTTTTAAAATTATTATAATAAAATTGCCTCACCTGGAGATGTGCTCCAAGATCAGTTCAGTAAAATATAAGTACTAATACTATTACCTGCAATGCAGGTAGCCAAACCATACAATCAACACAAATACACCACACACATGTGTCACTGAGCCATCAGATGTCTAAAGTGCAAACATCTATTATCCTTTTAAATGCCCTGAAACATCCACTATCTTCACCTCCAAAGATCTAAGGTCCTATTTTGTAGCAGACCATACAGAAGTCACATATATCACGGGGAATCTGGAAAGGCACTGGATGCCTATTTAATTGCCTCCATCACATGCTATGCAGCTTCAGCAACATTTTATTAAAGTTCATTTTAACAAGAGATCCCTGTTCATATTTTTTTTTTTTAATAGGTCAAGTCTTTCTGAAATAGGACATATTTATCGAAGCAGAACTCAATGCAGTAAAACAAAGGCAAAAAAACCTTTTCAGTTTGTGTTAGTAACTTTCATGATGTTAGAGGGACCAATCTCTTTGCACACGGTATGCCCAGAGTAGATCTCCACAATAAAGAAATGTGTCAAAAATATCAGCTCGCAAAGAGGCAGCTTTTGTGTCTTCCAGTACCTAAAGGGGCTATGAGAGAGCTGGAGAGAATTTTACACAGGCATTTAGTAATAGGGCAGGGGAAAATGGTTTCAAACAGAAAGAGGGCAGGTTTAGATTAAATATTAGGTAGAAATTCTTCACTGTGAGAGTGGCAAGGCACTGCAACAGGTTACTCAGAGAAGCCGTGGATGTCCCACCCCTGGAAGCGTTCGAGACCAGTTTGGATGGGGCTTGGAGCAATGTGGTCTAATGGAAGGTGTCCCTACCCATGGCAGGGAAGTTGATGATCTGTGAGGTCCCTTCCAAGCCAAATCATTCCACGATAAATGGCAATCACATGACAAGCTTTGTCTATGTGCTCCTGTACATTTATAATGAATTACTAGTTTAGGAAATGCAGCCTGGTCACAAAGCAACCTCTGAGAGAGATGTTATTGTTGCAGCACTTGTCACTGCAGGTATGAGCATTTCATGGTCAATATCAGCTTCTTTCAGTGTAGCTTAACACAATTCTAACTCGTGAAAGCAGAATATAAGTCTGTCCTAAAGCATGTGCACTGATGAAGCAGCTTGGGGTGACAAATATTCATACAGTCCAAAAGAGTATAAGAGTGTGTCTGTGCATATAGATATATAGATATATAGATATATAGATATAAATAGATATAGATATAGATATATACATATATATTTAGCAATGATAATAGATTTCTTAGACATCATCTATTAACTTAGTCGAGGAAATTACACCTAGAATTTTATTGCATTTGTAATGAAGTTAATTATTCACAGATAGTGAAACACTCCATTTAAATATAACCTTGACTTGATGGCTTGTGAAAAATACCATAAGAAAAAGAACAGGGAGAAAAAACCTACTAATCTGCACCTTATTGTTTGCTCACAAAGACAACTATGAGGAAGCTTTTTGGAGGTTATTTTGCTTGTCTGAATTAAAGCACATTTAAATATTAAGAAACAGAATCCTATATTTCTTCAGTCCTGCTTTTCCTGTGATATTTACCACCAATGGCACTTTTATATATATATATATACACCCCAGGAGATGTAAAATCACTTATTTGTTTCGTGAGTCAGAGCAGTAAGACAGTGGTAAAACTCCATCTGGCAAGCAAACAAAAGTTCATTTTTGTGTTTCTGTTATCACTAAATGTTATTCAAGATTCTCATTACACTTGTCATCCTAGTGCAAGGTTAATTAGAACTAATAAATGCTGTACTGATCCAAAAGGAAGAAAGGGCAAAGAGAGGAAAACATACTAATTATCATCCATCCAAAATAAAGCAATTTGACAGAGAACACACTGTGCAGATGGACCCATCTTGAGCTGAAGATGGAAAAAATCTGTTAAAAATCTTAATACTTCTTTTAGGTTTTGATTTTAATGGCTCAATGACCGATTCTAAGTAAAATATCTCACATAATGGATTCAGTACAGGACACAGGAACCTTTAATCCATTATTGACCCACTTGGCAACTTTTTGCAAGTAAATTCATTTTTATGCTCCTTGATTTACTGGTCTATGGAACAGAAATAAATATTTTTATCTACAATGTAAGACCTTCCAAAGTCTCTGGAACTTCCATGACAAAGAGGTGCTATTTCTATTCCTGCCCAGCAAAGGACCACAAGAAAATGAGGTATAAAAAACAAAATAAAACAAAAGCTTGCTGAGGGCAAGCAGCACTACCTTGTGTTAACACCAGCAAGAACTGCTGGTCTGAGGGCAGTTTTGTTGTTGCTGTTCTTTGGTTGGGGATGTGTTATTTGACTGGTTGGAGGTTTTTAGTATTTGGTATCCTATTAGTAAGGAACATTAGCTGCATTAAGCACTTAGCATGTTCCAAGCATTCTAGACATTTTACTACAAGGTTGTCCAAGAGCACTTCAATATCCAAGAAGTGTTTTACTTGTAAAAAAATGAAAAAACACAGATATTAAAGGAGTTTTCTTCAAAATCGTAAAAAAGTGCATTACAAAGGCAAAATAAGAATTAGCTTCCTCATTTGCTCATCTTCTTACCTTAAGGTAGTGTCTTACTATTACACTTGTAGACTTTATCTTTTCTACATTCAACTTATTTTTTTTTTTTCAGAACTCAAAGAACTTCATTCTTTGTTGTGCTGTCTCACTCGCATGTTAAAAATTTCTATCTGTTGTGTATAGGATCAAAATTCAAATAAATCAATTTTTAAAAAGTCAAACACAAAATGAACTCTCATACTTTTTCTACATACATACACATGTATAATAAGAAATACAGAAGTTTAATATTTCCAAATATAAAACTGCTTTTTCTAACTGTCTTTATATAATTCTCTCGTTCTCTTTGACATGACATTTTATGCATGACTCTCTTGAAAAGTAAACTGAAAAACGGAGAAGTTTCTTAATTAAACACTCCCTAATCCTGCTCTATTCAAGGAAAAGTAGAAGAGCAAAGAGCCATTATGCTATTTCTTAAATATCATTGAAGTTTGTGCTAGACCAGTAAAACACTAAAAAGTCTTTCTTGCTCTATCAATACATTACACTATTACTCTCCTGACTTTTTGTTTTCAAAACTAAACTTCTACAAGAGCCACCGACATCATAGATTTGTTATTCCGTCTCTATATAACACATTAGCATAGGTGGATGGCTGTATTTGATATCACTTACCTGTGGGACAACTCAGCATGCTCCATTCTTTGCAAGTTCCTAATTTAGAGCTATGACACATCAATAAACCTGTCATTAGACATCTTTTCTTTCTGTATTTTTTTCCTTTTTAGAAAAAATGTACTTGATGCTATCTGCCTTGTCAGTGAATGACAAATATACATTCACACTTGAAGTAATGGTTTCAGATAGTCAGCAAGACATGGAATTCTGACAGTTTGTGTCTCTGTGACCCTCTTTAGAGAACATATTTCCACTTGCGTAAGTAACTTGAAGTAGAATTTATTTTATTTATTAGTGTTTGTGAGCCTGTGCTTTAGGGTAAACAACAGAGAAATAACAAAATACTGTCATTGTGAGATGCAATCTATGTTTTAATTTGTGATGTTCACAGTACTCTAAATCACATGCACAAAGACCTTGCATTTCATGAAACATCACTTTTTCCCCCCAAGTAATTGGAAATCCAAACATACAGGAAAATTTAAAAAATGGCAAGAGACTGTAACAGTCTCTAGTCTTAATTAGCTACTCAACCTCCTACAGATTGCATACAAGAGCGAGATGCCTCAGATTACAAGTCACATAGAACTTTACCTTTGCATAAAATATTACTTAGTAATAATTTCTGCCTATTAGTCATGGCAAAAGAGCATATCTTAGTATAAACCCTTTCCTTGGAGGCACCACACACTTTCCCTTTCTATCACATCAAAGTTCAGGAACATCTTCTGAGTCAAGACTATTTGCAGCCAGTGCTTTCCTTGCCATTCCCTTCCCACACACACGATTATCTTACACACACAGAGGAGACCACATTAATTTGCCTCATCTTCACAATGCCAGCCCCTCATATCAACATTTTAAATTTTCTCACATAAATATTAATGCTGACTTCTGTGTTAAACTAGCATGGAACAGAAATTCCCTGTAAGAGTCTTCACAAATATTTCTTAACCCGGGATGTATGCCATTAACTTTACAGCTTCATTTGCTGACCAAAAGCAGCCAATACTTGTTTTTTTCTTTCCTCTAATTATTATTTTTTTTTCTTACAGGGACTATTTACCCTCTGAGATGGAAATTGTCTTTTTGTTCAGTGTTTTGTCCAGCAGGTAGGTAGATATTAGGATCGTGAACAAGAAATTATTTCTTAAAGTCTGCTGAGCGAGACAAAGATGTGGAAGATGTCTGATTGGAGAGATACTTGTACGGAGTTCAAATGCGTGAGTCATGCCTGGAATCACAACATAACTATTTCTGTTCTTTTATTCTGTAGCTGCAAAAAGTACAAGTCGGTTTCAGATTGTATTCAATCTTTCATATAGCAAAAAATCTCTTTTTCCTTGCAATAAAACTACGCAGTTTTAACTTTTTGGATTTTTATCCCTTACCATGTATTAAAATCAACTTGCATCTAAGCATTTGCTGTGTGCCATATCATGCAGAGAACTAATCAGATGCATGGAGTTTAATTAAATATTATACAGCAGCCAACAACTTTGGCTTTTTGAAATTTTAGTAACAAGCTATGAAGCAATTTACTTCAGGTAATTTGGAGATACTTGGCACCAGACTTCTGTCTAAAAGACACATGGCTGATGTGAAATGAGCCAATCGGTGACTGAAGCCCTCTGCCTCGAGTCCCTGTAATTTCAGCCCCTTTGTCTGCTGCCTCAGGCTATGGAATAGATGTGAGAAGGAACCCAGCCCATTCTGAACTCTTTCCAGCTGGGTGAAAAAAAGGCAGTCTCATCGCTGGAGGTCCTGATGGCTGCAGCTCAGACCAAGGTCTCCTTCCAAATTTGGGGGTCCTTATGTTCTGAGGTGGGAGATCAGAAGCTGTCTAATTTCAAAGAGAGAGCAATAATCAGTTTTCCCAGTGTGCTGGCCTTATTTCAAGGAACAGACATGGATAAAACATCTTTCAATAGTCTATGTATTATTCTGAATAAAATTGTGTCAAACATAGTAATGGCAATTGAGTTTTGCTGGACTGCAAGAAGTTGCAACAGTCAAAGACACATCAAATAATAAAATAATTCTAATAATCCCTATTAAACTCATTTTATTTGGGTCTCTGTCATGGAACTTTAATAACAAATGTCTTTTAATAATAGATTTAAACATTCAGCTTATTCTAGCATTTCAGTCTCTTCTTACTGGATTGTTTTGACATCTCTTTTACAGTGGCAGGCAAACTTCGCCAACTGCCTGAAGTCAGAGATATGAGAGAATACGGTGCCTGAAATCCTTTTAAAGATCCTGTGTACTCAGCCAAGACCAGTTGAAATGAAAACTCCCAACTCCTGCCCCTGGCATGCTGCAAAACAGATATAAACCATACGGACTGTGGGTCATGTAAAACTCCTGTGCTGCAGTACAACTGCTATCTCTCCAAACTCCAGCGTGTCAGAATCTTGGAATTTTCCTCAAAAAAACTTGCTTAACTTTAGAGATAATTAAGAATCAGTTTCAATACTAAATCTCTAGAAGATGCTCACCCAGCAATACACCACTCATTCCCTGTTTAGGGTTTTCTTCTGTGTTCATGGGGTAACTATGGAAGAGCAGGACCATAATTTGCAATACATTTAATAGCTCCTTCCTACAAAGATATCCTCTCTTGAAATGCAAATTTCTCATATTAACAGAGGACCTAATTCAGCCAAATTAAACGTAGAAGGAATCTACTTGTTATCATTCCCTAAATGAAAAATATCAAGCAAATACTCATTTCAAACTAGAGTTATGGCCAGACCCAGCTAACAGGGAAGTCTGCTGTCTGCCAGGGCCTTGGATAAAGGACATTACTGGAAAACTCTCCAGTCTACTAAGGCCCTCTAATTAGTACCCGCTACTGGTTGCTCAAACTGGTAGTGAAGAAATAACAAAGAGATGTCTGAGGGCAATCCAAAGAGACTTCAGGGCCTTGGGACAATTGGTTGAAGGTCTGGGAGGACAGGCAATGATTTCCTCGATCCTTCCAGTAACAAGGAATAATATTGATGGGAACAGGTAGATCCATCAGGTTAATGGGTGGCTTCGAGGCTGGTGCAATCAGAAAAATTTTGGATGTTTTGACCATGGGATGATCTATTCAACATCTGGTCTACTGATATTCAATGGGATGCCCCTGTCTCAGAGGAGAAAAAGAGTTCTAGCACACGAGCTAGCGGGGCTCGTTAATAGAGCTTTTATCTAGTTTGGAAGGGGGAGAGGGAAAACACCAAGCTTGCCAGTGATGAGCAATGGAATGCTGTGTCAAAACTTGAGGAAACCATCACAAATGGGATCCCTCAATTTGCTTCAGAGGTGTTGGCTACAAAGTACCACACTTGAAATAGACAGTAGATCCATTGTAGAAGGACCAACTCCAATTACTTAACTTGAAATTAAGACTGGACTCCAAGTGTAACACATCTACTCAAGGGAAAAAACTGCAATGGGATTTTTAAAGATCATAAATATTCACACCGTCAGGTTTTTGTCTTTACTGAAAGATGGAGTATCATAAAAATGAAACTGTAACTTAAGGGTGTTATAACAGAAGAGGGTGAAGGCAAAGGAAAAAAAAAAAAACCAAAGAAAGAATCACCTCGGTTTAAAAGTCCTAAAAACATTGAACCATTCAAGGCCTTGCTAACTTTCATCAGATTCACAAAGTGACACTTCAGCTGTAATTTACCTTGTCCTGAGCCTATCCAATTAAAAAAAAAAAAAAAAATCTGAAATCTAGGGTAAATGTAACAAAAAACAGCTTCCTTAAAATTAAAAGTATGCTTGAAGTATGCTTGTTCCTTCTCTTTCGTCCCTCTCCCACTAGCCGAAACGTAAAGCTGAGAAAGGAAAATACTTCAGAATATGAAATTTTTTAATTGTGTGTCTATCCAAATATTCCTGAAAATCTAGATCCAAAAGGCGAGCAAAATACTATTTTAAGCAAATTGACAGAAATGCTCTTGGGCTCAGCTAGAGTAAGTTTCAGATGAGGATTCAACTTTAGTGCAGCTATCACTTTAAAAAGAAAAGGAGGGCATTAAGACTGTAAGGACAGGACAGAAGAATTTTCTTTCTTCTTTTTCATTATCTTGGAAGAGATGATGTTGCAGAGTCATCGACTCTCAGCTTTCTCCAAGAAAAGTGATCATGACAACCACCACACGTTGCTCCATCATATTCAATGGCTGTTTCACAGAGAAGGGAAAAAGACACTTTATTTTCTGCATTATTCTTTTGCTTGGAATTCATGAACACACTCATTTAAACTCACTGATCATTTGATCATCTCAGCTTATAAATTCTTTAGAAGCACTATGCGGCTGTATAATTCAAAATAACATGCCAGAGACAGATCTTCCTTTTTTTCTAGGGAGTAACTTTGTTGAATTTTTTCTAAAAAAATTTAGGAAATCATTAAATAATTTTGTATTACAGAGAGATTAAAAAAAAAATAAAAAATGCAAAAAGCAAAGGCAAACACATAAAACTCCCACTCCACTCCCAAATAAAACCTTATACAAACTTTTAGCATTTGGTCCCAATATTGTTAATTTTTTATCACTTCTCTTCCATGGTAGCTTATTCTTATATAAGGATGATACCAGGCTTCTTCAAGCAGCTAGGTGCCAATTTGTTAGGTTGTAGGATGATCCCAGTAGACATAAAATTTCACATCGTTTAGCTCCTCTCTGTACATGATTATAAAGCAACAATTTGGATGCATTTATAAAGTAACCTCAAAAAAGCACTGTTAGAAAAGGTACTTCCTTTTCTCTCCCTTCAACTCTTGGAGTAGTATCATCACAGAGTTAAATCCAGGAGTATTGAATTCCCAGTATACTCCTTTATATTCACTGAAGTGTGCAAACCATGTCTTATTCACTCATGAAAACCCCAGTTTTGTGCCAGTGGGGTTCGGTATTGGCAGTCATTACTGTGATTTCTATCACACCCCTGCCAGGTTTTAGACAAAACAGAAACAAGGCCTACTCTGGAAAAGATAACTTTTTGCCTTTAATCACCATCAGTTTTAGAAGTTTCCCACTGAAATTCACAAGTTCACAAGTATTTATGGAATTTTATAGACTGCAGATATTAAATTATATCTAAAATGATATCTAAATGAGAGTAAAACTTTTAGACATGTGACTTGTTTTCTATTTTGAAGATGATAACATAGATTTGACAAATACAACAGAAATAGATGGTTGATGGCTTTTTATTCCATAAGCAACTCAACATTCATTTACTAATGAAATGAAAATAAAACTGATATTTTTCTCTCAAAGGACATCATTACAAAATGTGTTGGATTTAAAACCAAGGCAGAAATCAATCAGCTCATCTCCTCTGACCAGAGGTTTTGCCACAGCCCCAAAACTCTCTTTCTCCCTTCCTGGTTGTGGGGCAGTGTGTGCAAATGTGGCCTCAGCAGATGAGCCTGTGGGCTGTGGCCTCCCCCAGCCCGAGCCCGGCCCAAGCTGATTTTCAGGACAGCTGCTGGGTTTGGCTTTCTTGTGGATACATTCTCCTTAGTCTTGTTTCCTTATCCCTAGACCAGAGGTAATTGAACAATAGCGTCACCTTTATCGTAGCTCAGGTTCTGTTAGGCAGCTTAAGGCCCAGCCCAAAGCTGCAGTCAGGTGAAGGACGGGTGGGCTTGGGTGGTCTCAGCCTCCTTATCCCGTTTTGCCATAATGAGCACAACTCCTCCCTGGCAATGTTGAAGCCATCACCCATAACATTTCAGTCTCTGACACCGCTGATGTGCCCAGAGCCCCTGTGAGGCTGTCCTGGGGTGACTGTATGGTCTAATATCCCCATCATCTGTTCTTTTACCCACAAATGGGCCCTGTGCCTTTAAACTACATCCGGGAGCAAGGGAAGGAGAAGCGGAGAAAAGCGGCGGCGCGCAGTTTGTTTTGAAGAAAAACCTCACTTCCGCCCCCGGAATTCCTCTCTCGCTGAACTGTGCAGCCACACGGATCAGGGAGTTTTTGTTTCTTCTTGCTTTTAAGTTTTTTTTCCTCTCGTTAGCTTAGAAAAAGGGTTTCTTGGGCTGTGCTGTTCAGCTCTGCC